>CM074740.1:87415408-87785408 GCA_037367245.1 Phrynocephalus guinanensis | reverse complement strand
CTTTTTCTTTCTTTCCTGTGTTTAAATAAAATATTTCTAGATTTATGAGAGCCTCATGGCACAGTGGTTGAACTGCTGTAACTGCAGCTCACAACCTGGGGTTCAATCCCAGGTAGCTGGCTCAAGGTTCACTCAGCCTGCCATCCTTCTGAGGTCGGCAAAATGAATACCTAGCTTGCTTGTGGGGCGCAATGTGTAGCCTGCATTAGTTATAAACTGCCCAGAGAGTGCTTTAAGTGCTATGGGACGGTATATAAGCAGCACACTTTGCTTTTTTATAAAATTGCAAAGATAAGATATGAGAGCTAAGCTTAATAAAATATTGGAAACTGGAGAAGTTGCTAGAAGTCAGAAAGCAACATTTCATTCCACTCTGTTCCATGTATGACAACCAAAGAATAATACATAAAGAAAAAGAAAAGCCACTCTGCTTAATTGGTATAATTTATGCTGATCAGCACAAGTCCTGCTTCTTTTTGGTTCCTGAACTGGTTATCTTGGGGAAGAATTTGGTATTTTATCACACAGGCCCTATTGATCTCCCTCCCTCCCTTCTCTCTCTCTCTTCTATTTCTCACTCATGCACGTCTTCAGAGCACTAGATACCGTTATAGTCAAGATATGTAGAATAGTAAGTTCCAGAAATGGCTGCAGTCAATGAGGGCAGTCTCACGATGTCTAAAAGCTGCATTTTCCAGCAACCAATGGCGCCTCTTTTAAACGTGGCCTCACAGGCAGCTGGCTTTTCTGAAAATAAGCTTCGACCACACCCCCTTTTGTGATGGTTAGGAAGTGTTTTTTTTAATGAAGCAAGGAAGGTGGGAACACCGAAAGCCACAAACGAGAAGGAAAAGGAGGGAGGGAGGAGTGGGGTGTGTGTGTCTGAGACAGCAGTGGCTCGGCCGGAACCGCTGAGGCTGCTGCTGCAGCGACGCTCACCGTCCCGTTCTTCCCTTCTTCCTTCCTCCCTTTTGCTCCTTCTCTTTACCCCTACCCCCTTTCAGAGCCTGCGGCACCGCTCTAACCCCAAAAACCTTGCCATGTCCCTGGAAGAGAGAGAGAGAGAGAGAGAGAGAGAGAGAGAGAGAGAGAGAGAGCCCTCGCGTGGGCGCACACATGCCTCATTCCCCTCCCAGCCCTGCTCTGCCATTGTGAGAACTTCAAAAACGCTATTTAGGTCACATGACCGCATCAGGCAGAAAGGCGCTTTAAAAAAAACATGCATCTTCAGACTGATGGGATAGACCTCGACAACAAAAGAAGAAAGCCAGACCGACAGAACAGGGTTTATATGGCAGTATTTTAGGCGAAGTCTTCCCTCTGCCATCTGGTGGATAGGTTATGTATGTGAAATTCTTGTCATCGCCACTGTAACATTCAATAGCCAGAAACTTAGGGAGGGAGGCTTTTATCTGGAGGACCTCTGGAGAAACAAGCAACATTATCTAAAAAAGGAATGCTTTCAGTGTGTCTGGAAGCTGAGTTATGACCACTGGACTTCTTTTCATGTTAGGCCAAAATGTTTCGCTACTCATCAAAGGAACTTTTCCAGTCTGTGGAAGGTTGGTAAAAAAAATCCTCCAATTTATCCTCCATGTGGGTTTCATTTCACCCTGGTGTAACAAGAAAAGATGTCCAGTTGCCATGACTCATCTTCCAGATAACCTCACTTAAGATGACTGAGAATCTTCACAGACATGCTTTCAGGGGGAAATGTGAAATAGCTTATCTCGACTATGACATCTCTCTCTTCCTCTCTCCATTTTCCCCAGTCGCTCAATTTCAGCCTTTTCTTTTCTGGTTGTCATTCTGTACCCTCTTTCTATCAACAGTATGACCTATGCAGGACCCAGATCTTCCCCAAGTTTAGCAGCCCAGGCAAACCTCGGGGTTACTCCAAGTCTGATGCTTTTCTCATGTATAGCTGGTGCAAATTTTGCTGCTGCAGGATGAGCACAAGAATATCCTAAGTATAATCGAAGAGAAAGATCACCCGTCTAAGAAGGACCTCTAATTTATCTTCCGCTTCAGCGACGTGGCAATACTTATACAGCTCAAATGTCAGTCCTTCTGAATTTATAAACCATACCCATCACTACCCAAAAGACAGCAGATGCTGGTGGGAATCAAGGAAAAGCTGCATGCATGACATTACCTGGTCAATACCTCTCCCTTTGCATTGCAAAATAATGACCTCTAACAGCTTGGCTGCATGGCACTCAGCATCTTCACCTGCATCACCAGTTAATACCTAACAACAAAACCACAGAGATATTTAGACAGCAGATTTGTTGATGGGTTTGCCATGACAGACAATGCTTCTTGGAAAGATTTTAACAGGAGATATAAGACACGCTCCAAGAGGCAGGCTAGTACAAAACAGTATTTGAAAGCTGTTTGGAAGAATTTTCATAATATATGACAAGGCATTTTCCAGTATGGTGTGACTTACACCTGAACAGCCAGCCATCAAAATAACTAAATTAAAAAGACAGCATGTTTCATCTTTTGATTGCACTTAATGAGGCAGTGTTGAGACATCTGATTATAAAAATAATATAGCTTTCCCTGAACTCTATTGAACTAGATTATTTCTAGCCTGTCTGCAACTTTCCACTCTTGAATGAGGTATCGCATCCCGTGGCAGTTCCAGGGGGTTCCTGGATGAGACAGATTATCAAGATCCATTCCAAACTGTCTTCAGGTTTGATTCTGTGTCTAGAAGGATTGGCTCGCCATTTGATTTCTACAGATGCCTCAGTTCTTATCAGAAAGCCAGAAACTATTGCTGGCATGTAGAGGGCGTAGAAAGATCTGGCATCCAACCAGTCCTCTTCACCGTGAAAATCCACACAGTGGATGCAAGTGGTGTCCCTTTAGTTGGTGCAGTCTGGTTTTTTGTTTTGTTTCTAAAACTCTATTTTAAATGTTCCCTTGTCTATTTTGTCTGCAGTCTTGGAAGACACCTCATTTTCCAGCCAACGCCATGGGTAGCGGAAGAAAGACCAACAACAGAGAGGAAAGACAAAGAAAAAGAAAGTATTAAAAAAACTACAAAAACTGAGAAACTTTAACATTTAGAGGAGGGATATGAATTGGAAGAAGGTTAAGCAAACAAAGACAGATAAGAAAAGAAAACAGAAGAAGCAGTCACGGAATTCCAGGTCCCGGTCTTAGGCACAGATGAACAAGGTACAACAGACCTGCTGCAGCACCCACCCAAGACAAATATCTGCACTAAATTATCACCACTTTCCGGGGTTTCATGGGAATTACTCATTGTTTGTAGTTTCCTCGCACCAAAATGAGAAAGAAGTCTCTCTCTCTCTCTCTCTCTCTCTCTTTGGGGGCCTATGGGCAGGTACAGACCCATTAGTATGAACAGACAGAGACCACAGCTAAGAACAAGGAAAAGGAGTTAATATAAAATAAATAAATAAATAATAAATAAATAAATAATTCTGCAAGAGAAACCCTGCTCATCTGAGACAGTAAAAAGCAAAGAAACCTGTGGCAAATTTAGAAGACACCTCTGGTAATTTATTCTTGCAGATGTCTTTGAGGGGTCTATATGTATACTGCATATGACTTCCTGCATTTGCTGACTGGATGTCTTGCATACAGATGTGCTGGGTGCCGATACAGGAAAAGAAATTGGCTGAAACAA
Source organism: Phrynocephalus guinanensis (assembly GCA_037367245.1). Taxonomy (NCBI): domain Eukaryota; kingdom Metazoa; phylum Chordata; class Lepidosauria; order Squamata; family Agamidae; genus Phrynocephalus; species Phrynocephalus guinanensis. The sequence continues at coordinate 87,781,741 of CM074740.1, read as the reverse complement.
GAGGGAGCTCTGCAGAGGCAAAGAAAAGTCTGCTAAAAAGCAAAACATCCTTCCTCTCTGAGCCAATGGGTACAAACGTATGCTTGTAAGTGCTTCTCGTATTGCTTTCAGAGAGCAACTAGGGGTGGGGTACAAACCTTCAGTTACTAAAGTTAGGCGTCAGTGTGTTCATTAATATAGAGATAGGAGTACTGCAGAGGTTGGGCGAGACTGAACACCTGCTGAAAGCAAAACTTAACATGACCCACTGTGGTCCTTAGGCACATCCGGTCACACATTTTCATTACATTTTCATATTCACTTCAGAGCTACATTGTTAAATGCAGAAACAACTGCTACACTTACCTTTTTACACATGGTATAAATAATCTCCAAGTTTTTGGGGTTTGCCAATAAAGTATCTGTGTCAACCGTGACATAGTTGTGCAACAGGGGCATCATATCTAGGCAAGAGAGAGGCAAAACAGTTGTTTTGAGAGCAAAAATAAATTTAGCATTGTAGCTTTGTTGCTTTTTTTCAAACCAGGCTCTCAATTCACTGCTGACACATTCCTCCTGTAGCACATACCTCTCAAAGCCAGAAAACAATTTTTATTTATTTATTTATTTATTTTGTACTTATTAACCACCCAACTTTCCCTTGGGAACTTTGGGCAGAGTACAACAGATTGAAAAAAAAATCCCCAAACACAACCCCTGTAATAAACAAAAAATAAATAACAGTCAACAAAATACTCATACAACATCATACAGATAATACAAATAATTTATTTTCATATAGACAATACAAATAACCATAGATGTGTGTGTGTGTGTGTGTGTGTGTGTGTGTGTGTGTGTGTGTGTGTGTGTGTGTCTGTCTGTCTGTCTGTCTGTCTGTCTGCCTGCCTGCCTGCCTGCCTGCCTGCCTATTCATGGGTAATACTGTATAGATATATTCTGATGTTGCCCCACATTCCCAGCATGCCTTTGCAGATCCAAGGCTAGATGTTGAGAATATTACTTTTATTGTTTACAATAAAGTGCACAGAGTCCAATGGAGCAGAGAGAATAGAGAAAGAACAGATGAATGAAGAGGACAGGAAAAAAAGAGATGAATGGAGATGCAGTAAAGGGAGAAAATATGTGTTGCTTGAACGTGTGTGTGTGTGTGTGTGTGTGTGTGTGTGTGTGTGTGTGTGTGTGTGTGTGTGTGTGTGTGTGTGTGTGTGTGTGTGTGTGTGTGTGTACATATATGAATGTGGAAAAACGAGAGCATTTACAGTATATCATAGAAGTGAGTACATCTGCTCACATTTTGTAAATACTGTATTTTAGTATATCTTTTCATGTGACAATACTGAAGAAATGACACTTGGCTGCAATGTAAAGCAGTGAGTATAAAGCTTGTATAACAGTGTAAATGTGCTGTCCCTCCCCCCCAAAAAAACAATGCAGCACACAACCATCAATGTCTAAACTGCTAGCAACAAAAGTGAGTACACCCTTAAGTGACAAAGTCCAAACTGGGTCCAAGTAGCCATTTTCCCTCCCTGGTGTCATGAGACCCGTTAGTGTCAAAAGGTCTCTGGTGTGAATGAGGATCAGGTGTTATTGCTCTCACTCTCACATTTGGTGATGTTGCTCTCACTCTCCTCTCTCATACTAGTCACTTGAGTTCCACATGGCACCTCATGGTGATGAATTATCGAAGGTTCTGAAAAAACGAATTGTTGCTCTACATAAAGATGAACAAGGCTATAAGCAGATTGCCAAGACCCAGAAACTGAGCTGCAGCACAGTTTCCACTCGGACAGGTTCCACTCGGAACAGGCCTCACCATGGTCAACCAAAGAAGTGGAGTGCCCGTGCTCAGCGTCATATCCAGAGAATGGCTTTGGGAAATGGACATATGAGTGCTGCCAGCATTGCTGCAGAGATTGAAGGGGTGGGGGGTCAGCCTGTCAGTGCTCAGACCATATGCAGCACACTGCATCAAATTGGTCTGCAGGGCTGTCGTCCCAGAAGGAAGCCTCTTCTAAAGATGATGCACAAGGAAGCCCACATACGGTTTGCTGCAGACAAGCAGACTAAGGACACGGATTTCTGGAACCCTGTCCTGTGGTCTGATGAGACCAAGATCAACTTATTTGGTTCAGATGGTGTCAAGTGTGTGTGGTGGCAATGAGGTGAGGAGTACAAAGACAAGTGTGTCATGCCTACAGTCAAGCATGGTGGTGGCAGTATCAAGGTCTGGGTCGGCATGAGTGCTCCCAGCACTGGGGAACTACAGTTCATTGAGGGAATCATGAATGCCAACGTGTACTGGGACATACTGAAGCAGAGTATGATCCCCCTCCTTCTTAGAGTGGTCCGCAGGGCAGTATTCCAACATGAGAATGACCCCAAACACACCTCCAAAATGACCACTGCCTTGCTAAAGAAGCTGAGAGTAAAGGTAATAGACTGGCCAAGCATGTCTCCAGACCTAAACCCTATTAAGCACCTGTGGGGCATCCTGAAATGAAAGGTGGAAGTGTGCAAGGTCTCTAACATCCACCAGGTCTGTGATGTCATCATGGAGGAGTGGAAGAGGGCTCCAGTAGCAACCTGTGAAGCTCTGATGAACTCTATGCCCAAGAGGGTTGAGGCAGTGCTGGAAAAGAATGGTGGCCACACAAAAGATCGACACTTTGTGCCCAGTTTGGACATTGCAGTATATTGAGGGGACAACACATTTACACTGTTATATGAGCTGAATACTCTTCGCTTTACATTGTAGCCAAATGTCATTTCTTCAGTGTTGTCACATGAAAAGATATACTAAAATATTTACGAAATGTGAGGGGGTATACTCACTTCTGTGATACACTGTATGCTTCCTTGAATGGACTGGGGGAGAGATAGGATGTGCATGCAATTAAGAAATACCTAGATCTTTTGGCCTTTCCCCTTGACTGGAAAACCAAGCAAATGTCTGTAAAGTAAAAGAATCTGGGTGGAAAATACTGTTTTCTTCACATGAACTAGACATATTTAAAAATGAATATTCTCCATCATACCTTTCTGAACCAGTATTAACTAACATTTTTCTTTACTTGGGTGGTTCACATACTTCTTTTGCTTCAATCTCTTGGGTAAATACAATATTAATCAATCTCCTTATCAATTATACTACAGAGTTCATTACCTGCAAAGTACTCAAAACAATCCTGCTGGAACACTTCATACAAGACACCCAGAAGCTGCCACATTTGGGGGGAGATAAGATGGCACGTCAAGCTGTATGCCAGAGAAAGGATTTCTTCATAAAACTCTGGAAGGAACAAAAAAACCCCACACAAACGGATCTGGTGAGATCTGGAAAGTTCGCAAATCCCACCCAAAAAGAGAGACCCAACACCCACACTTACTACATTTGATCATTTACACACCAATTCTGACCATAATGTTTGTATTGCAAACTTTTCTTACAGGCAGTATAAGAGCAAACTTGCCAGGGAAACATGTGGACATGACAATGAATTTCGCAGCCTTCCATCAAGAGCAGGCATGTCCAAACATCGGCCTTCTTGATGTTTTGGACCACAACTCCCAGAATTCTAAGCTTAGATTGCCAATGACAAAGGACTGTGGGGGTTGTGGCCCAAAATGCAAAGTTTGGACATGCCTGATCAAGAGGATTCAAAGGTTTAATGGGGGGGATCAGCTTGGTGGATACAAAGGGGAAAAATGATTGCTGGGATATTTTGCCAGGACTTCATACAACTACCATAAATCTCGCATAGGATGAACAAAACTGTCACGGACTTGGCTACCGTTTATTGAAACAAGAAAAGAATCATTTAGACAAGATAGGAAACCAGCTCAGAGACAGAGCCATTTTCAGTGGGAAAAGAAGCCCATAATACCCTGGGATGGAGAAACAAAACACATTAAAGTATGACATGCCCATCACTGGAATTTTCCAGCCTTTTATATTTATCTAGAACCTTTGATGGTTCAGAGGACTAGAGTGTTGAAACTGCTGGCTGCAAAGTCGGCAGCTTGGCAGTTCAAATCTGGGGTGCCACGCAGCAGAGCGAGCTCCTGCTATTAACCCCAGCTCCTGCCAACCTAGCACTTCAAAAGCATGTAAATGCAAGTAGATAAATAGGTACCTGTGGTAAAAAGCGGGAAAGTAAACAGTATTCCATGTGCAGAAATGCGTTCAGCTATGCCGGCCACATGGCCACGGACTTGCACAACACTGGCTCTGTGGGCTTGGAAACGGAGATGAGCACCGCCCCTAGAGTTGAACATGACTACCAAGCATGTGCGGGGGGACTTAAAAAAGGAATCTTACTGGCTGGGGGATTCTGGGAGTTGTAGTCAAAAAAGGTTACTTTCTCAAGCTTTAGCTAGCTATCTGTCAAGCCCCGCACACAGAGCACACACACAAACGGGGTTCAGTTCTTTGCCAAGAGCTTTAGTGGAAAGCCAAGCAAGTTCAAGTCCTTTGCTAACAATCAGGTGCCAGATAAATAACAGAATCCAACTCCCAGCAATTACCAGTCCAAGTCAAAACCAGAATATCTCACGGAAACCAGATGCCAAAACCAAGGGAACAGATCAAGCCGTGGTCCAGGAAACCAGTCCGAAGTCAAGAAACAGAGCCAAGGTCAGAAACAGACAGGAACGTGGTTGCAAGTTCAAATAACTTGTTGCTCCCACAGAGAGCTCAAGGTGAGCTTGCCAGCTTTATCCAGAAACAGGGAACACACCCGTACTTCTGGAAAGGCTTCTGCTAATACTCAGGACTTGCCGACCTGATTCTCCGCCTAGCATCAAAGACTCTTTCCCTAGCTCTTCTGGTAGCACGTTGTTGCAGAATCCTGCTCATGGCCCTTCTAGGAGGTGAAGATATGTTTTCAGCTGAGTCATCAGACCCAGCTGCTTGCTTATTTGAGCTGCCAGGCTCCTCCAGCAGCTCTTCACCATTTAACCCCTCAGAGTCAGGTTCTGTGGCAGGCAGGGTCCTGGCACTATCTAGCTTTACCGTCAACACTAACAAACAGCCACATTTCAGGATTTTAGGCATAATTCTTCCTAATCCTATGTGGAGATATTGTGAGTTGAATTTAGGACCTTTCACTTGATGAGCAAGTACAGTGGTACCCCAACTTAAGAGCAGCTCGACTTAAGAGCAGCTCGACTTAAGAGCGGAAAACTGTTGGCATTTTAACTGCTGCCTTACAAATTTTAGATATGGTCTGCTCGACTTACAATTTTTTAATTTTTTTAACTTATTTTTAAATTTTTTTAAATAGGTACCCCGATTTAAGAATAGTTCGACTTAAGAGTATGCATTCAGAATGGATTAAATTCGTAAGTCGAGGTACCACTGTACTTTATCAAATAGCACCATCTGTGAACTAAAAGACAAAGTAGTGAATAAGGTAGTGAACACTGTACATTAAAGCAGGTTTAAGAATGACTTTTCTCTCCCACACAAAAGTGCAAGCAAACAATCTAGTAACATTATCTAGATTGAAGATCTGCTTTTTTAAAAAAAGATACCTATCACGTGCTTTTGCAAGACAAGGCCAATGATTTGTAAGCAAATGTTCTCCAACTGTTGAGTGATCTGGAAAAAAAAGAAAGATCATTTATATCACATTTTCATACAAAAGAACATATGGTTTTTTACTTAAACAAGTAGTTAATTTAAAATGCTGACTCTCAAATTATGAGTAGCTGAAAAGCTGCAGCAGATAAGGTCCAGACTGTTGGCTTGAATGGTTTTTAAGTGACGGAGAAGACTTACTTCTTTGTGGTCCTGTACAACAGTAAGGATTGTGTCAATCGTGTGCAGGATCCCCATGGCCATGACAGTTTTATCCTCCATTTCTTCATACTCTTCACTTTGAAGAACTTTTCCAAAGATCTCTGCCTAAAGAAATCAAATCCAAAATGGGTTCTGGATGAGGATCAAGAGACTGAAGCCAAAAACTGACCAGATTGGGGGCGCTGTGGACTGGTGGCTCCTGTGTCAGGGAAGATGTGGCTTTATAGTCTATCTATCCCTATCAGGTTCTATAGACCCAAATGCAAGTAAAAGATTGAAGAGGTGCGGTGGGGAACAGATAGCTAATTGTTTGAGAGATAACAAAGGCCAGTCAGAAATTTTAAACAGTTTTTAAGATTACTATTTAGTTCATTGGTTCCCAACCTGGGGGTCAGGACCCCTTTGGGGGGTCAAACAACCATTTCACAGGGGTCGCCATGAGCCAGTGAAGAAAAAGGCACAAAAGGCTTGGGCAGGGAAAGAGTGAGTTACAGCTTTAGGTTGGAGGGGATGTCAGTCAATGACACCGGAGGCTGCAATTGGCTGAGGGTGCCTGTAAAGGGCAGTCCTCTATGGCAGTGTTTTTCAACCTTTTTTGGGCAAAGGCACACTTGTTTCATGAAAAAAATCACGAGGCACACCACCATTAGAAAATGTTAAAAAATTTAACTCTGTGCCTATATTGACTATATATAAAGTAATTCTCTTGAATAGGAATCAAATAAACACAAAGAAAGTATTTTATAATTACTTTATTATGAAATAGTAAGTAAACAGAAATATGAAAAATTATAAAATACTTTATTCAGTGCGCAACCTGGGCCTGTTTGGCTGAACACAAAGCTGATATTCTGGCTGGAATCGAAGAAAGACACACACGTAGCTCTTCGTCAACAGCTCCCAGTCTCTCTCTGTATTTAGTTTTTATAGCAATCATGCTTGAAAAGCTCATCTCACACAGATATGTAGTGGAAAATGGGAGCAATGTCAAAATAGCTTTGTTTGCCAGAAGGGGGAACTCCTTGGCAGTATCCAACCAAAAACTGTCCAAAGGTAGATCAGCAAATCTTAGCTTGAAACCACGATTTTGTCTCAGTTCAGTTAGTTCCTCCTGCTCCTGTAAAGTCATGTCCTTTCCACCAACTGATGCTGAGCTATAAGGGTCCCTAACCCAGTCAAGGCATTCAGTGGAGACTGAAGAGAAATAAAATGACAACTTCTCCTCGAGAGTTTTTAAATGTTTAACTATTATCTCACACAGTGCAGCAGTGTGAACACCTTGCCATTGCTTGGCGAGTGTGAACATTTCAAGATTGCCACTTTCCACGTGTTGATGCCAGAGTTGCACCTTTGAACGGAATCCATTTATTTTATCTGTACTTGTAAGCAGGTTTTCATTTCGGCCTTGCATTTGTGTGTTCAGTTCATTCAGATGATGAAATATATCTGCCAGGTATGCCAGCCTTGCACACCACTCATCACTTGCAAGCAGCTTTGCGTAATCTGACCTCTCATTTGTCAGAAACACTTTAAGTTCCTCCCGCAGCTCATACACACGAACCAAGACCTTGCCACGCGACAACCACCAGACCTCCGTATGAAACAGCAAGGTTTTATGCTTCGCTCCCATCTCCTCACACAAAGCTGCAAATATGCGACTTTTCACGGGTCGTGACTTTACAAAGTTTACCATGCGCACAACATCATCCAACACATGAACTAGGTCTGCTGGTAAAGTCTTGGCTACGAGGGCCTCACGGTGTAAAAAACAATGCGTAACAATCACATCTGGATTTCTTTCCTTCACTCTGCTTACAAAGCCTTTGGTGCGCCCGACCATGGCTGCAGCTCCATCGGTGCAGACACTTGTGCAGTTTTCCCACTTAAGTCCTCCTTGTTCAAGGTATTCTGATGTGACACGAAAAATTTCTTCTCCTGTTTTTTTTTCTGGCAATGCCTTACAAAAAAAGAAGTTTTCTCTAATTGCATCACCATCAACAAAACGCACATTGGCCAAGAGTTGAGCATGTCCACTGATATCAGTAGACTCGTCAAGTTGCAATGCAAATTTCTCACTGATACGGATCTTTTCAAAAACCACACTTTCGCTGTCTGCAGACATGTCATTAATAGAGATGGGCACGACTTGAAAATTTTTTTTTTCGAGTTGTCGTTAGTCGGGCCGGTCCCGTTTCGGCTCGTTTCCGGTTTTCGCGAAAATTCGCAAAAATTAGTCGGTTCGTTTTTTCGTTTTCGTTAGTACTGGTTTTGGGGGGGGGAGCGGGCTCCTGGAGGCACCTCTGTGGGGTGGGTGCCTCCTCTGGCCCGCTATAAAGGGAAAGTGGGCTCCTGGAGGCACCCGTGGGTGCCTCCTGCCACTAGGAAGGGGAAGCAGGCTCCAAGAGAGACCCCTCTACATGGGGGTCTCCCCTCCTCACCTGCTGCTGCTGCAAAATGCTATGCAATAGCCATATGGATATTGCATAACAGAATGTGCAGACAGTGAGACCAGTGAGAGTGATAGCGTCATGCCCGCCCTTCACAAGGCTCTCGCACCACCATGTCTCACACAGAAGGGAATTGTACTTGCTGCGTGTAGTGCAATGCAAGCAAGTAGATCTGGCTTTAAGGTGGCTTAGTGCAATGGCTAGGGTTAGGCTAGTGACGGGTAAGGTTACGGTGGGCTAGTGGGTTGCACCTCTGGGTGCCTCTCTGACCCACTAAGAAGACAGTCTGTGACGTATGGGTACGGAGTCAAGGGTTAGGGTTAGGGCTAGGGCAGGTTTTAGGAGGCTTTTTGGCACATCCCAGAAGTCTCCATGGCCAAGCGGCCATGCGACTGGTGGGATGGCTCCAAAAATTTGCATGGTTGTCCACTCCCACATGGCTGGCCACTCGGCCAGCCCATCATTGCGCACTGCGCAGGTGTAAAAAAAATAAAATAAAATAAAATAAATGGAGGACAGAGGAGGAGAGGAGAGACATTTTGTTGCAAGAAAAAACCCACTGCTACTGTGAAAAATCTGGCAGTTTATAAATTTTCGCGTGTTTCTGTTGTGCTTGTGTGTTTTTGGACCACGGTTTCAAAAACAATATTGCGTTTGCCGCCCCATTTTGGATCCCCCGCCCGCACCGCATGGCATGGCGAAATGGCAACTCGAGTCCGGCTGCCCAGGACGGGGGGGAGGCGGGACCCCCCCTCCAGAAACCACCCCTCCGGTAGGTGCCCTGCGCCCTTAGTCAAGCAGGCATTTTTCCGCCTGCTTTTTTGGCCCAGGAATGGGTGGGGGGAGAGTTTAAAAGTTTTTTCCTGTGCCGTCCGTGCCGCTTGCTTGCGCTTTAATTGCGGGCGGCCGGCGGCGAGACTGGGCTTTTTGCTGGCTGCGAGCCTGCGGCGAGTCCCACCAGAGCAGCCCAGGACGGGGGATGAGGGGGGAGGCCGGGGACCTCCACAAACAACCCCTCTGGTAGGTGCCCTGAGGCACGGCAGGCATTTTTCCGCCTGCTTTTTGGCCGGGAACCGGGTTTTTTTAACTTTTAAAAACTTTTTTTCTGTGCCGCGTGGCATCGCGCAATCGCATGATACAAGGAACGAGCACGACAAATCAGACCAAAATTGTTCGTTCGTCGGTTCGAGCTCGAAGTCTGGCGGAGTAATTCCCGTTACCGTTTCCGTAGAGTAACGGAACCGAGTAACGGAAACGGAAACGGGAATACCGCTAAGTCGTGCCCATCTCTAGTCATTAATACGTCTGGAAATTGTGTTGTCTGAGAGAGTGACTGGCTATTTCCTTAGCTGCTTCAGGTCCGAGCATCTCCTCTACAATAGCTTTGCAGGCGGGAAGTATTAATGTCTCTGCCACAGTGTGCGACCTTTTTGACTTGGCTATAAGTTCAGCAACTTGATAGCTAGCTTTAAGAGCTCTTTCATTTACCTTTGTGGTTTTTCTCATGAAAGTTGCCTGTTTCTTCGTGTTTTCACGCAGGCGAACAAAATAGTCTGCATTCTTGTTTTGAAGCGAAGGGTGTTTCATTTGGAGATGGTGTTTAAGTTTGCTTGGGACCATAGCACTGTTAGCTAGCTTTTCTCCACACACCATGCACAGTGGAGTTGGTTTGTTTGCATCTCCGGTGAAAGTAAATCCAAATGAAATATAGCTTTCGCTATATTGCCTTGTGCCAGAGAATTTGCTTGAGCTAACCATCCTTGCTTTCTTTTGATCCCCACTCATACTTGGGCTCTCATCTGGCTCCAAATTTTGTTCAGAGTCCAGTTCTTTCCTTTTCAAAAACTTGTCCATCACTGCAGTATCTCACTGTCACTCAGTAATTACTGCGTTTGTCTCCTCCAGATAGCCGCTGTCCGTCACACGCAGCGCTCTTCTGCGCATGTCTCCATCCAGATCCATCAGTCAGCGCTCTTCTGCCGAGTCCTGGTCTCCGTCCGTCTCCTCCTGCATCGGTTCCTTTTGGTGACTCGAGTTGTGACATCTTCTTCTCTCCACTGCTGTGCACACTGTGCTCGGGCGGGAAGGAAGTCGGAAGATGATGTCCTACTGTGATAGGTCCAGGCTGGAGGGTGTCCCCCTGAGGAGCGCCAATCGGCGCCCCTGCTGGCCGAGGGTGGGGTCAAAAACCCCACTCCTTCATACCCATGACACAGTCCGGCGCCCGCCTAGTGGGCGAAAATTCGACATTTTTTTTAAATCTTTCGAATTTTTCAATTTTTCCAACGGCACACCAGGCAACATCTCGCGGGAACAGTGGTTGAAAAACACTGCTCTATGGCACCTGTGGCAGTGGCCTGCCAAAAGGGGCTTGTGGCCTCTTTAATGCAGGGCAAGGGGTCAACACAACATGAGGAACTATTTTTAAGGGTCGCGGCATTAGGAAGGTTGAGAACCACTGATTTAGTTAGTCATTCCTAATCCTCCCTATATCAACACAAGGCATTAATGAATGAATGAAACCAAAATACATCTTGGAAGGTTTAATGCACGATTATCCCAATGGAAAACATAAACAAGCATGGCTGCTACAGGAGGTACTCCCCAAGACTGATTAGAACCTCTTGAGAAAGGATAAGATAAATAAGAGGAAAAATAAAGTCAGTGTGATGGAATGTGGAGTGTGTTGAACCAAGAGTAGGGACACCTAGATTTAAATCCCACTTGGCCACAAGGCACGCCGTGGGTGAGTCACACCCTCTCAACCTGAGCTACACTCATAGAATTGTTGTAAGGATAAAATCACGAAGAGAGGAATCACCTATACTGCCTTCAGCTCACTGGAGAAAAGGCAGACTAGCTGTGTAATAAGTGAAGATAACCAGAAAAGAAGTCTTAAATGTTCAAATGGATTTTTTAAAAAAACCATCTGCCTCTATAATAGATACCAGATTCTGCCACCCCTGAACAGCATCAAGACATGCATTGTAGAAGACATTTCCATAAATCTGCCCCTCAGATACTGTATTAGGGACATCAAAAAGAGCCTTCGACCATCCCTCCTTTTTCTGCCACACCAGGAGGCCTATGTTGAATTATTATTATTATTATTATTATTATTATTATTATTATTATTATTATTATTATTATTATTATTATTATTATGTAAACATGTAGTTTATTTTTGTTTTAGTAATTTAAAGCAGGAACTGACCATTTCAAAGCTAGGAGTTGAATATGCTTTAACAACACACGGTTCAAACAATGTCAACTGGAACAGAAATGGGATCAGGGTTTTTTCCTCTGTAACCGCATATGGGCATCTCTTACCAAATGCTGTGTCATTTCAACAGCAATGGTTGCTACTTCCTGGCTATATTCGCAAATCAGCTTCTGGATGACATTGGTGAGATCGTCATTCTCAGTCTCCCGGACAACAAGCAGCAGCTCCTGCATGACAGACCTGATGTAGGGCTTGATGTATTCCTTTGCTAGAGACGCAGAGAAGAACAGCAGAGGAGGCGAAAGAAAGAAAAATCCAAGTGATAAAAGGTGTCATAACAACATTGTTTTGTCTACATGTGTGGATCTCGTGACTACAATTACGCCCCTTGGCTAATACACTTATCTTTGGTGATAAAACTCCATATTCTACACATTGTCTGCTTCCTCCTTTGAACCACTTTGCTGGTGCAAATGGGGAAGGTACATCAGAAAGCAGAAAAAGGGAGAAACAAATAGCTTAATTGGGAAGCCTCAATGTGACATGTCCTTCATAGCGCCATCCTCACAGAAAATAACAAGGAGGACTGCCTGGTTATACTATGCTATCAGAGCCTGCTTGAGATGTCCAGAAATCCATCCTTTCCACTCAGGCCTCTGTCCATGTTTCAGACTCAACCCATTATTAAATAAAAGTTAAAGACCTGAAGATTAATGGTAGAGGTTGAAAATATGTGGCCTGGCTATAGAACTAAGCTGGTAACAATCCGTCCTCACCCAGTTGCACAACCACAGTGGGGCCACCATTATGTTCACCATGTACAATGTATTTTTGGGCACAGACATTCAAGTACAATTGATGCATGTAGTATATTCATGCAGAAGAGTTTACACATGTGTAGAAATGTGTGTGTTTTTATAAAGAGAAGGGTATGAGCTTCACTTTTTTTTCCTAGTTGTCACTCAGATTTCAAAGAGGAAACTCATTATTTCCAGTGGTACAGAGAGCCTTGAAGAGCAGCACATAATAAGTGCATTTTGTATTCTGTTACCATTAGCCTAAACACAATCATCCAAATTTTCTGGAGTTTCACATTTATTCTCTCCACACCATTCCCCACCCCACCTCACCTAGCCTGATAACGGAACTTCCAAAGAACTCAAAAGGATGCATACTACTGCGGTTGATGTTTTTAACTTGTAAACCGCCCAGGGTTCCATTTGGAAGATGGGCGGCATAAAAATGAAACAAATAATAAATAAATAAAATAAGGAAGTTATTTCCCTCCTGTGGATTTTGAGCTTTTGTTGTTGTCAACTATCAACATGGATATCTGTTTTTAAAAGTCTTTGTTTTACTTTATTTTTATTTTTTTGTGAAGAGTGCTATTCATATAGACTCGAAAAGAGAAGTGAGGAACGGGTAAAAGGAGGGAGGGATTGCTGAAGAGGATTAAGCCAGACAAAAAGAAATTGAAGATTTTGGAGGAGTATTCCTGAAGGCAAAGGATTAAGGGGGGGGGAGGAAGTGTGAAACTCTGATTTGGGGACAGGCAGGAATAAAGGTTAGAAAGGAAGTATTCTAGTAATTATATTGAGAGCAATTGACTGCCTCCTGAATTCATATTCTGTGGACGTATACTGATTGGGGAAAGGGTGCTATAATCAAGTAAAAGGGAGCAAACCCCTGCCAAAAGGCTAATGCTCCAAGGACGTACACACAAGAGAGGAAACAAAACAAAAAGAAGATTAAAGCTGGAGGACAAATGATTCACCTCCGGCCTCCATAAACCTTAACAAGGAATGGGTTTTCAGGCATTCATTAAAACTGAAAAAAAAGACAGAACAATGTAAATGTCAAGGCAAAGGATATTCTACCTACAAAGAGCCAAAGGAAGATATGTAACAGCAGCAAATCTGAACTTCGGAACACCATGACGCAGTAGAATAAAGGGTAAAAAGTTGGGGGGGGGGGTGAGAGAAAAGGGGAAAGTGAGGAGTAGTAAAAAAATAAGGATGGGCATGAAATGAAAAAATTATGTTTTGTTTTGTTTCCTTTCCTACCACCCCACATTTTTTCTGTTTCATTTCATATGAATTTTTTCAAAAAAAGAATATCATACAAAATGAACCACTAACGAAATGGTTCATGGGGGGCAGTTGGAATGTGGCGGAGGGAAAACAGTTTTTTAGAAAAGCCCTGGGCTTTTTTCAAAAAACTTTTTTCCCTTCCCCCAAGCCCCGCCTACCAGCTGATCGGCATTGGGGTAGGGGGGAAAAAACCTTTCCCCCCCATCCTAACGCCGATCAGCTGGTGCGGAGCTTGGGGGAGGGGAAAAAGTTTTTTTTTAAGCCCGGAGCTTTTTTAAAAAACATTTTTCCTCCCCCAAGCAGCTTCCAGACGGAATGAAATTGTTCATTTCGACAAAAACAAAAACACCATTTTGTTTCATCTGTAACGAAATGCTGCTTTCTCGTGATGTTTCATTTTGTTACGTAATGACACAACGAAACAGCATTTTGTTTTTCATTTTGTGCCCATCCCTAGTAAAAAAAAAAATCAATATTTACATCCTATAGGATAGTTGAACAACAAAGGAAAACCTGGAGAAGTTGAACTCGAACCTTGTTCCTGATGACTTATTAAGGACTGCAGTGCTATGGCAGCTTCCACTTTGACTGGCATTTCTTTGTCCTCAATCAAGCTCTTCTTTGTCAACTCAACGGCGTTCCTTAAGTTGAGTTCATTGTGAAATTTCAAGGAGCTGAAGGAATGAAGTGTCCAGCAGGACTGCAGAAAAGAAAAGCGCAAATCAGAAACTGCTAATGTTCTGCCACTGTTTATAGAATCTAGTTGTCTGCTTGCATTTTGCAACCCACTAAATTTATATTCCCCCTAATGATGCTAGAACAGCACAATATTACACATTCACATAGGCTAATATCCATAATTTTAAGGAGGGAAATGTTAATATGGGCCAAGATGTACACATGGACGTACTGAAGGCACTTTCACTTGGGACTACTATCCCTCATGCCACCAAAAATGATGTTCCAGATGTTCTCCCAACCTTCAGGGGGAACCTTGGAGATGCAGCAGAAGGGACTGGAGGGAAAATGACATACTGAAAGGCCTCTATGTGTCCCTTTGAGGAACAGCTATAAAACAATTAAGAGCACAGCAAAAATGAGCGAAACAGTATCTCAAACACCACGTGGGCCCTTTGCCCTGAAGCCTTGTGCAAACAGCCAAGCTTAAACTAAGCCCCTGAAATGTATCTGAATGCACTTGCTGGCAGCAGTTAGAAAAGTCACCTCGCAACAACACGCTTGTCACTTACTCTTGCTCTCAGGTACCCCAGGGTCGACATGAACAATGGAAAGACGTGGTTCTGCAGCATCAGCTCCATTTGATCCTTGAATATGCCTTTCTGAAGGAGAGAAGCAACCCCCAAAAGTCAGTCTCTTCTCTGATAAACAGCAACACAAACGCTGTTGTTCTTATGTGCTGTCTTGAAATGTTCATTTATCTGAAGATATTACATCAATACAAAACAAAACTGGCCTCTGTTAAAAAGAAACCATCCTGTAAGCCTAGAAATTTCATATGTGCCATTGTTCAGGCCTAAATGGATACATGTTGCCGCAACACTAAAGGAATGAGACTCCTAATGGCTCCTGGGAAGCCATTTTAACAGCTTCCTGTGCTGTTAGAAGCTGACCTGTGGTGTAGTGTAGATGTGTAAAATATATTTAGCCTGCAGTCTGGATTTGTCACCGGCATTTATTGAGGGTTTTATAGGAATATGAAATCCCAATATGGCCCCAAGACTTGAGTCGTCTGTTTGACAGATTGCCACAGAAAATACTGAAAGCATTTGCATCTCTCATAAATATGGCCAAAACACACCTTTGGGAGCATTCTAAATGGCAGCTTTGCATTCTCAATACAGGCTATATGTCAAAGGTAAGATATAAAGCAGCCTGTGGTGGCAAGTGTAATAAAGACGAATTAACTTGTCAGAATACCTTCTGTTTAATAAAACAAGGAATGAAGCAGACACGAGGCGGGGCAGAAACTAAACAGGTTTACAGCAAGGAGCAAAATGCCTTGCTGAGACCAGTGGACAAACATGGCCAGAGAGCTTTTCTAAAGGCCAGAAAATACTATTTCCCCCTGCCTACTCTACTGCAGTTAAGAGATTCCCTCGTTTTGTTAGACCTGGGTGGCAATGAATTTGCAAATGCAAAATGCCTGACCAGCATGGCAGCAATCGTTCAAGAACTGCTGCAGGACTATGTCCTGACTTCATCAGGAAATTCTTTCTAGAGTGGATCATAGGAACTATATATCCAACTACTGTTGGGTGCAGATGATATGGGAAAACGTCATGCAAAGATCAAAAAACACATGTTTCAGTTTGAATTCCTGAGTTATCATTAGCAAATTCCTCCTGCACAGAGACTACTTAGCAAGATTCTTATGTTACAGTTTTATGTGTGTCTTGAAACACAAGTCTTAACATGCAACACTACATCTCTGGGGGCAAGGCTTTGCATGTCTTCATCTAGTTACCTTCAGCAAAATATCTGCAAGTGAACCTATCACATGTAACGCCCCATCTTTCTTCCTAGGGTCCATGTTGGGCTCCGTGAGGATCTGATAGCAAAACGCCATCATTTTTGGTAACACCTGAAAAAAAGGGCAAAAGCCTTTAAAAATTAAAAACTGAAAAGTTATGAAAATTGAAATTATTACTACAGTGGTACCTTGTATAAAGGAATTAATTCGTTCCAAATGAAATTATGTTAAGCAAATTTTCCTTTATACAAATTCCCATAGGAATGCATTGAAAATGGAGTAATCCCGTTTTTATGTTGTACGGATTCTCCCCATAGGCGATTATGTTAAGCAAATTTCCCCTATCTCCAGAATTTTTTTATGCTGTACAGATTTTATGTTATACAAGCTGTTTGTTATACAAGGGTCCGCTGTATTAAAATTAGAACATAACTTTTTTCTTAAATACTTTATATATAATACATATATTTTTCCTTCTGTTACTCTGAGACTTGGACTCCTTTCTGGGAGTAGAGGAATTGTCCACATATTTATATGCTTGTTTCCATTCAATTTCATGTTAGTGATCAAAAGAAACATGTGCCTTCAAAAGCTTTTGTCACACTGAAATAAGACAGTCAGGATTTTTTAAAAAAAAGCAAGTTATATCACCCGACTATACATGAATGCTACCTCTCTTTGCAGACCATGGAAGCTACGTTGATGCAATTTTTGATAGTGTCCTGATTTCCTGTATAAAATATTATTCTAATGAATCAATCAGCATAGAAAACTGAAAGAAATCATAAAAGCTTTGAGTTTCAGTGCCTCATTTGTGAAGACCCTCAGACTGTGGAGACTTAACTTGTATGATTTCTTTATTCTGTCACAAAGCTTGCTGGATGGCCCAGGACAGATATTATTCCTTAATCACGCATCTACAAATTCCGGGAGCAGGATGGGGGGGTACTTTTCCAAAATGGCTGCCATGGATAGTAAGCTTGCCCATTCCCAAAATGGCTGCCCTGGCGGCAGTTGCCTTGAGGGTTCCTGAATCCCTTTAAAAAAAACTCACAATGGGTTGACAAAATCAGAGTGAATTACCTCTTTTCGCTTTTTTGCTGCACTATATAGAAGAAGCTGAGCTGCTGTGGAAGGGGATGCATAATCTTCAAACACATCTTACAAGGTTTCAAAAAAAAAGAAAAGAAAATACAGTGTTTTACTATGTGATCATGAACATTTTTATAAATCACTTTTAAAATGAGAGACGAGATAACTCAGAATATGTATATTTCTGCAATATGGCTGAAGGACCTTCTTGGGGCTGGAAACATATGGACTTTTGTCTTTCATTGTGCAGTAATTACCAGGTTGCTGCTAAATAATGGTATTTTGACCAGTTTTGGTAATACAGGTGAGGCAAGACTATGTTGGGGCCGGAGTTTACTAATGCTGCTGAGTGACCTTTGGGCCAGATGGGTGGTATACAGATCAACTGAATGAATGAAAGAAAGAAAGAAAGAAAGAAAGAAAGAAAGAAAGAAAGAAAGAAAGAAAGAAAGAAAGAAAGAATACAGTACTTCTCATGGCAATGGTATGACACTGGCACGGAAAACAACTGCACCTTATAATCACTCAAAAATTTTCCCTCCTTTAGGTCTAGTATCCAGAGTGGTGCGAGAAGCAAGTACGTGCACATAGCAATTACGCCACTGAAGGTAAAGTAAAAAACATGATTTTATTCTCATCCAAGATAGTCTAGTACACTACAGTATCTAAAAACAGAGTATGCTGTGGAACTAACTTAACACGTGTAAAATTTGATTTTGTGAAAGAAAACCCTACTTAATTTAGCACAAATCCATCCAGAAATTTCTGACAAAGACCTGTTATGAAAAAAAAAGGGTGTGTGTGTCCATGACCATGTGAGAATCCAACATGCCATCACCTACACAAACTCCTCCTCTGTGAAGAGGTACCCTAGAGGTCCTTTGAATATACTGCTTTCTGATTCTTGAGCACTGTGCAAATGAATTTCTAGAAAGAGTGCTCCGGCTGCCTGGACAGGATTTACCGTGGGGTTTTTTTCTATTTTCACTGGCTATCCACCAATTGTCCTACTTCTTGCCTTTTATTAAATATTCAGTATCAAAGGTGTTATAAACTCCAGATTAAACAAGACAAAGTCGCCATCACCATCTAACCAATGACCACCATGCTCTTCTTTCCCATGTTCTCCTTATCGCCCCATACCACTTCAAGTAGTCTCTGGGCGGTTTACAGTTTTAATAACAGTATGCAGGCTACACACTACCCCGCCAGCAAGCTGGGTACTCGTTTTACTGACCTCAGAAGGATGGAAGGCTGAGTCAACCATGAGCCTGCTATCTGGGATTGAACCCCAAGTCGTGAGCACAGTTTTACCTGCAATACAGGCATTTAACCACTGCTCCATGTGGCTTTTTAAAATAATTTCTTCCTCCCTGCCATCCCTTGGTCATGTTTCAGGAAGTAGTGGAAGAAGGAGGGAATGGGATGGATGGAAGAAGAGTATATCCACTTTGCAATCCAGGGTGTTTTCTCTCTCTCTCTCTCTCTCTCTCTCTCTCTCTCTCTCTCTCTCTCTCTCTCTCTCTCTCTCTCTCTCTTTCTTTCTTTGTTTTAGCATTCATCAAACTGCCAAAAACACAATCAGTTTATATTTTTTCTCCAACCTTTTTTGTGCAAACATACAAATGCATCTACTTATAAGCCAACCTGAGTGTATAGCAAAATTTGGCAAGATTATCAGGGAGTCAGTGCCTGCAGCTCCATCTGTGAAGAACACAGGTATTTACCGAATTTCATGCGGATGTACTCGTATGGGTCCTCTTGCCAAAGCTCTTCATCCTCATCTCTATAACACATCAGGGAGAAGATCACGTCTTCACATAAAGTCTTATAAAAGAGCAAAGAGAGATGATTACTTGATTGGGGAGAGGGAGAAACCCTGAGCTGTTAATGACGTTCTCTAGAAAGCCAAACCAGGTTTCCCCAAAAAAGAAAAAAGAAATACTGTATACTGTAACAGTATAAACTGCGATGTATATTTACCAATGTTCCCTCTAATGTTACGCCAGCGCTGGGTGCCCCCAACCGTTCCATAGAGATGTGTTCTGGCTTGGACTGGAACCAAATGGGTGGCAACACTGGCAGCACTGATACAACACTGAACAACTGCATACTCAGGCAAGGTTAGGGAACAAATGGTTTGTATAACATAAAATCTATACAACATAAAAAATTCTGGAGATAGGGGAAATTTGCTTAACACAATCGCCTATGGGGCAAAACTGTACAACATAAAAATGGTCACGATTAGGGATTACACTGTTTACAATGCATTCCTATGGGAAATTTGTATAAAGGAAAATTTGCTTAACAGACTTGGATTCGGAACAAATCAATTCCTTTATACAAGGTACCACTGTAAATAAAAGTGAGAGTCACATGACCAGACAGCTGGGGCTGGCTTCCCTTCCCTGACCTCCTGAAATATCTCTTCCCTCCACTATTAAGCATCTTAACCAGTTTTCCCAGAGATAAGCCATGATCACAAGCCAACATGCCTGTCAATGCTATGGCCAAGTAGAGTTATGGTCCATTCATGGTTATCACGGAAAGCTACAGACCCCCTCCTCTTCCGTCTTGCCCCTAGGAATGTGCAATAATGAACTGTCCCTGCTCCGTGGATCACTTGCAGGACTTTAGGAACCTGTAAAACAACCGTGTCACATCTCACATTTTAATAATTTATTGGAGGAGGGAGAAGAGAAAGGAAATATGGGCTTTTAGATTTTGCTAGCAGCCAAAGCTGTTGTTCTTTTCTGAAAAACCCTACGGTACATGCAGACACCTCTTTTACAGAGAACACAGACTAGAAGTATAAGAGCATCAAACAACTGAATTAAGGGTGGTTTATTTATGCTCTGCTATATAATGGGACTGTGTATCCACTCTACAAACAAAAGTATCAATATCTTCCCAAGTCTGAATACTACAAGAAAAATTCCAGTTAAAATATTGAGCATGAGCTAACATTTCTAGACTGACCTGCATATGTGGTTTCATCTGCTTCCAGGTTATACAGTGATTGACACCTTGGTTCAGATAATTCAATGCTTGCTGAAGGACGCGTGGAGCAACATACTCTTTCTGTCTGTATTGGTCCAAGATTTTTAAGAGCACCTGCAGCAAACAGAATTACATTTAAGTAAGCCTATTTATAGTAAGGGCATTTTAACATGCCCGTGATACCTTCAGGCAGAATCAACTGCTACCAATTCTGCTATAGGATCAAAACCTAGCAGGACTAGAACAGGATATATCATATATAAATATTAAAATAAATTTGAAAAATAATTTAAAACACAAAGAAGAGCTAACAGCTTTATTATATTCTTAATTTCCTTACATTATAAGTGAGTAATCAGATGTACTCACTTATAAAATAATCAGATGTAAGGGGGCGTGGTGGCACAGCAGGCTAGCACTGAAAGCTGTCAGCTACAAAGTCAGCAGCTCAGTGTTTCGAATCCTGGGTGCCATGCAGAGGAGTGAGCTCCCGCTGTTAATCCCAGATCCTGTCAAACTAGCAGTTCGAAAGCATGTAAATGCAAGTAGATAAATAGGTACTACCGTTAAAAGTGGGAAGGTAAAACAGTGTTTACTTGCAGGCATGCCGGCCACATGGCCATGGACTTGCACAACACTGGCTCTTCAGCTTGAATATGGAGATGAGCACCGCCCCTAGAGTTGGACACAACTAACACCCATGTATGGGGGGAACCTTTACCTTTTAATCAGACATAATGGCATAGAATACTAAAATGATAGAAACAGATATCATAAAGTGTTACTGTTATAGTAACTGAAATTGTACCTCACACACTGACTCACTGACTCACACACACACACACACACACACACACACACACACACACATACACAGAGAGAGAGAGAGAGAGAGAGTGAGAGTGAGAGTGAGAGAGAGAGACAGACAGAGACAGAGACAGAGAGAGATCTTAGAATGAGGTACCGCCAGACTGATAAAATCATAGAGTTAGAAGAGACCTCAAGGGCCATCCAGTTCAACCTCCTGCCATGCATGAACCCCCATCAAAGTACCCCTGACAGATGGCCACCCAGTGTCTGCTTAAAAACCTCCAAACAAGGAGACTCCACCACCCTCCTTTGTGGCAGTATATTTCACTGCTGAACAGCTCTAACCGTCAGGAAGTTCTTCCTAATGTTCAAATGGAATCACTTTTCCTGTAATTTGAAACCATTGCTCTGAGTCCTAGTATGTGAAGCCATGGAAAACAAACCAGTCCCTTCTTCAATATGACATCCTTTCAAATATTTAAACATAGCTATCATATCCCCTCTCAGCCTTCTTTTTGAAAGGCTAAACATTCCCAACTCCTAAACTGTTCCTCTTAAGACATTTCTTCCAGTCCTTCAACCATCCTGGTCACCCTCCTCTGTACCCACTCGAGGTTGTCAACATCCTTTTTAAATTGAGGAGCACAGAACTGCACACAGTACTCCAGATGGGGCCTGACCAGAGCAAAATAATAAATAAAATAGAGTGGTACTATCACCTCCTTCGCTCTAGAAGCTATGCTTCTGTTGATGCTTCATTACTTTTAATTTTTTGTGGGGTGGAAGGGAGGGGAGAATCCAGCACTAGTTTCCATCAACAAGCAGTCCCAAACATATAATGATAAATACAGACAACACTTGCAGTTAATACATGCAGCTAGCTAAACTACACACCAGTCATTTAGAAGGAACTGCCCTGGTATGCTGTACATTTGCTTCCGAGTTCTAATTCCACAAAACAAGTTGTTACAGAGGAGATATGAATAAGATTTCTGCCAACAAAGCACAGACCACCTCTGATGACCCTAAAACTGCTTTGTAAACGACTGCATAGGAGGTAGCATTCCTCACCCATACTACTTATTCTGGATTCCTCTTCTGCTATCCCTTCCTTTCTATTCTTACAGCCACAGCTACACAGTGTATAAGAGCATTAGCACCATAAACTAGGATGTTAACAAAAATTAATAAAAAGCTGTCATACTATTTCAAAAAATAAATTAAAAACCTTTACCTGTTGAATTCCCACAGCATAGGTTTTCAAGAAGAACTCAGAAAATTCGAAATATTCTTTTGTTACATTCCCAGGGCTGCCATACCTTTAACAATCCAAAGCATAAATACATTAAAATTTTTATTGTGTAAAGCACACTTTGTACTATAAGGAGGAATACACAAAAACTGAACCTTTCTTTGTGCTTGCTGTGACAAAATTGAGAACCTGAGGTATAGGAAATGCGGGGTTCAGAAGCTAGATTCTTCTAGACTTCTGTGAGAGCCTGAGAAGCTGACCTAACGAGCTAAGGTCAGTGTGTAAACAGACAGTTCACACCTTCAGCTCATCACCAGCTACGGAACACTTCAAAGAAGGGAATGAGCAAGGGGCAGACACTTCCGTGTTTATCTTCATGAGAGGGCATATCAAAGCCGCT
Organism: Phrynocephalus guinanensis; assembly: GCA_037367245.1. Taxonomy (NCBI): domain Eukaryota; kingdom Metazoa; phylum Chordata; class Lepidosauria; order Squamata; family Agamidae; genus Phrynocephalus; species Phrynocephalus guinanensis. Next base: position 87,759,127 of record CM074740.1, on the reverse strand, counting down.
CCATGAGGACTTCCATGCATTATCTGTAACCCTGACTTGAAAAGGATGAGTCCATTTCTTCCCCAGAAAGTTATGCAGATTTGACCATGTGACCTTTTGTCCTGGTGGAAGATAAAATGGGCCTTAAGATGACATCAGAAACAGGTATGTAATGATCCTGTATAATTTATAAAAAGGAATTAAGACAAAAACAAGTTAGTCTACCATGTCTCTGACAAGAACAATGCACTGGAGTCCTGCTGTTTCCTGAATGCCTCAGAGGGCCTCAGCTGACTTGAAGGGAGAATCTGGGTCCATTTGCTGACCTATGAAGCACTGCCAGGAGGATGCACCCTGTGCATGCCCCCCCCCAAACTATGCCATTTCTCTGTTCAGGTATGAGTATAAATAGGATTCAAAGAATCATAGAATTGGAAGAGACCTCAATGGCCATCCAGTCCAACCCCCTGCCATGCAGGAACCCCGTCACAATATTTCTGACAGATGGCCATCCAGCCTCTGCGTAAAAACCTCCAAAGAAGGAGACTCCACCACCCTCCGTGGCAGCATATTCCACGGAATATAAAGAGCTTCTGTTATTTTGGGGTGTGTTTTCTTTCTGAATACTTATACGTCTGTCTCTGCATTTGCACCTGTATTTTGAAAACTGTTTCTTGTAATAATTTGGAACATCTACCTGTTTTATCCTTCTGAATTTTTTTTCTTTTTAATAAACAAAAAAAAATCATTAGAAGCTACTGTCTTCAAGATTAGTTACAGAGTTTATGGCACTAAAACCAGACCCTCCTTGGACGTTCCCATCCATGATAAGCAACAGCAGTGTGTATGAGTGGTTACAAAGACAGAGCCTTGTCTGGAGAACGACAACACATGTGCTCTTCCTCCTTATTCAAAGTGCCTGAAATACATTCCTCAGTTTATGACCAAACCTATACTGATCCAGTCAGAATTGCCCAGTTCTCAGCAAACAGGCTCATTGATGAGACAATATGATAATTTTAGTACATCTTTCTAAAATGAGAACAAAGTGACACACAGGATATTTCAAGGTTGCTAAATCACCAAGATGCAGTTGTTAAAAGAACAAAAGAAATCAGCAAGGTTTAGCTACTAGTGAAACAAGAAACAGTGTTATTGCTTAAGAAAAAGCATATTTAATATGAAAACAGTACCCATTTATAATCTCATCACAACCATAAATTTAGAAGGCAGCCTCAAGCAAGTTCCTCTTAGTCACGGCCTGTATTACATGGTTAACTCCAACGGGCTGTATTGTTGTAAGGATTACAGCAGTGGGTATGCAGTGCTTTGTGAACGCTAAAGCTCTTACTCTCTGTAAATTCTGAGAGAGAATCTGTTTTTTTGTGACGTTATTCACTGAGGGCAAGGAGGAACCCAAGGAAATGGGACAAGCTAGGATGATCCAGACTGCTGCTTTAACCACTGCTTGTCCAAGTTGACCAAGGAGCAAAATAATTCCTTTCCTTCACAAGCAGGTTGGAAACAGAGGGTAGGAATTCAAAGTTACCAACACCTTCCATAGTTATGAAATTGGCTCATTTCAACAAACCATGGTTAAGATTAACCAGTTTGTTTCGGCTTAGGTGTCTTGTTTTGACTTCTATGATATTTTTTCTTTTCTTTTCTTTTGTATTGTAGATTTTAATCCTGTTTAATTCTGTTGTAAACTGCCCAGAGTTCCTGCTGGAAGATGGGCAGTATAGAAATAAAATAAGTAAATAAATAAATAAATGATACATTTCAGCTCATCGAAAGTAGAAAGTATAAATGTAATTCTGTTAAGCAAATGGAATTCTGTTAAGCAAATTTTCCTTTATACAATTTTCCCATAGGAATGCATTGAAAACGGAGTAATCCCTAATCGCGACCATTTTTATGTTGTACGGATTCGCCCCTTGGACGATTCTGTTAAACAAATTTCCCCTATCTCCGGAATTTTTTATGTTGCACAGATTTTATGTTATACAAACTGTTTGTTATACGAGGGTCCACTGTACAACCATTACCATAACCGTAAGTGGGATAGAAAAGTTTTTAGCCTATGTAGAAGACCTAAACAAATTGCTAATTCTATACTTCATTACAAGAATATTACCTTTCAAAAAGGCGAGCCACAATCCGCAAAGCCCACTTCTTACATTTCCACCACACCAGCTCTGGCCTGTCATCTTCATCAATCTGCAGCGTCTCCTAGCCAAGGAAATAGATGTATGAACATTTAACATCTCAGGATCAAAAGGAGAAGAGAGTCTTGGTGTTGCCCCACTGGCTTCTAACCTGCCTTGGTTGCTGTGCAGCTCAATGAAGATTTTTCACACTATCCTCCATTTTAGTTGACAGCTTATAACCATCCAAGCCATCACAGCTGAACATTGTTATTTCATTCTGTAATTTTCAGTGTTATTTTAGGACCGGTTCTAGCCTATAAAGCCCCAAACAGCTTGGATCTAATAAGCTGTCTTATGAAACATGTCTCCCATTATGAGCCTGCCCAGGAGTTAAGATCATCAGGGGAGGCCTCTCCCTATGTCCCACTATTTACGTTTGGTGTGGACACAGGAGAGGGTCTTCTCTGTTGCATCTCTCACACTCTGGAACTCCCTCCCACAGGAACCCAGGCTGGCCCCACCTTTGCTGTCCTTCTGCAAGTAGGCAAAGACCTTTCTCTTCAAGTTCCATTTCCCTTAATGACCGGCTGCCTGAGTGAGGTTCATAAATGGATACTTGTGCCTCACTCTTTTGAATGTGCTTTTCATGCTGTGTCTGCTTTTTGTCTTTTACCTTTTACTGTGGCATTTGTTTGATCCTTTTCAAACAAATCTGTATTGCTTTTACCTTTAAATATTATCTGTATTGCTTTTTTAAATATTATCTCTGAATGATACAAGCTGCCTTGGGTTCTTCTTAAGGAGAACGATCCTGGTTTTAATTTATAAAACCCTCCATGGCCTGGGACCTGAATAGCTGGCAGAGCGAATCTCCCAGCAGTCAACTTCGGCCCGACCAACTAGAATGTCGCGGGTGCACTCATTGCGGGTGGCCACGCCCACGGAGGCTTGGAAGACGGTCACCCGTTGCCGAGCCTTCTCTGTGGCTGGCCCTACTCTATGGAATCTATCAGGATTTTAGCAAAAAATATAATACTTAAATGTGTTTGGCACAGAGCAGTGCAGCAGTAGTGTGCAGATAAAATGTCAGTATTGATATAAAGTATTGCAGAGTTAGGTTAACGGAAGACAATGACAATGGGTAGAGTAAAAACTCATATATTCATATATACATCAAAATTATATACACAGCATAACATCCAAGCAATATATACAAACAACAGAGTGTGGGGTTCTGTCTCTCACCATAGACAGACCCACCTAACATATGGCAAGCTAGTGCTTTTATACAGTTCAGCACTCATCAGATATGAGTCATCACTAATTACAATCTGATGCAATCTGATGCAACCATGATGTTATAAATTCTTCCACCTGTGCTTCATCACGTAACATGCCTGTGATTACTTATCTCTTACACTTGTGGATTAACATCATGAGACTGCAGAATCTAACTGCCTCCATTTTACAACTCTCTTTCTACTATCTGTTAAATATACATAACATATATTTTATCAACTTTTACATATCTTGACAGAATCATCTCCCATCTGAGTTGTACATTGCACAGTCCCTGCCAGCCTTCAAAAAAGCTTTAAAGACCTTGCTTTTTCGGGAGGTGTTTGGTGACAGTTAATCTTATTTTTTTTGTCCGTCATCTGCCTTTTATTACTCACTTTTATGTGACCTGGTAATGTTGTTCTTAATTTTAGTTCATTGTTTAGTTTCTTTTGTTGTGAACCGCCCGGAGTTCCATCCGGAAGACGGGCGGTATATAAGCTCAAATAATAAATAAATAAATAAATAAATATGGGGCAGAAATATTTTAAAGAAACAAATTTGAGACCTCACCCAGGGAAACCGTACATATTTGTCTTAATAGGCTGTGCTGATCAGAAACCTGCAGAATTCTACAGACCAGCTTGCACATGGCACATTTTTTTTAATACTTTCAAACTAGTCGAGTGAACCCTTCTAAGCAACAGATTCTTTTTTCTCATCATCTGCTTAGGGTCTGACCCAGAAACAGCTCTCGCAGGAGAACCTTAATAGACCTTGGCTCACAGGTGCAGCAAAGCCTAGAGCAAGGGTGAAGAACTAGTTGTCCTTCAGAGATCGATGATGCATTATTCCCATCAACCCCTATCATTGGCCAGGCAAGCCGGGTCTCATGCAAATGGAATGCAACATCTGGAAGGCCTGTTTCTTAGCCCTCAACCTAGACACAACCAACCAATAGTACTCCTGTGATGGACTAGATGGGCCTTTGGCCTGATCTAGCATGGCTCTTCTTATGTTCTTAAGACTGGCTGCATTAGCAACACAAATGAAGTAAGGTGACTTAACCACACTGTGTTTGGCCATATCCTGCCATTATGTCAATCCAAGATTACAGTATGGCCTGCTGGATGTGCTACATCTGGATCTGAGATCATTAGAAGCTAAGGTGGCCAAGAGGGCAGCACCACTGAAGGTCATTGCGCTGGATCTGAGTCTGCTCTTTCCGAACTAGAAGAGCGAGAAGCCTCTATCAACATTTTAAGTCCTTATAAATCACATGCTAAACATCGCCCCTTTCCAGACCCCCAAAGTTGCTCGCACTGCCCACTCATGCAAACCGTACAGGAGGCACACTTCTGTCGATGATCGTTCGGAAAATCTCCATCCACTGAGTCATGGTTTGGTTATTCACCAGCTGGAGCGGCAGAGCATACTAGAGAGAGGGAGTCAGTGGAAGAGAGAGACACAAGAATGTCAGTCCGGGACAAGAGCAATAACCCACACAATTATATTTTGTTTTTCTCAAATATTTCTGTTCCCTATATTATTGGAATAAGTCATCCCAATAATCTTTTTTTTTCCATTGGGCATAGCAGCTTCCTTCAAAGAGATTCCATTTGAACATTAGGAAGAACTTAATGACAGTTAGAGCTGTTCGGCAGTGCAATATGCTGCCACAAAGGATGGTGGAGTCTCCTTCTTTGGAGGTTTTTAAGCAGAGGCTGGATGGCCATCTGTCAGAAATATTGTGATGGGGTTCCTGCATGGCAGGGGGTTGGACTGGATGGCCCTTGAGGTCTCTTCCAACTCTATGATTCTATGATTCTTCCTGCCCTGGAAATACAGCTAACATAATGATTCATTTGCAGGCAGAAACCGCTTGGGTTTTGCTTTTCTCTTGTGCTGAGAATTTAGGCGTTCATTTATCCAGAAATTTACAGAAGCCGTTGGGAAACAAAGAGGGCACAGAAATGCTAGAAACAGCACCAGCTTTTGCTGAGCAACTCTGGTGTGTAGTGAGGCCCACTTCCACCGCTCCTCCTCCTCCTCCAGATCCTAGGGCAGTCTGTACTTTTTCTCCCCTGTTGCATGTTATAGAAATTCTGCATAGCATGAGGGGGCTTCTGTTTTAAAGTTCTCCTTTCACAAGAGAGCTCATTGTTTTAGGTATCCAGCTACAAAGCTAGACGTTGGGGGTTCAATTCCCCACTGTGACTCCCTGAGCGAGCCAGCCTGTGTGCCCATGGGCAAGGTGCACCGTTCCAGGGTGCTCCCCAGAAGAAGGGTATGATAAATTTTTACCCCGCCTTTCTCCTTGGAAAAGGACCCAAGGCGGCTTTCAGTAATGAGGGATAATATGCAGTCCAGTACAATTAAGACATGTTCAAGTATTTGAGAACAAGGAATTGAGGGACATCTCACAGCATTAACAAACATTACATTAAAGCAACATTACATTAAAGCACTTGGGATTCGGTAAATACAGGTATTGAACAAACTGGCTTTAATGCCCCCCAAAAGTGTTGTTTTAACTGTTGGTGTTGTTGAGATAAGCCACTTCTGTGTATTCTCAACCTAGGAAACCCTGGAAAGAGTTGTCTAAATGGGAATCAGCTTAACCGCGTCCTACCACTATTACTATTGATTTCAAATATTACAAGGTTTGCACTCTCATACCGTGTTTGCTTAACTACTGCCACACTACCAAATTCTGCAGGGATAGAAGGATTGGGGGCACACAGAATTAGCTGGGGACTCACTGAGGCCCAAGGGGCTGATGTGACCTTGGCCTTCTCTAAGTTGTGCCACAGTCCAGCTTTTGGTTTGCTTCTCATTTTGTGAAGGATAATTCGGCGTGACTGAGCTTATGAAAGCAAAGCATTTCAAGAAAGCGTTCAAGTACAAGCCATGTGAGTTAGGCCTGGAGCTAGGACGCAGCCTGTCGCTTGGCAAAGGCACCAGAGGGTTGGCAAGAACATGGAAGACCCTCTGGGAAATCTCTTGGAGATGTTCCTTGAAGCCCCTCACAGCACCTTCAGCAGCACACAGTCTGCTACTTTTGATCAGCCCAACAATTCCTTGAAAACTGAAGTATTTCCAGCAGCAAAAGTCTTTCAAACAGGTGCTCCATCTCTTATGTACTCCTAGGTGTCTGGGGTTTGGTGTGTGAAATATGTCATGTGATAGAACTGAGAGGAAACAATTTCAAACCCAACAAGAAAATGGCTGCCACTGCCATTTCAGGAGAATGATTTATTTTCTTTTTTACCCTAGCAGCTTCTTTGCATTAGAAAGAGAAAGCAAAGCAAAACAAGGTGTTCTGCTTATATACCACCCCACACCACTTCAAGTAGTCTCTGGGCGGTTTACAGTTTTTAATTACAGTATGCAGGCTACACATTGCCCTCCCAGCAAGCCGGGTAATCATTTTACTGACCTTGGAAGGATGGAAGACTGAGTCAACCATGAGCCTGCTAAGTTTGCACATAGTGAATGTGCATAACTTATACGGGTTATGTCCTCATAAATACCAAATAACATATATACATTCAAGGCATTGCAGTCACATTTAGCTGTTTTCTGTACCAAAGTGCTTCTAAATAGTGGCCTAAATCCAAATCAATGTTAGCTGAAAATCCTAGCCATTGCACTGGACTGAACTCTTGCACAAGAGGCTGTGTAGCAGACACAACTGAGGATATCACTCTTGCACTAAGCCTGGAAATATGCAGCCATTAGTACAATAGGCATTGCACTATTGCAGTAGTTCCCAACCTTCCTAATGCCACGACCCTTTAATACAGTTCCTCATGTTGTGGTGGCCCCTTGCCCTGCTTGGAAGAGGCCACAGGCCCCCTTTGGCAGGCCACTGCTGCAGGTGCCATAGAGAACTTCCCTCTATAGACAGCCTCAGCCAATCGCAGCCTCCGGTGCCATTGACTGACATCCTCTCCAACCTATCAAGCTGATTCCCCCATTCCTCCTCCTCCAGACCTAAGCCGTTTGCGCCCTTTTCGTCACTGGCTCATGGCAATCCCTGTGAAATGGTTGTTCGACCCCCAAAGGGGTCCTGACCCCCAGGTTGGGAACCACTGCTAACATATAACAATGTTGAACAGAGTCCTGTGTTTAATACTCTGTCTGTTCCAAACAGATTAGTATCCAGTTCCTTCCAAGGGCACAAACAGAGGGAAACTTGAAATCAACAGAACACTTTGAGGCATGTGTGGACTGAAGGAGGTCAGAAAAGTTTGTTTCTTCCATCCTGCAATTCCTCAGTGCTCTCATCGCTAGACGCACAGGCTCATACCTGGACGAGTGCATAGAAAATTTTTAAGATCTGCTTCTGAAGGAGCACGGAGTAGTGGGAGTTGTCAGGAAGGAGCTGGATCATCTGTTGCTGAATCCGGGGCAAGAATATCTGCATCGCAGCAATGAGGGGATCCCGCTCCTCGGCTTTCTTATACCTACAGAAGCAAAAAGAAGCGTAAAATATAGTTAACAGGTAAATTTTTGCTTCTATCTTAACTATTCTACCCTTAGAAAATGATTAGCTATTCTCCTTGGTCATCCTTCCCTCTCTGCTGTTTCTGCAGGACCATCCACAGTGCCAAAGTTTAACAAAGAGATCGAAAACCGAAAGAAGAAATGTGGGATTTCATTTTTCCCCATTATTAATTTTTATTTTATTTGAGGAACCAACAACATACATTTTCAGTCTTTACAACTATTTCCAAAACATTACACCATCCTTGGGTCCCTTCCTCATTAACCCTCCCTCTCCCCCCTCACCTCCGCAGCAAGCACAAATTCTACTACCCTTTCATATTAAACATTATTAAGGCATGATGGAATAGTCTAGCCCATTTCTCGTTCTCAGGCTTCCCTTTTATCCAATTTATATATTTCTCCCACTCCTTTAAAATTCTGTTTCCCTTCTGTCTTTCCTTCTTGCATAATTTGTATCTATTTTGAAAAAATTGCTGTATATAATCTTTCCATTTATCATATTTCCATTTTTCTTCCTCCTTCCATTCACCTGTTAATACCATTATAGCCGCTGCTATTCCGTAGTACACAATCTTTTTAATGCCTTTTTTATGATCTATGATCTATTTTTAGCTCAATCCTTCTCTTTGTAATTTCTGATAACCAATTTTCTACTTTCTTCCAAAATGTTCGTATTTTCTCACATTTCCGTATCATGTGTGCAAAAGTACCTTTTTCTTTTTTACAATGCCAACAATACTGCGATATGTTATTAGTTATTCTAGTTAATTTCTGTGGGGTATAATACCATTTATGCAACACCTTCAATTGCATATCAATTTTAAAATGTGGGATTTCATTAATCTCAGTCTTGGAGAGCAGATTTCATGGATTTTTTTAGCATACCAAAAATCATCTATAATGTACAACTTAACAAGAATTCATGGAATCTGTACACAACCTGGCCACAAGGCTAACAGCTGAGTCACATGCTATGCCTCTTACTAAACAGGAGATCTGTCCAGTCAGTTTTAACATTTCTTTCCATGAAGAAAATACAGGCAGAAATGGAATACTGTATGCATCCAGGAGCACATACCTTAATCTAGCCCCATATTTCCTATTGCCAAGACAACTTGCCAGCCCAGATGCTTCCTCCTCAGCCAATGGGTAGACACCTTTCTCCCTTCTCCCTGCTTTGAGAACTAAGTAGGCATTCTTGGAAGAAGCCAACAAGGAAGGAGGAGAGCCAAAAATGGCATCTGTGGGTGATGATGCTCCTTAGACACAAATGGCTCTCTTAGCTGCTAGGCAAGGGACCTTCCGGGATGAAGAACCACTTACTCATAGGTCTTCACTAGCTGGTAGAGGCACAGCAAACTTCCCAGCCAGCTTCCGCTATTGGGCGACTGCAAATAGTAGCCTATCTTGTCCACCACGGCTGTCCAGTGACCTGGGAAGTCATGCTTGATGATAGCACGGAGGCACATTGTCAACTGGGCCCTGAAAGATTGGAGACGAGGAAAAAGAAGGAGAGGGAATCAACAGTGGATAAGAGAGAAAGATACCACGAGAGAAAACAACAAAAACTACCTTGTGGCCTGTTGTTGCTGGACTGGAGCCCACTCCCTGTGCATGGTAGTTACCAACTACGTTGCACGTTATGAGATTTTAATATTGCTCATTGTGATTTCATTAATGTATGCTTTATGTTGCATGTAAACTAGCATGGAAGGGTTTGTAACCTGAAGGAGGATTTAAAAGATACATCATTTAAATCAGGGGTGTCCAAACTTTGGCCCTCCAGATGTTTTGGACCACAACTCCCAGAATTCCAAGCCTGTATTGCCAATGAAAAAGGACTGTGGGAATTGTGGCCCAAAACATCTGGAGGGCCGAAGTTTGGACACCGCTGATTAAATAAATCATTAAAGTTAGTTAAAATTCATGGGATGCAAATTCTTGATGCCTACCAGAAACTGGGAATGAACTTTGTTATTTGATAAATGTTTTGTGATAAATACTGCTTTCATCCGATACCTTTCCCTGAAGAAAAATATCAGACACTTTCCAAAAGGGTCCACAGGGACCTCAACCCCATTAGTGATGCAATAGATCAGGGCTGTTCAACTTTGAACAGGCCAAGGTCTACTTTTTCCAGCCCAAAGTGCCTGAGGGCTACTACACTAAAACCTCTACTTACGAATTTTATCTGTTCCGAGCACATGCTCATAAGTAAAAACTTTTGTAAGTAGAGCAGCGGTTTCCCATAGGAATGCTTTGAAAACCAATTAATCCGTTCTGGAGGGAACAGATTTCAATGTGCCATGGCCCTTGAACTGTCCCGCTCGGCTGAGACTGTAGGCTAGCAGACCCAGAACATTGCTGGGGCAGTGGTGGTCCTTAGGATGGGGGAGGGAGGGGTGAAGAACTTAATCCCCTCACTTTTTGTACTGATGGTCGGCAGGCTACTTAGGAACCCTTCAGGGCAGGCCTGCAATAGATCATACAGAGATGTCCCACGCACTCTCTTGTCCAGTTTTGCTGGATCAATTTCAATCTGTGAGGCCTGATTACATTAACAAAGTGCTTGCAAACACTACAAAGCCACATCTTCTCCATCGGACCCATGCCCTGCCCAGCTCTGAAATCTTCCAGGGAGTTAATGGGCCACTGGAACTAGCCGCTGAGATTATAAATTCATCATTACAAGAGAGCGTTATGCAATTTGAAAGAAACAATAGTTTTGCCCATTCTTAGCAGCAGATGATGATAATAATGCTTAGAATATATTGATAGTCTGGATGCATGTCAGTCAGAGTTCAGTCCACACCACATGACTAAAACAAGTCTGGTCATTCTACTTCATGTCCTACTTAAGGGAGGCTTATTGGCTGTGTGGGTGTGATCTAATTAGACCTCTCTGATCTCTCACAGTATCCTCCTGCACTGGGTGTTTTGAGTTTTGGAGATTAGAATCTCAGCATTGCGCTAGCTCTGGCCCTTTCTCAACTTTGGCCCTGTATGTTTTGTGGTGGAGTCCCACAGTGGTCAATCATCTCTACCATGCTCTTTAACGTCTATATGAGGCTGTTGGGTGAGCTCATATGGATATTTGGAGTATGCAGTGACAAAAGTTAGACATATTTGGTGCATGCCTCCAAGCTGATGTACCTTACTAAGTCTGGAGAACGAATAATTCCTTCCACAATGTTATCTCGAATCTGTTGCCGATCATTTTCATGGATGTTGAATGGAAAGATGACTTCTCCGGGTGGTGGCTCCCGATCTGGCCAATACTGTGTCACCATGTTCTTCAAGTAAATAGCAGCTGAAATGAAAGAAGAAAAATAGCCCTACATTCTGGCACATTGGCTTTAGAAGTGTCAAAGCACTGCTTGATCTGTGGATGTTTGTGCTCACAGCTCAAACCCTCCCCATGAGGGAAGGCGTGTGAAGCAGCTTTTTTTTCTGTATCAGTTCAAGCAATCAAAGCAAATATTTTTTTAAAAAGGTAGAAATCCCAATGGCAAGGAGGGAAAAACCCTACAGATTTTTGCAGAAGGGCGGGGACTCCAGGCTAGTTCACGCTGGCTTTTACACCATGCAGTCAATGGAAGAATTGTAAAATCTTAAGATCACAATCCTAAAACATTTTCTGTTATATGTCAATGCAGTCAAACCTTAGAATCCATTCACGTACAATTCTGTCTTACAAAATGGTGTGACAAAGTTGGTACAGCTGCTTAGGGAGTGTTCCTTGTAGTAAAATCCCACACTGCTGGGTTTAAAGCATGATGCCCGGATCATGCTTTAAATGGTGCCTGGATCAGTGAGTGACAAGCTGAACTTGCTTCAGACCCTCCATGCGATCCGTCATAGGCAACACTGCAGACTCCCAGAGCTTGAAAAAGTTACCGTTTTGGACTACAGCTCTTAGTATTAGCCAGGCATTGCCGGCATTGTTGGCTTAAGGATTCTGGAAGGTAACCTTTCCAAGCTCTGTAACTCCACACAGAGACAGTGCTATCCCACTCTTCCAAAGAGAGGGTTTGTATGAGAAGCAGAAAGCACAATTCATGCACTGCTGTTTGCTTTTTAGCATGTGGTATCCAGAAATCCACCAGCACACAGGCCAATAGTTTTAATTTTTTTTCTCTCTCAATTTTTCCTCAAAGACTTAAAATCCTGGAGGACACGTATGTCAAGGGCTACTGGGAATAATTGCCCAGCGTTCACGCTCAGAAGATGTATCGCTGATTGCCATACGCAGGTTGAAAAACATTGGGTAGCTCTCACCGAAAGGCCATGCCCACAAGCTTCTGTTGTATTGAAATAACATTATAATCCTTTTCTTCACCTACTGAACTCCAGGAACTTACCAGCTAAGACTAAAAGGCCACTGAGGTAAAATGCAACACCTATATATAGATGTAACTGGGAGTTGAGTCATGGCTACTGGACTTCTTTTTTGAGAGATAGAAACGTTTCGCTGTTCATCCGAACAGCGAAACGTTTCTATCTCTCAAAAAAGAAGTCCAGTAGCCATGACTCAACTCCCAGTTAAATGAACCTGGATGACTGAGAATCTTCACAGACGTATATATAGATGTGTTTGAAGAATGACTCAATCCTAGCCATAACATGGAGAAGCCATTTTCATGATAATTTCGACTCACCGGCCTGTCGGACTGGGAATTCCACTTGATCAGAAACAATTATTTGCAGCAAGCTAGGAGCAAAGTTGATGATCTTGTACGACTGAAAAGCATACAAAAAGTTAATCAGCAAAGCACCACATGTTAGAAAAGAGAGCAATACCTGTATGGCCGTTAATTGTTTTCCTACCTATCTCCAGAGCTCCCAATCCATCACATGGACCAAAACCAGTGAGATATTTGGCAAGACCTGTCTTGGTTACAATACGCTTTCAGGGATGAGGAGAGCCAGACAGAGAAAAATCAAAGCTTATTCTCTACGTTTAGGTTGACACTGAAAGATGAGCCTTCATATGTTTGTGTTCTCTTATCCTTGGCTAGTGACATTTTAGCTGAGATTATTTGATTTTGATTTTATCATTGACATTGTGAGTTTCTGTCATTGCTTTTGTCTCACTCACTTTATAACCCATAGCACAGAGATAACTCCTAGTTCCCTGAGCTCCTTGCCCTCTGAAGATGCCAGCCACAAAGTCTGGCGAAACGTCAGGAAGTAAAACTTCCAGAGAACACGGCCAAACAGCCTGAAAAACTCACAACAACTATCAGATCCCGGCCGTGAAAGCCTTTGAGAATGCTTTTGATTTTGTTTGTGAACCACCCAGAATAATGTCTTGAACTAATAGGGGGGGGGTATAAAAATCTATTTATTGGATGGATGGGTGGGTGGGTAAATTATGATCCAATAGAAGCTTTGATAAGAGAGAAATGGGGAGAAGGAGACTGTGAGTTTGCCTGTTTTCAAAGAAGCTGGAAACTAAAAACAGTATTTTCTCCAACAATCTGTTAGCAATAGCAAAACAAACTTCAAGAGACAGTAATACCTTGGTTTATGAGCAAAATTCTTTCTGGAAACATGCCTGTAAACCAAAACATTCATATCAAAGCAAATATCCTCCATAAGAAATAATGGAAACTCAGATGATTTGTTCTGGGGCCCCATAGACCACATACTGTACACACAAAATGCCACAACTCACAAAAGATATTGGCTAAAAGTCCACATCCACACCATGGTTTAGGTACCCAGCTGCAGAATCTGCTCTGCTTGGGACTAACAACTGGATTTTACTCTGTGCTTTTTAATGTGACAATAATAAAGTGCAATTTGTGGCCATAAACTACACACTTGACTAGATCCTCCATGACTAGAAATGGTTTGAAAAAATAAGAATGTTGAAAACGAATTAAATAACACACACACACACACACACACACAGAGAGAGAGAGAGAGAGAGAGAGAGAGAGAGAGAGAGAGAGAGAGAGAGAGAGAGAGAGAGAGAGAGAGAGAGAGAGTATAAAGAAAAATAAAACCCTAAACTGCACTCTCCTTTGAATAGGTTTGTGGCTGGTACAAGGGAGACCTCTGTTTCTCTCTCCTCCCTTTGCTTTTGAGGCTTGCCTGTGATGGAATGTTCCAGACAAATCCCCCACAATCCAGCAGGGGAAGAGGAAGAGAATCACCATTGGCTCACTTGTGATCATGTGAACTACTCCAGTGCTTGTATTGCAAGACACTGCTCATTGATCAAGGCAAAACTGATCAGATATGTTTGCTCATCTTGCAAAACACTTGTAGACCAAGGTACTTGTAAACCAAGGTATTACTGTACACTCAATAACTATGATTATCTCACATTCATTTTTACACCAAAACTTTGCAGTACCAGATGAGCCAGAATAATTCATATCCACAAATTTATATAAGCAGCACAGAGATGCTTTTAAAACTATTTCCCCTGCATTAGCATGAATTCAATTTAAATCAAGATTTAGATCACAATATCATTTTTTTTAAAAATCAGATTGTTTGATGATTTAAATTTAAAACATAATTTGAATTTAAATTGTGATTTAAATCAATTTGATTTTTATCCACTCTACTCTATATTTAGTTGGCTATGCATAATATTTGATCCTTATTTTATCATTTCTGCTTATTTTTACATCCTTAGAGAAAAAGTATTCAGAACAATTGGAGGAAAAGAGAGAGAAAAGGACAATGGTTCTATCACAATACATGGTAATAAAGTTTTTGCTTGCTCCTCTTTTGGGAGAATATACTTTCTGTTACCCCCAAAATCAACCCAACAACAAGACGGGGGAGGAGGGGATTCTACCAAGTAAGGAACGAAACGAATGCCAAATGTAAAATACAGAATAATAGAACATCAGAAGCTGTTCCCAATTCCAAGTCTTGCTTCAATGCAAGCAGCTTTTTATGCTAGTAACCCCACCCCTACTGACTAGCTTGTCTTCACAATCCCTCCTGGCTCATCTGTGACTTTTGATCTACCTGAAATATTCCTGGCCTTTTAAAAAGGCCCCAGATTCCTTTTTATTTTACATGACACATTACATTAGCTAGTTAACAACATCAAAAGATAGAAAAGGGACTAGTGGATCAGCACCAGCTACTCCTGGACAGCACCCCACAATCTGTAGCAGTTATCCCCTTGGGTACACTGTGCATAATTTACTATGTGTACTGTGACCACATGGGTTACAAAACTTAAAATGAACAAGGGTATAACTGGGATTTGATTCAGAGTTCGACAACTAAGAATAGGTACTTTATTCTCACATATTCTCCAACAAAAAAGAGTTTTATTAAAGTGTTGTACCTATATACTGCCCCATACCACTTCAAGTAGCCTCTGGGCGGTTTACAGTTTAATTACAGTATGCAGGCTACACATTAAGTAATAAAATAAAAAGCAGCGGGGATTCAGAAGGATACATTATACTTCATCCCTAATGTGAAATTGCATGCTGCACTTTTGACCGCTTCAGCATCTCTCTGATACTGATTTATTCAAATGTGCTCGAAGGCCCTAAAGACTTCATGTAGTAGCTGGCAGTTTAACGTTTCAGTATGTCAAGGATGGAAGCAAAATTGTAACTGATCTGATCCTTCTTGAAGCACACCCATCAGTTTCACATAAATGTCAACAACCCTTATTGCTCTCTCAATAGAAATATATAGGCATACATGCTTGCATGCACACACGGACTCAGACACACACTTGTGCATTTTTCTGAGTGGTCATTAGAGATGGACACAAACCAGTTCATACCAATTTGTAAAGGGAGCAGCACAGGCGCTGCTGCTCCCCTCTCCTCCTCTCACTCCATCAGCCTCTCTCCAGGCCCAGCACAGTAGCTTCCTGCACCTCCTTCAACTGATCTTCCCGTCCCAGTTACAGCTCAGGCTTCTTTGCCCTGCCCTCTTGGCTGATCCCCCACTTAGACAAAAGGGTGGAGCAGAGAAGTCTGTGCTCTTGCTCATGGCTGTGAGATTAGCCGAGGAGGTGGTTAAAGCAAGCAAGCTGAGCCTGGTGAGTGGCTGATTGGTTGAGGAGGTGAGGGTTCAGAGCAGCAGCACCAATTCAGCTGCCTTTATGAACTGGGACAAACTGGGACAACACTTTCTTTCTCTTATTTAAGCTTTTGCGCGGACAAAGGTGTGGTGTCAAAAGAGAGGCAAGATGGAGGCAGTAACACCCAGACTGCTCTCCTTCCACTCTGCACCCCCACCCCAGGTAACAGATATTGGCATGTACAGCTCACATGTGCAAGCACTCAAGGCTTCCACATGTTTAAAGATTGATTTTATTATGTGTCACAGGACTTGAAATGAAGTTCTTACAGTATTGTTGTTGTTGTTGTTGTTGTTGTTGTTGTTGTCATGTTGGTTTTGATTAACTAGAATCATATAATCATAGAGTTGGAAGAGACCTCAAGGGCCATCCAGTCCAACCCCCTGCCATGCAGGAACCCCATCACAATATTTCTGACAGATGGCCATCCAGCCTCTGCTTAAAAACCTCCAAAGAAGGAGACTCCACCACCCTCCGTGGCAGCATATTCCATTGCCGAACAGCTCTAACTGTCATGAAATTCCTCCTAATGTTTAAATTGAATCTCTTTTCCTGTAGTTTGAAACCATTTCCTTGTGTCCTACTCTCTGAAGCCATGGAAAACAAACCAGTCCCTTCTTCAATGTGACATCCCTTCATATATTTAAACATAGGTATCATATCCCCTCTCAGTCTTCTTTTTGTAAGGCTAAACATTCCCAGCTCCCTAAGCCGCTCCTCGTAAGACATTTCTTCCAGACCCTCAATCATCTTGGTCGCCCTCCTCTGGATGCGTTCAAGATTGTCAACATCCTTTTTAAATTGAGGTGCACAGAACTGGACACAGTACTCCAGGTGGGGTCTGACCAGAGCAGAATAGAGTGGTATTATCACTTCCTATTTTGTTTATTTATCATTTTAAGTTGTTAAATGTGTTTTATTATATTTTGTTTATGTTTGTAATCTGCCCAGATAGATAGATAGATAGATAGATAGATAGACAGACAGACAGACAGACAGACAGACAGACAGACAGATAGATAGATAGATAGATAGATAGTGTATCCTGGAAACAGCAGGACTGCTGTCAAAAGGGACTGGTCTTCCTGCCTACCCTGGGAATTTACTAGCACATAATCTTAAGATTCAGACTCATCAATCCACCTATTACTGTTTTCCACATTGCTCAGAATCCACATGGTTTCCTGTACAATGAAGCAATTTACATATGTTTATAACCACTTGGGAGCAAAGGAAAGAAAAAAAAAGATCTGAACAGGTTAAAAAATGTTTTACCTTAGAACAAATTTTCAAATTCAAAGTCTTTCCACCTCACTTTCTTGGTAATATTCTGCATATTCAGATTCCTGAAATACCAACCAGCATGAAAATGCTAGAAAATGCCCTAATAACACTGTACTCTAATATCTAGCTTCTCCTCCTTCCAACTTGTGTGATTTTGAAATAAGCTTTCTATCATAGTTTAAGATTGTGTTGCTGTTGTTTAGACCGGCAATGATGAAGGGTTTGTTATTCCTCTTCGGCAAAGACAAAAACCGACCAGCCACTGCAAATAACAGGACAAAGAAAATAGCATCCTCGTTTTTCGAAGGGGGAAAATCAGTATGTTAAAAGCACTGAGGCATATCATGAACCCAAGGAAGGCACAGATTGACACAGCCTCTGAAGCCATGGCTCTTCATTTTCCCTGTCAGAATCAAAGCAGGATCTAAGTGACTTTACAGTAGATTACAGTAGATAGCTCTTAAGGCATATGCAGATGCAAAAAGGCATGCTATCTGCAAATGTCATCAAAAGAGATGTATCCTATGCTGCTTGGCGTTTTTTTCCCCCTATTGAAAAAGGCACAAACAACGCTTTTTGCTAAAATAAACTACGGATCAACTTTCTGCTGAGTTCTTAAATTCTTTATCTGGAGGATACAGTATAATCCTGAATGCTGGTAGTACAGGAATTGTTGGATCGCTAGAAGCATCCTCGTTCAGTACAGACGTTCACAGATGTTTTAACCCTTGTTACGCATCACAGCTCTGCTGCTTTTTGCCATGGATCTTATATATATATCTTATATATATATACATATATGACCACATCACCCCAGTTCTGGCCCGCCTGCACTGGTTGCCCGTGGCCCTTCAGATTAGGTTCAAGGTCCTGGTTTTGGTTTTCAAAACCCTCCACGGCTTGGGCCCTGAATACCTGTCGGAGCGTATCTCCCAGAGGTCAACAGAGGCCAGACCCACGCAGATGTTGCGGGCGCGCTCACTTAGGGTGGTCACGCCGGAAGTCGATGACACGTAGTCACGCCTTCTCAGTTTTTGGCCCTTCATTATGGAACAACTTACCCAATCATCCCTGCCAGCCTTTAAAAAGGCTTTAAAAACAATGCTGTATAGGGAGGCCTATGGAGACCTTATTTTTAGTTAATTTTTTTCCGCCTGCTGCTACATGTCGAGGGGTTTCCCTCTGCCCTGCTATTTCCTGCTGCCCCTCGTCTATGGTTTTTCATAGATGTTTTATTGTTTTATTGTTGCTCTCTGTAAACTGCCTAGAGTCCCATCGGGAAATAGGTGGTATAAAAGCTTAATAAATAAATAAATAAATAATCATATCTATCTATCTATCTATCTATCTATCTATCTATCTATCTATCTATCTATCTATCTATCTATAGATATAGATATATAGATATATATATAGATATATAGATATAGATATAGATATAAAATCACAGAATCCTATTTTTGACTGGGAGCCAACATGAAAATTTTAAACATCTGGATTTGATCTCAATTGAATAATTATCACTCATGCTGATGCTTAGCAGTTGTTTATGAGCAACAGTGGACCTACCAACTACTTCGCTAAACTACTCCTCTCAGATAGGTCCCCTCAGATCACAAATTGTGTTGCCAGGTTTTGCTACGCTGCTATGATCAAACGTAGATGTATAACTGATAGAGGTTTCAGCTCTCCTAATTATATATAGTGTTTTACTCATAAATTGTCATTTTACAAGCTCTTTATTTTCCAGTAATATATTTTATACTATTTTATCATATTATTTTACACTGTTTTATCATATTGTTTATATTGTTTTATCATGTTATATTTTTATTGTATTACAATTTTTGTATTTGGTTAATAACCGTAAATAATCAATCAATCAATCAATCAATCAACAGTGGGGGGGATCAGGCACAGTCTATCTACCACTTTGACTGTGATTTCAACAATACTCAGACAAATCAAAAATACTTCACGCTTTCACCACCAAGGCCACAGCTAACAATCCATACTTTATGGGTTTCAGCACCTTAGGCCATTGTTCACCTTAAGGCTACGGAGACTATTGTCTACCTAACAAGCTTATTAAGGCCATTGTTCATCTTATGAGCCTATTTCAGACCAGGGTAACAAGAGGTCAATGTGAAATATAAAATGGAGGACTCCCAACTAGCTTTCTTCAGACTGACGAGGCTGTTTGGATGAGCAGTGAAACGTTTCAGTCTCTCAAGAAAAAGAAGTCCAGTAGTCATGACTCAACTTCCAGATGAGCAACAGTAATTAATCAGGCAACCTATACAAAAATGAGGTTTCATAATATTCAAACAACCAAGCCCCTGAACAGACAATGGTGCAGAAACCAATTGTAGGAATTTCAATACATCAAACTAACACGTTAACACGGAAGACCACTGTAACAGAGAGGTATAGTGTAGTATGCAGCAATATTTCTCTCTGTGCCCATTACCTGATATTGTAAACATTTTTTAAAAAATTGACAATGCGATGGATACAGAGAAGACATCAGAGGTTACTAGAGGTTACTTGGAAAAGACTTTGACCCATGAAAGCTGACAGAAACCAGTCTTATTAAGCCAAAATCTAAGATTATTCAGCCAAGTACCAATGTTCTTGGGTGAGAAGTTCAAAAAAGATACTGCACGTTTAGGATGGAGAGTCCTAACTGATGTCATGTGTTGGTGTTCAACTCTGCAATCCTTTGATGGCTGATTTTATTACAATTGTGCCATTTTAAATGCCTGAAATATAAGTATTTAAGAAATTAGACATCACATATGTGCCTAATGAGCAGGTTCATGCTCTGAAAATATATATATATTGGGGCCAGAAGTTTGGCCATTGCTAATCATGCTAAGCACCAGACAGAGGGTGCTGTGCAACTGACTTCCAGGTGTTGTCTGCCATAGTTTTTCAAGGGCTCACTGTTGTACTTATAGTGTGTGTACTTTCTGCTGTTCCACTCTACGGTCTCTTTAATAACATGTCTTCTTCCTCTGTGACATGCTCATTGTCCCTGAATCTCTCCCTCCACACACACACTCCCAAAAAACAGCTTAGCAAGACAGGTCCCAGGATTAATTTGGAGAGTTTTTTTCCTGTGCTCTCTTTCCATGTCTCAAATACATGAAATATTCCATAAATCCCAGGTGCAAAACAAAAAAAATCAACTTGAAGGGAATTTCATTAAAACGGTTCTTGCTTTTATTTATCGAATCCAGGCATTGTAGAATAGCAGTAGCAGCGAAGGAAGAAAGAAAGGAGCTCACAAAATCAAAGTGCGTTGTGGACAATTCTTAGCACGGACAGGAGAGCTCATTAGTCAGTCTTCCGGCAGTGAAGAAAAACTTCAGAGCAGCAAATGCACTGGTCACTTTCAAAACAAACACATATGCATATGAGGAAATAACTCACAGGCTTCTGAGAGTTCAAAGTGCCAGGCATTCATACAGAATGCTCTTTAGGGATTGGATTTCTTTTATCAAAAGAGGAGAAATTTAAGAGAAAGTTGGAGAACCATCTGTCAGATCAACTTTGATTTGAATTCCTGCACTGAAGAGGGGTTTGGACTAGACGGCCTTATTGGCCCCTTTCAACTTAATTATTCTATGATTCTACAGTATGGTTTTATGGAGAAGCCAGATGAACAACTACCAATGGTGCTGCAGGCAATGTCCTGCATCTCTGAGGGTTGGATTGCCGGATCCCCGTGAGCCCTTCCCAATCTGTGATTCTACACCCACAATCCACACTAAAACATGGAAGTAAGCGATCTTGGGCAATCTGAAAGGTAAACAACAAGATGCCCTGGGGTGCAATAATAATTCCCACAGCCACCATTTTTCGTGGAACCACTGTCTTCTTCAAATTTATTTCTAGTTCCTGGAGAAATTTGCACACCAATGAACACAGTACACACCCACTGACTAAAGTACCTGATTTGATATTTTTTTTAATGTAAGCCAGAAGAACCACAGCCATTCCTCCTGACAAGAGTCCTGTGGCACCTTAACCAGCAGCACATTTTGAGGGTAGTAGCATCAGGTCTCAGAGATCGGGAACGCGGAGATTTCGGGAGCCTGGGGGAAAGAGACATCGGTCTCCGTCCCCCCCCCAAAAAAAAAACCCTAAGCTTCTGAGATGGCAAAGGTTTTCCACCCACCCATCCACCCAGCCGCGCAACCGATTCCTCTCCGAAATCGCCCTGACGATCAGAGCGCAAAGAAGAAGGCAAGCTCCCCGGGGGTTGGATCGGGCCAGCAAAGGAGACAAGAGGGCGAACAAAGCCCCCCTTTCCTCGGAGCCGAGGCCCTGCCAGGGAAAGAAGCGGCAGAGCAGCCCGGAAATATCACCCGGCTTGGAGGGGGGGGGGGAATCGGCCCCAGAGGCGCCTCTCCCTCTCTCTCTTTTTTCTCACCTGGTTGAGCTCATCCTCGGCAGCCAGGCGCAACTTGGGGTCGATGGTGCCTTTGAGCGCCTGGATGATCCGGTTGGGGTCCATCTCCTCGTTTAGGGGCGGTGAGGCAGGCAGGCAGGCGGGCGGGCGGGCGGGCAATGGTAGGAACGGCAGCCCCCGCCGCCGTTCCGCGCACACTCAGCCACACAAACACACACAGAGAGAGGGGGGGCACACAAACACACGCACACTCACACGCCCGCGCTCGCTCGCCTCTGCCTCCCCTTTGCCACCCGGGAGCCGTTCACCGGTTTGCGACAGAGCGGATGTCGCGAAAGGGGTTGCTTTGCGTCCTCCACGCCCCTCCTGGCGCGAGGCTGCCCTGGTGGTGGCGGGGCGGGGGGCGCTCATGTTGATGTCCCCGGGGTTTTAAAAACAACCACCACCACCCTGCGCCCTCGACCCCACAATCCCAAACTTTGGAGAGCTGGCGGGGGTTTGCCTTTTCTCCTGCGTAGGCATGGAGATCTGCCATTAGGATGGCCTGGAGGGCAGTGGGTTTCATGAAAGAGGAACGTCGGTGCTGCACCAAACGGCAGGCTCATCCGAGCAGGGGGGCTGGTGGGCGGGGGGCTGCAGTCCAAGAATAGATATTGGGGATTGTTATTATTTCCCCTCCTTCCTCCCCCCCCCCTTCAGAATCTCTCTCCGTGCCCCAAAGCGGTTAGCGCTTCCCTAGATTGCTGGCACTCGGAAGACGGAGCTGGGCAAATGGGCACAGCTTTTCCTCTTAGGCGGGGCGGGACAGAACAAACTTGGCAGCAGCCCCTGCCACCAGCATCCAACACCCACCAAGTTTCACGAGCTACTAAAAAGATATTGCAAGCCTAAAAGCTCATATTATACGTCCTACACTTCTGGGGTTCCCTTCTTGACGTTTAAGTCGGTGCTAAAGGGTTCATTTCCGACTTCTGGCAATCCTAACAGCTTTTAAATTATGTAAGACGTCCAAGACAATGGCGTTTTTCTCTTCCCCCGCTCCGGAGTTTTGAAATGGAATTTGAACCCCGCTCTTTTCCGTCTTGTCTGACACGGTACCCGCTACTCCACACTAGCTATCTTTTAGGTATTTTCTGTCATGCTGCAGAACACATGCATTGGTCTTTTCAAGTTTAGTATAATACCCAGGCTAAAGAAAAGGTTGCCCTTTTATTTTTGGATAGTTGCAGGGCAGTACAGCAGCAATATTTTATAAATATATCTGCTTGTTTTAAACCTTTATTTTCCTTTATTTTGCGGGGGTGATCACAAGGTAACATTTCATTCACAAACTAAGCTTTGATAAACATACTTGGGTGCTGTTGTGTCCCAAAATAGGGTTTTAAAAATTATTTTCAGATGGGCTAGCCCCACTGAAGTCCGCTGAATCCCACAAGAAGCCAATAAAGATCCAACGCGAGAAATCCGAGGAATACTGATTTTATTTGGTACCAATAAAAGCAGTAGGTGGACATCCGCCTTCCAACCGGGCTAAGATGTCGACCCAGAACACGCAAAGAGTTCCAACTTTTATTGACTGTCTTTCCCCACCTTTCCCAAGTGGCGCCAAAACTAGGGATTGGTCGAGGAAAGTTCAAATGGCCCAATCAAGAGGGGTTAGGGGTCGGTTGGGGGCAGTCCTGGGTGGTCCCTGGTAGCAGCCAGGGCTTATGCAAATGCTAATGGGTCCAGCTAGGGTAACATAATAGGGCTTGGAAGTGTGGCATTGTTCCTGGACATAGGTAAACTGAGGGGAATCAGTAAATCAATAGTGGGTGAGAGAAAGCAATTATCAGAACCAGGGGGGGCAGGAAGGGCTGATGGGATTGCATACACAGGCATTGGGAGACACAATGATTTGGGTGCACAAGGATACAAGCCATTTTGGGATTACACACAGGTGTTTGGAAAGATACAAGAATTTGGAGGCACAAGAATGTGAGCTCTTACAGGATTACATATGGGTATTTGAGTGTCTACAGAGACTAGGAACATGAGAATAAGAGTCCTTTCCAGGTGTGTGAATGAAACAATGAAAAGTGTCCTCGGGCGTTGATGACAATCTGGGTTGGCAGAGAGAAATGTTGATTTTCTGAAGAACAGCTGCTGAGATAGGGGGGGGGTCCTTGATGAAGATGGAAGTTTCCAGACAGCTCTGCCAGCCTGCGAAGTTGCCATTTTCTTTCTTCTTGTTCTGATCTTCCCTTGCCCCAAATGTGAGAGTGTGAGAGCCAGGGGACAGGGTGGGCACACGTGTAAGCGTGCCCAAGAGAGAGAGAGAGATGGTAGGAGAGTGGATGGAAGATAGGAATAGAAGAAGGGAGGGTGAAGGGGGAGAGAAAGGGGGGGGGAAATCCCTTTTTCCTTCAGTTAAGCTGGCAAGCCCTCTTGCTGCCCAAAAAGGTGGCTTAGGTCCAGAAAGCAGAGAAATGTCCTTAGGTTTAATGAGATAGGAAAAGCCAAGAAGGAAGGAGGCAGAAAGAAAGGAAAAGGGAGAGATTGGCAGGATAGGGGAAGGGGGGTGCTGGTTCTATGGAGGTAATGTGGCTGGACTGTTAACCATTTGGGATTGATAGCTGAGAACCATTCCCTTGGCTGGTTGGGGCAGGGGGCAAGCAATCTCCCACTTAGAGTTTGCCCAGCCGAAGCCCTGTCTTCTAGCTGCAAGTTTTGGGGTTTGGAGATGAGCAAGGCAATGGAAGGGTTAGATAGTGAGGTTGGACATGGGCAAAGGAGGCAGAAGGGCTAGGTGACAGAATTGGGGTGAGAGAGGGAGAGAGAGAGAGAGAGAGAAAGGAAGACGGGGGCAGCGGCGAAGGGGGGTAGGAAGGATTATTGTCAGAGTCAAGGTGAGGCAGGAAAACCCATGGGATTATTCAAAGGAGTTTGCCAGTCTTTTGTGAGTGCAGGAAGGTGATAATGGAATGTTTCCCCAGGCGGTGATAACATCTGGGTCTGGGGCTCTGGTGATCTAGGAAATAGCTGCCGTGGACCTGCCAGAAGCTTTGGGGAGAATGGATTCATTCCAGAAGATGCAGCTTGTCTTGTAGTGCTGCCATGATACCAGTTCTTCCGTGCCATAACTCCCTTGCCCCAGTTGGTAGATATAGGGGCCATTAGGTAGAGCAGAGACATGTTTAAAATGTGTAGATGGAGTGGGAGGAAGGAGGGAGAAGAGAGAGAGAGAAAGATGTGTGGGGCACTGGTAGTTGGAGGCTAAGAATCAGGTAGGCGGAAAACCCATGAACACAGTCCTTTTGGTGTGCTGGAGTACCTAGTTCCCAAGAGCGATTGCTCACAAACATTCCCTGAAAGCCATGAGCATGATAGAAATAAATCGCCAGGAAAAAAAGCAGGCCAGAAGGGTGGAAAGGAAAGGGGGGGCACTGGGCTCCCTGGCTGGCTTTTAAGGGGGTTAAAGTTTAGTGCCCAATTCAATAATTCTATATATTTTTTTATATTTCCATAATGACTCATCATTGCCTTTCTCCTTATAGCAGAATGCAAGGATTTTTGGTAAGTGTTAGCATGCTGAAATTTTTCAGTTTGTGATTCAGAGGTACATAGAAGTACCTCATGAATCCCAGAAGTGAAGTAGGTATTGACTCTCTTGAATTCCAAGCTTGAAAATCAGCCAGTCAAAGACTGTACTTGGTACTTTATCCTACCTCTCAGCTCTGCCTACTGTGCACAAGAGATCTGAAATGCCACTTAAGCATGGATCTTTGTTTCTCACATTTCAGCACTTATGTTTAACTGCATTAAAATACATTTTAGAAAAGAGTAAAACACCTACTCTACATTTAAATGTTGTTGTAGCTTTCATAATATAGAGACAACAGGCCAGATCTGGAATGCCACTTAAGCATGGATCTTTGATTCTCACATTTCAGCACTTATGTTTAACTGCATTAAAATACATTTTAGAAAATAGTAAAACACCTACTCTACATTTAAATGTTCTTGTAGCTTTCATAATATAGAGACAACAGGCCAGATCTGGAATGCCACTTAAGCATGGATCTTTGATTCTCACATTTCAACACTTATGTTTAACTGCATTAAAATCCATTTTATAAAAGAGTATACTGTCACCTTGCCTGTTTAACTTATATGCAGAGTACATCATGCGAAAGGCAGGTCTGGATGAATCGCAAACCGGAATTAAGATTGCTGGAAAAAATAACAACCTCAGCTACGCAGATGATACTACTCTGATAGCAGAAAGCGAGGAGGAATTAAAGAACCTCTTAATGAGGATGAAAGAGGAGAGTGAAAAAAATGGGCTGAAGCTCAACATAAAAAAATCTAAGATCATGGCCACTGGTCCCATCACCTCCTGGCAAATAGAAGGGGAAGAAATGGAGGCAATGACAGAGTTTATTTTCTTGGGTTCCTTGATCACTGCAGATGGCGACTGCAGCAACGAAATAAAAAGACGCCTGCTTCTTGGGAGGAAAGCAATGGCAAACCTAGATAGCATCCTAAAAAGCAGAGACATCACTTTGCCAACTAAGGTCAGAATAGTCAAAGCTATGGTTTTTCCAGTAGTTATGTATGGAAGTGAAAGCTGGGCTATAAAGAAGGCTGATCGCCGCAGAATTGATGCTTTTGAGCTGTGGTGCTGAAGGAGAGTCTTCAGAGTCCCCTGGACTGCAAGGAGATCAAACCTATCCATCCTGAAAGAAATCAACCCCAAATGTTCACTGGAAGGACAGATTTTGAAGCTGAGGCTCCAGTACTTTGGCCACCTCATGAGGAGAGAGGACTCCTTGGAAAAGTCCCTGATGTTGGGAAAGATTGAAGGCAAAAGGAAAAGGGGACGGCAGAGAATGAGATGGTTGGACGGTGTCATTGATGCAACCAATATGGATTTGACCAAACTCCGGGAGGCAGTGGAAGATAGGAAGGCCTGGCGAGCTCTGGTCCATGGGGTCACAAAGAGTCGGACATGACTGAACGACTGAACAACAACAGCTACTCTACATTTAAATGTTGTTGTAGCTTTCATAATATACAGACAACAGGCCAGTTCTGCTTAAGCATGATGTACAAATTTAGCCTCCATTTCCATCTGTACTATAAAGGTGTGGCTTCCCTAGAAAAATGTGTACTTCTTTGCTCCCATCATCAAAGCTTATGGGGGCTGAAAGAGCACTAGAAGAATGTTTAAAAGCACAAAGGTTATTAACTGGTCAGAATCATTTGTCAGTATATGTTGTCTACTGAAAACAAAGCAAGTCCTGCTTTAAGATGGGCTAGTTGTACTTGACACCAGCTTTCCTGGACGGTAACCCAGTTCTTTGAAGGCACCACCAGCAAAGGTACCTCCCATAATTACCTATTGTAATAAGAATCTTTCATGTACAATCTCTCTCACCAGTTCCTATAAGAACTTTGCCAAGAGCACCACAATATTACACCAGCTTACTAATGTTACAATTGAGAGAATACTGGTTGTTGATTTCACTCCATGAACTTGCATGAACAGGAAGAGCCCGCCCACCCTTGTGTAGAATGAGGCTGCTCTTCAGGTAGTATCAACAAGCTGTGTACAACCACTTACTGTACATTATAATTATATATCAAAACAATGGCTCTGTCTAGCGGACCCCACCCCCAAGTGGGACAAATGCTAAAGAATAAGAATAAAAACAAGGTGACTTTCAAGACTACATACAAAGGACTTTCAATATTCTAAGACTGAAGCAGTACCATTTTTAATACAGCGAAGAAAGCCTGTTGTTATAAAATGCAGCTACTCATAGGACAAAAAATGTCTAACAAGACATTTTTGTGCTGAAATACTTGGATAATGTCAACCAGAAGCAATGCCCTATGATTACAGCCTTGCCATGTCCTAGTTTTATATGTTTTGGTTGGAAAAGGCTCCACACATAACAATTATGAAATACAGTGGAACCTTGACTTACGTCATTAATCCGTTCCAGTGATCTAGACTTAAGTCAAACATGCCTTAAGTCAAATGAACTTTTCCCATAGAAAGTAATGGGAAAGTGGATTAATCCATTCCCGATGATGAAAAAGGCCCCCCAAAACAGCAATTTAACATAAATTTGACTGGGATGGGAGATTCCTTCTGGGGATGTAAATGAAATGTCTCTTCAAACAGAGGAGGAGGCACTGGAATTATAGTCCACAAGTTATACACCTCTACTTTTTAATGTTCATAGCAACAATGTCTAACATTTAAGTTTTACTGATTTTTAACCTGATGTTCCAAGTTCTGAACAACTCTATGCTTACCATTAGAGTCCCACAAATGTACAGCTCCCCAACTAAAATGCTTCCATTGTGGACCAGAATTCTGCAGCCAGATTTTTTACAAGACTGAGCCGACTGTCTAACTAGCGAGGCCAGCCCCGAGCTCCTGGCTCTTCTCCTCCTCCGGCGGAAGCGGCAGCTTCAGTGATGTAAAGGACCAGCTCCAGGTGCTCGGAGCTTGCCTCACCGAAGATGCCGCTGCCGGAGGAAAGGAAGAAGGCAGAAGCAGTTTGGAGGCGGCAGCCGTGATGCTGGGTCGTGGCTGCCGCCCGATTCCGGGGCCTTGCACCAGGGCTCCGAGCTGTAAGTCAGAGCCCGCGGTGCAAGTCAAACAGGCCCCTTCTTGCTGCAAGTCAAATATGCTGCAAGTCAAGCAGCATGCAAGTTAAGGTTCCACTGTATACAAGTATCCCATGAATAGCTGGTGAGGATTTGCTGACTGCAGATGCAGTACACTATAGCAGGAACATGTTGCAAGATATCCAGCACAAGTACTAGATAGTGCAAGTTTGAATTAGCAATTGCTCTCATAGTAAGCCATCTACCAAAATATATTAGAGCTAAGCACTAGTTGTGGTCTTGTTATCAGTGGGTCACACAAATGCATGAATTATCATTTACTATGTCATGTCAAGCAATTAGAAACATCAGGTAAATCAGCCTGAACTCAAAAAGACAAGAGAAACACACAAATTTAAAATGGTATTTTATTGATTTGGCTCAACATGGAAAAACTTTCCCACACCTTTTGAATTCACAGTAATATCTGTGCCAATCTTTCATGTTACTGTCTTTTCAAGTCCTTTCTGGCTGTATAAATTATTTGTGAGTTAACAGAATTAGACAAACTAAACAGGGAACATGAAAATGTTGAATTACACCATGATGCGTTCATGACCACTACAGCATTTAAACTGAAGCTCATTACAGTGGTACCAAGAGATACAATCACGTGTTACGGGAAAAATACATGGAGATTTAACCTGTTTTTCCCCCGAAATACAAAGTTCCCCCAGGATGCTTTGTACCTGGGAAGTTTATAAGGGCAGCCTCTTGCCACCTAGCCACCTACAGTATGCATTTTTTTTGTTTCTTTTCCATGGAGTCTCCCCCCCCCCGGGGGGGGGGTCCATCCATGCCAGCTCATGTGGACAGACTTTTTGGAGTTTTTATTAGCTTGCATGGATAGACTTGGGGCTCTTGTATTAGAGTATTGAGAGCATGGGTATGAGTGTACAGTAAAGCATTTGTTTTTCCTTTTTCTGCTCACCTAGTGACTGCGGTGTCACGGCACCCAAGAAAGCAGTGAAAGCTGGGAAGAGGAGATGATTCTATTCGAGGTCAAGGAGATCATCAGGAAGCATGAGGAAGGAATGTGATTGACTAACCTGCAGAAGGAGGCAATGGAGGAGCAGGTCTCAATTGAGGAGGAGGAGGAGGAAACAAGGAACATGTCTCTTCTGGGGAACTCAAGGAGGCATGCCAAATGTGGGCAAAGCTTCAGACTATTGTGAACCAGCATCACCCACATCTGGCTTAAGCCCAGAGATGGTTGCACAGTTTGACACCCACGTAATGTCCTTTCCATGGGATGCTTAAGAGACACCGGAGGCAGCAGACCATGGGCAGGTTCCTGGTTAAACAACGTAGGAATGAGGAAGAACTTTCTTGTTCTAGTGCTGCCCAGTTGTCCTCCACCACTCCCTCTTCCCAAAAGTGATGGAATTGTTTGTTTGCCATGTTTTCTCATGTTTTCCCTGTTAAAGTGTGAATTATGAATTTTACTGTACTGTACCGTGTTTGAAAAGTTGATGTGTGATGCTTGAAATGTTTATTCGTGACTAATCATGTCCCTGTACAGTATTTATGCCTTTAAGGTGTACTTTATAGTTGTGAACAAAAAAAGCTTTTTTCCCCCTTTTTTCTGACCTCTGGAACAGATTAATTCCTTTCCCATACATTCCCATGAGAAACCGAAACCACACTTTGAGATACAATTTTTTTTATTACAAAGCATCCTGAGGATCGAATTAATTTCATATCTCAAGGTACCACTGTACAGTATCTGCTTTCCCCCCGAAAAATACCCGTTTTGAAGAGCATGCTACTTTTTCCTGATGCATATTCCTATTCTGCTGTGCTAGGTATAGGAAGAAAATGCAACACACAAGATACCACCTCTCCTTATAAAATAATTAGTGGAACTTGCTGAAAGAATCAAACTATATGTGATTAATATCAATAACACAGTGATCCTTAGATGTGCAAAAGTAATACTGCTTTGCGTTATTTGTTTTGTGACTGACTTTTTATATAATTTGTTAAGTTTAATTTTATTTTGTGTTATTTTGTAGTTTGTAACTTTATATTAATTTGTATTTTGTTTTTGTTCTCTATTTTGGGTTATTGTTTTATGACTTATGTATTTCCATTATTGTAAACTGCCCAGTGTAGCCTTTGGGCTAGACAGCATGGTATATAAATCCAATAAATAAATAATAACCCTAGTACCCATCAGGAAAATCCAATAATGTGTATGCTACACTTCTGACATGAAGAACCCTGCAAATCACTCATGTCAGTAAACTTAAACCTATAATCCCAAAGGTTAGCAATGCATTCTGCCTATGCTACGAATAGTAGTGATACATTTATTTTGGGTTGGGGGAAGGGAAGGGAGAGGGAACAAGATAAAGAAATCTGATTTTATTTGGCTCATTTTCACATTAGTTGGAACCCAAGTTGAATTGCCCATGAAAATTAGGTTTTAATGATACACTAAAAGTTATACCAACTTAGACAGAACATTAAGGGAGTGGTCTCATAAAGGCTTAATGCAATTCCTCTTCTGCAGTTCACTACCTACCAAGTCACATATACTGCATGGAAAATGTTCCAGGAAGATTTGAGCCATGCATATGAAGCACCTTGGTTATACCTCTCTCATCTCACAATTACAGTCCCTCGTATGAAACCACCCTATGTGTTTTGGTAAAATGAACATGAAAGATTGGTTCACTTTGGGAACAGGCCTGTTTTTTCAGTGTGACCTGGGTACTCACTGCCAATAGCAAGTGGCGTTTAAATAGCTTGTTTTTAAAAAGTTGTTCTTTAAGTAAATTTTGAGCGCAAGAGAAATGGAAGCTTGATAAATCATGCAGCTCAGAAAACTAAGTTATGTATCACAGAACTGACAGTATTATCTTCTACTGTGAAAAGTAGACTTTCCCTCACAAAGACACACTGTGGAGAGTGGTATCAAGTCTTAGGACATATATCAATGCAACTATTTCATATGACTCCAAATCAGACTCAACTAGGGATCTGTTTAAAACGTACCTATAAGAAGCAATAATGCCTATAGAGATCTATACGTACATCTATATGGGCAACGGCCAACTGCGTGTCTTGTTCCGTGACTGTTTCCACTCCTTTAAAAGTTTCAGTAACTTCTGACACAACAGCCTAGATGCCAAATCAGAAGTTTTTATTTATTTAAGATATATTAACGCACCTTTAAAAGGTCCCATGTAGTTGTGTTTTCACAAGAAAAGAAGTCTGGTTGCCATGACTCAACGTCCGGATAACATTACCTGAGAATCTTGACAGACACAGCGCTATGTAGTTAAGTAACCTAGGATCGGGGGTGGGAGTGGGGGAATCTATGCAGGGGTGTTTGTTATCTTCCTTGATAACCTCATTTCATATGCTACCAGAAGTAGCATCAATGAAATAATAAGCATGACTTAAGTGAGATTAAGAATTAAAAAGAATGATAATTTACTGCCTTTTCCATTTGCTCTATGTTGTATCTGAGATTAAGAGCCCCTTTTTAGTTCCCACAATGAACTTAAGTTTTTAAGTTGTTAAATGATTAATATAGAAAGGGACTCTAAAAGTAATTTCAAACATGTTGCTTTGAATGCTGAAGACTGCATTTTATAAGGCAAAATATGAATGCTTGAAGCTGCATTGTATCAAATCAAAACATGGGCGTGTCTATTTTGCAGCTGTCTACTCTTCCTGGCAGCAAAAAACTATTATCCACAGTTCTTCTTTTTAACTGGGAAGTTTTAGGATTGAACTTGAGACATTTCATATACTAGTACATATGTGTACTTTTCCCTATAAACAACATGAAATATCACATATACCACATTTATCCCAGCAGTATACACACTGAGACTAAGGCATATTCATTTTTTATTTAGGCACAAGGCATTGTGGATAGCCTAGGCTGGAGGCAAATTATGAGCAGCATACGATGCAGATAGTTACAGTTCCAGAAAAGTGCAAACATAACATTCACAGCTTTACCATCTTTACCAAGGCTACATCACAACTGATAAAGTGCCATATTAGTGCTGACCCAATTTCACCATACCCTCATCTCACAGTGGTGTGTTTTAAGTAATCACTATGCAGTGCAACACTAGATCCCCGCTTTTTCACCTTTCTTCAACCAACAGTTTGGAGCCGTTTTACTCTCAACACAATATTCAGTCTTGATACAGGAGATATCCTGAGAAGGTAGAATACTTCCAACTACTTCCATAAATAGCACCTCTATGGAGGCGCAGCCAAATCTGATCTCCTTGAAAAAGTTGGAGGACTGCATGGTTACTAGCAGTCTCATGATCTGGAGCCCCATCATTGGCATAGGCCGATACTAGAACTTCTTCATTTTTCATGAGGTTCACATACAATGGAACATTCACAGCCAGCTTTAGCATATGGAATATGAACACATAGGTGCCATTGACAGGACAATTGAACCTACCAAGTTGAATATCAAAGGTTTCACCAAGGTTGTTTAAGAGCAGATCAAACGCAATAGGCTGATCTAGAGTCCCGGGAGCCAGGTTAGAAGTTCTAGCAGCCGAAAAGGCAACCCTCATCTGCTGCGGGAGGGGATAGACGTGCACAGGTAGGAGGGTGGCTGCTGGGCTAGTCACTGGCACGTCAACAGGAGTGATGCTACGGGAATCGCCCTGCCCCGAGTCCCCACTGTTAAAGGCTTCGCTGTCACGTTCTGGGCTGCTCATCTGAGAAGAATCGCTCCAGGCTGCTGTTGAAGATCATGAGCAATGGTTAGTTCTGAAATCATCTC
The DNA here is from genome assembly GCA_037367245.1 of Phrynocephalus guinanensis. Lineage (NCBI taxonomy): Eukaryota > Metazoa > Chordata > Lepidosauria > Squamata > Agamidae > Phrynocephalus > Phrynocephalus guinanensis. The sequence goes on along the minus strand of CM074740.1, from coordinate 87,725,996 downwards.
AAACATCAGTATTTTTAGAATTTTCTCCAGAGTCCCTGTTTCAAGCTTTTATGTTTCAAGTTCTTCTCAGTGAATTGAAGACTAAAGGAAAATCCTGTACACCGCAACATCTGTTTTTGATACTTTCATAGTCTAACAGTGGGATTGTCCACCCTGGTTTATCAATTTTGTACAAGGACCAGGAAAGCCTTTTTTCTACACAGACCCAAGCTACATAGATACCTCTAGTTCTTTCAAATTCATATGCATTATTTTCTGGCTTGGGGTTAACACTTACCTTTAAAGATCATTGGGTGGATTTTTTTCATATGTAAAGCAAGTTCTGCATTATTCCAGTTTCAGCTCTGAAAAATATTCTTAAGCTGTGTCCTAGAAGCGCCCTTCCTCTACAAAGCTTGTGCTTGTTTCAGTTTTCCACACCCCAACATTTTTAAACATTCTGCCACTAATTCAAAGGATGAAATCATATTTCATAGGCCAGGTGACTTCCTGATTTCCAATTTTCATAGCCCAGCAATAATTGAGAAGAGATTTTTCCACAAGCAAGACAACAGGACCAGCCAAATACCAACGTGGAAATCCAGCTTTGTGCTTCAATAGAATAGGTTTCTAACAATATTCTTTGAAAATTCAATGTATAATGATATGCAATGAATAAACTTTGGTAGTGAGTAGGGATGGGCAGTTACTGTGGTTCGGCAAATCAGGCCCACATGTGTTGCACAGGCAGCTCACATTTTGTGACCCACTTCCTCCTGCAGAGACCCACTCGGAAAAGGCGGGGCAGAAAGGGACACCTTTCACAGGTGCCCATGGAAGGAGGTGGGTGCAGCATCTAGGCAATACCTGTGAGCACAATCCGCTGAATTGCAGTGCATTAAGTGTCCATCTCTAGCAGTGAGACAAGTATTGAAATGATTCAAATAGTCTTGAACCAGAAAGGACAGTTGCTATGTAGATGCATTATGCACATGTTAATGTCATGCCACATAGTATGCATCAGTCATAAGATTTTTGTTCTGGGTACAATTTATCAGAACCATAGAATATTTAGTCTGGTTGGACCCCTGCTAGAGTTTTTACTACTCGACTTAACAGTTGTGTATATACTGCTCTTCAAGTGAAGATGTAATGTTCATTATTTCCAACCATAAGGGGAGAAAAGATGCAAAAACCTTAAGTTACAATTCTAAACAAACTTCGTCAGCCACTGTAATAAGCAAGAAAGCAGCAGGTCACAAGGCACAGCAGGACACCTCAAAATATATGCATCTGATTACATAGTTGGAAAATCTGTGCTATGTTAATCTATTTCAGTCCAAGAAACAAAGGGAAAAGGGTCTTGTGCCATCTGTGGAAATGTATTCATATTTGATGGTGAATATGGAGTGACTGCTGGATCAGACTAAGATTGGGATAACTAGTTTAATATTACAGGACAGAGAATATACTTTTAAGGTGCACTGTTCTTAGTACCAAGATAGGAGACATCTGAAAAATGCTTTGTTTATTTAGTGTAGAAAACAAAGTTACCCAATTCAAGTGCATTTTTGATTAATGCTAACTGAACTGATCCATTCTGGGAGCTACAAGATTGCTTTGAGACAGTCTGGTTCTTTTCCATTTCTCTCAGTTTTCCTCAATTCCCTTCTTCTGAAGTATTCTCTACCACGAGTTCTACCTCGAGCTCTACCTGATGAACAACTCTCTTCCTGTCTGTTTTCTTGCCTGTAACCTAAAACACAGAAACTTTAAGGATTTTATAAAGGTTGAATCAAATGTATGATACAACTGAATAGCAATTACTTCTGCAGTCCAAAGTATGATAGGAACGTTATCTGCTCTGTTTATAACTGGCTTTTCATTCTGCATAACTAACACGACGGGAGTTTCCGAAAAACTATTTCATTAAAAACAAAACTATTTGCATCCAATGTATTATTCTCTTGGCTGTACTGATTTCTACAGTCAGTTTTTAGGTCTGTAATCACAGGGAGCTTTCTAGGTTTATGGTTACAGGAATGTTGTTATGACATAAACGTTCCTTTCAGGATAAAGTAGGATGTAGGCAGTGATTGGCAGCTCCACCCATCCACCACTAAATATTTAAAATTGAAAGTATGACTTTCCCTGGTGAATTATCAGAGATATCTCAATTTAAATCAAAGAATGAATTTCAGAATGCACCTGGAAAAGTTATCCAATAGAACTGCAGTATCTGCAGGAAATTGGTTCCAACACTGTTATGTAGTGAAGGTAAAGGCAGCATTGCCGGGGAGGAGTGGGTTAACTGAGGGCAGACCAGCTGCAGTCAATTAACAGCTACCTCCTGGCAGCGTCTGTATAAATACGCATGTGTGTTTCCTTGTCTTTGCTTTGTTTTTGTCTGTCCTCGTTGTTGTGCAATAAAGCTGTATTGATGGATCTCCGGTGTCGTGAACCCACTATTCAACACTGGCGACGAAGGTAAAAGCGACAGCCGTGAGTTATTGCGAGTGAGAAGGATTATGTCGGCTGAAGAGGCACCCCCTCTCCCGAGTAGTAACGTGAGAGCTGGGAGAATGAGCGGCAATTTGAGGGGGCAATTCGAACCTTTTGATGAGACAGCAGAAGACTTTGAGTCTTATATGACACGTTTTGACTTTTATTTGGCAGCCCAAGAGATCACAGATGCAACCTTGCAAAGGGCAACATTTTTTAGCCTGTGTGGGAGGGCCACCTTTGAAGTCGCGAGGGCGTTGATTGCGCCAGCCCTGTTGCAGACAACGCCTTTTGATGTTATTAAAGAGAAGCTGAGGAATCATTTCTCACCACAGCCTTCAGAGATAGCCTGCCGGCATGCATTTTACAAACGTGATCAGGCAGAAGGAGAAAAAATCGCGGAATATATAACAGCATTGAGACAAGCTGCATTGTATTGTAATTTCACAGATTTAGAGACGGCATTGAGGGATAGATTGGTCTGTGGGTTAAGAGATGAAAAGCTGCAAAGGCGTCTGTTTGCTAAGAAAGAGCTGACCTTCAGAGTGGCGTTTGAGGAGGCGTTAGCAGCAGAAGCAGCTGAGCAATCAACGCGTGAGGTTCGCATGGCACGCAAACCTCCCCTGCCACAAAGGCCAGAGACTATCCATCAAGGGAGCGTGGTGGTCAGAAATTACCCATCAAGGGAGGACGTCGTGGAGGAAGAGGAGGTCCACCGGACAGAGAGTGTAAAGGCAAAAAGGAATGAAGTGCTCCAGGGGTGTGCAGCCTGTGGGAGGAATCATGATAAAAAACATTGTGGGTTTCGCGAAGCCTTGTGTAGACTGTGTGGGAAGAAGGGACACATTTCGTGGGTTTGCAGAGCCAGAAGGCTCAAAGAACCCAGGACACAGCACAAATCGTGGAAACAGCAGGAAAGAGGACTGCAAGTGGAGGAATGTCACTCTGTTATAAACTATGCAGATCCGGTTCCTATCCAGAGTGTTCAAATGAGCACGCGCAAGAAGATTAAAGTGACTGTGCACATACAGGAGGTCCCATGTGTGATGGAGGTGGACTCAGGATCAGCTCTATCAATAATCTCAGAAGACACTTTCCAGCAGATTTGTGTAGAAAGGGGAAGACTGCAGTTAGAACCATTATCAGTTCAACTGATGGATTTTCAAGGGCGGGGCGTGTTCCAGTAATGGGAATGGGGACATTCCGAGTGCAGTATCAACAATTCAGGGGGCTTTTACGGCTGGTGGTAGTGAAAGGACATCGTGTGAATTTATTGGGATTGGATTGGTTTGAAACCACTGGGGATTACTGTAGTGGGAATCCACCAGGTGGAGGGGGTGGATGTAGAGGCAATCTATCAGGAGTACCCGAGGGTGTTTGATGAGTCATTGGGATTATATAAGGGACCACCTATATCATTTAACCTTGACCCAATGGTCGCACCTATTCGTTTGAAGCCTAGGAGGGTACCTTTTGCATTGAAACCCAGAATAGATGAAGAATTAGACCGGTTGATTGCCCAAGGAGTATTAGAACCAGTAGCGAATGCTCGGTGGGAAACCCCAATTGTGGCCCCCTTGAAGGCAAATGGAGCAGTACGAATCTGTGCGGACTATAAATGTACCATTAATAAGGCCCTGCAACAGCATTCATACCCGGTACCAGCAGTAAGCCACTTATTGGCATCGCTGGCGGGGGGAAAGGTATTTGCAAAATTGGATCTAGCCCAGGCATATCAACAATTGCCAGTAGACGATGCCACCGCAGAAGCTCAAACTATCGTGACCCATCGTGGGGCGTTTAAGGTTAAGCGTTTGCAGTTCGGGGTCAGTGTGGCCCCAGGAGTTTTCCAGAGTTTAATGGAAGGGCTGTTGAAGGGTATTCCTGGGGTCCTTCCATACTTTGATGATATACTTGTGGCCGGGAGTTCTAAGGAAGAACTGTTGAAGCGTCTTCACGAAGTGCTGGGTCGGTTACAAGATGCAGGGTTGAAGGCTAAAAAAGAAAAGTGTCAGTTTGGGGTGTCACAGGTGGAATTTCTGGGATATTTGATAGATGCTACCGGGATTCATCCCACCAATGCTAAGGTAAAAGCGATACAGGATGCCCCAGCGCCACGGTCGAAGAGGGAATTGCAATCATTTTTGGGGCTGTTAAACTTTTATCATGTGTTCTTACCCCATAAAGCATCTGTGGCTGAGCCGCTACACAGGTTATTGAATAAGAGGACCCCTTGGGTGTGGGGTCAGAAGCAGGGTGAGGCATTCAATGCTGTTAAGAATTTGTTATCATCAGATAGTGTACTTACCCATTTTGATGAAAAGAAACCAATAGTATTGGCATGTGATGCATCCCCATATGGAGTGGGTGCAGTGTTAAGTCATCGCATGCCAGATGGGAGAGAGGCTCCAATTGCGTATTTTTCGAGGACCTTATCTGCTACGGAAAGAAATTATGCCCAAATTGATAAAGAAGCCCTGGCCCTCGTTTCAGGGGTAAAGAAATTTCATGATTATGTTTATGGTCGTCCGTTTGAAATTGCCACAGATCATAAACCGTTATTAGGCATTTTTGCCCCCGGACGTCAGATCCCCCAAGTGTTGTCTCCCCGAATGTTGCGATGGTCAGTATTTTTGGCAGCATATGAATATAGTCTATGCTACTGGCCCGGGAAGGAGATGGGACATGCTGATGCCCTTAGTCGATTACCAGTGAACAGTTCGGATGAGGATCCTGCCCCTGCACATGGCATCATGTTAATAGAGGACCTACCCGACCCACCGCTGCACGCATCAGATGTAGCAAGAGAGACAGTAAGGGACCCGATACTGTCTCGAGTTTTGAATTGGGTATGGAAGGGGTGGCCTTCCTGGAAGCTGGAGAGTGTATTCAAGCCTTTTTGTTCACGCCAACATGAATTGTCGGTGCACAAAGGGTGCTTGTTGTGGGGAAATAGAGTCATCATCCCACCAAAATTGCAGGGGAGGGTCTTGGAGGCATTACATATAGGGCACCCGGGAATTGTACGGATGAAGGCTTTGGCCCGTAGCTACGTGTGGTGGCCAGGAATGGATAAAGCTATTGAGGAACGGGTCCAAGTGTGTCACCCATGTCAGGAGTCTCGCCCAGCCATGCCACAAGCGCCCATCCAGAAATGGGAAACAACCAGAACACCATGGTCGAGACTGCATATTGATTTTGCTGGCCCCTTCCAAGGTCAAGTGTTCCTTGTGGTAGTAGATTCATTTTCTAAATGGTTAGAAGTAGTCACAGTCTCATCAATGACATCAGCGGTAGTGGTTCGGGTACTGCGGCGGCTGTTTGCCACGCACGGGTTGCCTGACACTATAGTGTCAGATAATGCCACACCTTTTACCTCAGTCGAGTTCCAACGTTTTATGGCGGCGAATGTGATCCGCCATATTACAGCCGCGCCTTTCCATCCATCGACTAATGGGCAGGCGGAAAGGATGGTGAGGACGACTGAGTCCTTGCGGAGAATAGTGCAGGGAGATTGGCAATCACGGCTAGCTAATTTCCTACTACAGCAGCATATCACTCCACATACGGGTACGGGTAGGAGTCCTGCCGAGCTGTTAATGAATAGGAGGTTGACATCTTTATTAGATAGATTACATCCAGACTTGACATTAGACCGACCTCCGCAGCGTGAAGCCCCAGAGACACCAAGGTCTTTTCAAGTGGGGGATTGGGTTTATGCCCGGAATTATGGTAGAGGACCAGATTGGGTTCCAGCAACCATCATAGAAATAAGGGGACCAGTGTCATACGGGGTGTCTATTGGAGGAGGCAAGGTATTACGCCGGCATGTGGACCAACTACGGCGGACGTGGGCAAACTCGGTCAGGGCTCCTGAGGCGAGTATAGTTGACGCGGAAGAATCAAGGGGGCTTGGCGAACGGGAAGAGGGTACCCCACTAATTGAGAGGGAAACAGCCGAACCAGGAAAGTTGGAGCAGGAGATTATCCCAGAGGGAGAATTGGGTTGCGAAGAAGAGACAGTGAATGGTCCGATAGAAAGGAATAACCAGGAACAAGGTGAAACTGAGGTAGCCACAGAATTACGACGCTCACAGCGGGTGAGGAGCCGACCAAAGTATTTACAGGATTTTATTTGTGAATAAAGTTTTAGATAGGGGGAAGGGGTGTTATGTAGTGAAGGTAAAGGCAGCATTGCCGGGGAGGAGTGGGTTAACTGAGGGCAGACCAGCTGCAGTCAATTAACAGCTACCTCCTGGCAGCGTCTGTATAAATACGCATGTGTGTTTCCTTGTCTTTGCTTTGTTTTTGTCTGTCCTCGTTGTTGTGCAATAAAGCTGTATTGATGGATCTCCGGTGTCGTGAACCCACTATTCAACAAACACATATACCCCATGGATGCCAGAAAGTGTGGATATAGAAATTTCATTGTATACTTTGCCAAAGCAAATGTGTTATTGTATTCCACCTCCATATTTTGGGGGATGGCTACAAGCCCTGTAATCTTGAGCTGTGAGTAAACAATGTTCTGCAGGATCTTGTTTCAGAAGGATGGTGAGTACTGCAACGAGCCATTATGAGACTTGAAGTGCATGGAACCCCTGTTCAGGCTAATTCAGATATTCTACTGCGCATTCAAAATGTCAGGGTTCTAAGTGTGGGTCAAACACTAAAATCATTTCAATTTATTTTTTATATTTTGGAAGGGGGGGGAAGAGTAAGATTTATTCCTTCCAAAAATAAAAACTTTTCCAAATGGGTTAAACTGGTGGGGACGTCCATTTGTCAAAATTAAACAAAATTACAGTGGACCTTTGTATAACAAACAGTTTGTATAACATAAAATTTGTACAACATAAAAAATTCTGGAGATAGGGGGAATTTGCTTAACATAATCGCCTATGGGGAAAATCCGTACAACATAAAAATGGGATAACTCCGTTTTCAATGCATTCCTATGGGAATTCGTATAAAGGAAAATTTGCTTAACATAATTTCATTTGGAACGAATTAATTCCTTTATACAAGGTCCCACTGTAGTCCAAATGTGTAGTGTCTTAAAACTAAACTGTATTTTAAAGCAACACGGGACGTAACCTTACCTCTTGAATTGGCTCGGCCACTATTAATGCCTCCTCTCTTATAATTCTGCTGGTAATTCACATCCTAAAAGAACAAACATTTTTCCTGTTTATTAAGGACAAGGAAGAAACATTTCTGCCATATGAACATTGATCATGGGGTAGAGTTGGTAGATGAAATACACAATTCTCACAACTAATCTGCTGGTTAACAGATATCCAAACTTTACTTAACCTGCAAGCTCAGTGTACTTACTGCTCATTGGAATCAGAAGAATATATCCTAAAGTTTAGATACTTCAACACTTGTCTAACCTTTGTTTTAATATCACTGCAGCTCACTGACCAAATTTCATTAACTTAATATATGATTATATTTCTTGAATCAAGAAAAACAGATACAATTTCTCTAGGAATCCTGTCTATACACCACTACACTGGGAACTAAGTAAGAAAAATAATCCCATGCCAATATAAATTAAATCTGAGGGACATATGACACACACACCCAGTCAGTAGCATTTTTACAGCTGAGGTTGGAGGCAATCTGTGGAATATATTATATTAGGTCTTTCTGGGGTATTAGGATGCTGTCTTCAGAGTAAACAACACATTTGGAGTGCAACCCTAATGAGACCATGTGACCTTCTGAAACAAAATGTAATACCAGGTTTGAAAAGTTATTACCCTCTGAGAATACTGCACGGGAGGGTAATCTCTACCGGGAAGCTGTAATTGGCCATAGGAAGCATTAGAGACGGAAGGTGATCCCCTGTATGATTCAATACCTGTTGGAATAAAAGGAAAAATGATTGTATTCTACTAGCCATGAATCTTTTTAAAATGTTATATGAATTTGTTCCTTCAGACACTTAAACTGCTGGAAAAATACCCACTGCATAACTCAGCAGCAGTATTGGGATAAACTTTTTAATATTACCAAAGCTCAGAAAGTAATGCTTTCTAAATAATGTTGTGACTCATGACTGTTTTCCCCCCATTAACAATCTTCATGTTTCTTCCCACTCCCCTACATTAATCATCAAAAAGTCTAGAATTTGGCATAATCAGAACATATACTCAAATGTTAATTCTAGGAGGAGATTTTTGTTCATATTCTCTCTGTAATTTGTAATAATACTTAAGATACACAATTTGATGCAGCCCAAGGAGTTTGGGACTCCCTTCGGCACCCACCATTCCAGGCAGAGAAAAACACCTGCAATAAAAACATCTGTTTTCATTTGAAGTTCATATGAGCACATTCTATAGAACCTCAACTACTTAAAAACTCTTAAAATCTGAAGAAATATTCAGATGGTGTCTAGAGTAAAAAGTTGTACATTCATTCAGAAGTTACCATATTATAAAATCATTATATCATGAAGTATAAATTACCACACTATAAATTCTGTTCTAGAAAGTGGTTTGGATCCTAAGAAATTTTTTTGCAACGCCATTTCACCCCTCATGAACATTAGAAATCCATAATAAAGGAAATGTAGATGTTCAAGCTTCAATTACAGTATTTCAAGTACCAGTATGTTTGTATATTACATAAAACCAAGGAGACACATTATATGCAGAATGGAACATTAGAAAGATTGTTGTTTCCTCATTTGTCACATTCCTAATCCTTATCCATTTAATGTTTAACAAAAGTATCAATTCAGGGCTAGACTCTCATGCCTCTCTGCCACTACTGATTACAGTACTACTTTGTCAAAGAAAATACTGTTCTTGCACTTTGCTTGACTTTCCATTGTACCGAAAATGTTAGGACGCAATTAACTAGTGATTTAAATGAATGAAATACAACAACATGGGTATGAAATAAGCTGAAAGAACTGGTAACTTTGCCTAAATAAAGTACAGTACAGTATCTAACAAGCAAGCAGGAGAGGGCCTTGTCCTCTGGGGCTTCTGAACGGTGGACCCTTCCAAGCCGCAATCTCATTCCACTCAGATTTTAAAGAAGGGAATAAGAACTTACTTTTTTAAACTGGTTATATAATTATTTGTAAGTATTTATATGTATACTGTTAGTTTTAGCTGCTTTTTAGATTTTGTAATATCTACTGTTTTATTGTTTTATTCTGTAAATTGCCCAGCATCCCTTCAGAGGCTCTGACAAATCTAAATAACTAAATAAATAAATGCCCTAGTGGGTTTTTTAAAACCTGTACCTTTTGCTGATTTGGTGATCTTTGCTTAATTTTAAAATTATTTTCATAATGAAGATTTTATTTGTCTCTGTGTGTCTGTGTTTTATTCTTTTTTGTGTTTTATTGGTACACCTTGAGCATTAATTTCAGTGGGAAGTGGGTTATAAATGTAATCAAGCAAACAAACAAAATGGATGTGTGAGGAGAAAGACAAGACTGCAAGTGTGAAAGAAAGTGAGCCGTCTGGAGCAGCTTGCCAAGAAAGAGAAGAAGCGGCTGAGGATGTAGATTTATGTGCGCGGGAATTACAAAATGTAGAAGTAAAGGATGAGAGTAGAGTGGGTCAGCACGCGGATGTGCAGGAGGCGTTTTGGGTGATGGATTAAACTGTGGATGACTGGACTGAGCTGTTGGGGTGCGAGACAAAGAGAAGCAGTTGGGAAAAAACGGTTAATAAGTGTTGGGACTGAGACCGAAGACAGTGAGCAGAGAAAGCGGGCGGAACAGTTTAAGGTCCGGGGAGATGAAGAGTTTGTTCGGTCTGTGCAGGTTAAACCGTTAAAGTGGCCAGAAACTTCAGAGAAATTCCAAAGAGAATGGACGAAGGAGAGAACCGTCAGTCCAGTGGCGCAGTGGGCCAAACACCCCTGCTGCGGAACCCAATGCATGGGCAGGGGTTCGACTATTCCCCATTATTTTTAGAAACTGCCAAAATAGATTATAATCCTGTTAATGTTATTTATGAAGATCCCGTGTTAGAGGATAATGTTTTGAAACCGTTTACGCCGTTGTCACCAGTTACAGAAGAAAGAGCCTACAGTGTGTTGGATTCTGTACAAAATAAAAATCCTTTCGATGTTCAAACAAAAATGGAATCTCGCCTCATTTAGGGATCGGAACCGCAGGTAGTCAGAACCGAACCCTCACAGTACGCTTATCTTCTTTTCGCATACTTTTCTGGACTACAACAACTACTTCTGAACACAAGCATTTCCATACATACCTCTATAGCCACCAGGAGATCGATGGGAATTCGTAACTGATCTTGCACCCCTCAGGGAGCCTCGGACCGATCCACGACTTGTGACAAAAGGTTGTGGTGGTCTAGAAAAGGTGGCTGGCGGGGCTGCATAAAAGGTGAGGCTACCGTTGCTTACAGAAACAGCTCCCTCGCCCTGGTAGTTACCTGCTTAGAATAAGATATACACTTGAAATATTCCTATAATCTATTCCATGAAAGTTGATTTTTTTTTTTACTTACAGCTTGTAACGTAAATCTTTAAAGATTAAGTGGAAGGGTTTGCTTCCAACACTTACAAGAATAAGTTTGTGTGTAGCTGTAGCCATTGCAAAAGACAAATCAGATACAATAAAATAATGCATAATTCAAATGAATATTAGCCTGAATTGGAATTTACTCAATTTAAACTGACTTCTGACATGTTTCTGTCTCTCCTCTGTTACTGCCAGTTATCCTGAATTTAAACCATCACCAAAGAAAATATCAGATTTATTGTGACATTTTTATACAGAGATTGTTCCTCAAACTTTGTCCAAAAAGGAAGGTTTGGATAAATAACAGATCAACTAAATGTACCTCTGCTCTCCCAATCACCATTTCTACACCTAAGTTCTTACCATTGGGCAGAGAGTCTTGAGAAAAAGTGGCTTGCTCAGCATTTTGAGAAGACTGCAGCTTGCACTGGGGTGTAGTTTGTGTGCTTGCTGTAGAAAAATTCTGACTATACCCTGTAGAATGCAGAGAATTCTCTTTGATATCCTGCTCCCTACGGGGTGGCAAAGGTGCATTGACTTTGAAGACCTGCAACAGGATACATAATGAGGCAGAACATGCCTATTAGCTGCACAGCTTCCACGGACTACAAGCACAACTCTGCCCTATCTCATGTGAGCTTATGGAGCAGAAATTAAAGCATTATTAGGACATAAGAAAAGCCATGCTGGATCAGGCCAATGGTCCATCTAGTCCAGCTTCCTGTACCTCACAGTGGCCCCACCAAATGTATCTGGGAGCACACGAGACTAGATATCTGTCTCCTGATACCACTCCTCTGCATCTGCCCCTTGAAGTACCCTGGTTTTAAGCCTGGAGATTACACATCTCCATCATGGTTTGTAACCTGTGATGGGTTTTTCCTCCAGGAATGTATCCAATCCCCTTTTGAAGGCATCCAGACCAGATGCCATCACCACATCTTGTGGCAGGGAGTTTCACAGACTAACTACACGCTGGGTAAAGTAGTATTTCCTTTTGTCTGTTCTTATTCTCCAAGCCTTCAATTTGAGTGGATGTCCCCTAGTTCTGGTATTTTGTGAGAGGGAGAAGAGTGCTCCTCCATCCACTTTACTCATGCTCTGCATTATTTTGTAAGTGTCAATCATATTCCCCCTCGGGCACCTTTTTTCCAGACTAAAGAGCCCCAAATGTTTTAGCCTTTCCTCATTAGGGAAGGCCCCCAGCCCAGTAATCATTTTAGTTGATCTCTTCTGCACCTTTTCCAATTCCACTATATCTTTTTTGAGATGCGGTGACCAGAATTGTACACAATACTCCAGGTACACCCTTACTATTGTTTTGTACAATGGAATTATAATGTTGGGTGTTTTATTTTCAATCCCCCTTTTGATAATCCCTAGCATGGAATTGGCCTTCTTCACTGTTGTCACACACTGGGTAGACACCTTGTTTACAATAAGAAGAAATTATACCTTTTCTAGGAGTCCACTACATCAACCCCACATTCCTAATTTACTATGGTTTATATGCACAATTTTGACTATGGGCAAGAAAGAAGTAATCCTGAATGCAGAGAATTGATGGATAATTCAAAGACTCTTGAGTGAAGCTCTATAGCAGTGGTGGTGAACCTTCATCTCTCCAGATGTTTTGGATCTCAACTCCCACAGTCCTTTGTCATTGGCAATAAAGGCTTGGAATTCTGGGAGTTGTGGTCCAAAAGGTTCACCCCACTGTTCTATGATATTTACCTCTATTCTGAAAAGCATTTTTTCTAGAAGAAAGTCTCTGCAGCCACCTTCATGTTCTGTATAACGCACAGCCATGCATGAGGATGTGTGTGTTTGATTTAGCTCCTATCTGTGTACAGGTAAGATTTTGCCCTCCTAATCTGATTACCTGTTTCCCACCAACCACTATACTTACAGTTTGCATGGCCTGAAAGGGAGGTGCTTTCATGCTAACGGTACTGTTACTTGATGGAGGAGACTGGAAAACTTTCCCTTGGGGTACCTGCGATTCACTTGAAAGGGAGGTAGGGACCTTGAAGTGAAAAAACAATGTTACAGTCATTCGGAAGGGAAGCAATTTAAATCATCAATCCCTCTGCTGCCAAACACCAGCAGTTTCTGCAATCCGAGATCTGGGCATAGGAAAGAACCCAATAGCTTTTGCTGGGCATTCAAAATTTCCATCATGTTGAACAAGTCTAAATTAGATGCATGTGTTTCTTTACATATTTAATCTGTAGGTGTTGCTATGAACATAATTCCCTATGCAACAGACCGTTATAGTAACACTTTTATTATTTTAATCTTTAACTGCCTGATACTCTACAATGTTTATTTCTCTCTGAGTAAACTGTACTGGTCATCATAAACATTTGGGACTAATTTCCAGAACATTTCATGCCAGTTCCCATTAAACAGTAGAACAACAGGATTTTTTTATCAAGATCCTGTATCTCAAATCAAGATCATAAATCCTCCCCCCCCCCAGATTTAAGGTATTAAACTTACTTGAGCAATTTCTGTTTTCTGAGGCAACAATGGCTCAGAAATCTCTTTGTTTGCTTGATAGAGAGGTGGAGAACTAAAACTGTCTGTCTCTGGAGAATGTGGAAGAGATGCCTGCAGACACAACCAGACAGTTAGTAGCTATTACAAATGTTACTTAGCACTTGTAAAGAACCCGCCCATGACATAAACCTATAGTTGAAAGAATCAAAATAATGGACTCGAATTACAGAAAGTACAAGCATGAAACTGATTACATTGGAGGAAATGACTGCTCCAAAGCTTGTGTGTGTTGTTACAGTCATGACCGACTCTGTGTAACCCAATGTCCATTGAGTTTTCCTGGCAGGAATACTGGAATGGCTTGCCAGTTCGTACTCCAGGCGCCTACAACACCTGGTATTCCCTGGTGGTCGCTCATCCAAGTACTAACCAGAGCCGACCCTGCTTAGCTTCCAAAATTAGGTGAGATCGGATGTGCTTAGGGCATCTAGGCAGCTGCTCCAATGCTTAGAGGCATTCAAAACAAGGATTTCTCAGCCATTGCTCTCCAACTTTGGAATGTCCTCACTATAGAGATTCATCGGGAGCTGACGCTTTTGGGTTTTCAATGCTAGGCAGAGACCTTCCTGTTCAGCCAGCATTTTAATTAGATAGTGTTCTGTTTAGCTGGATTTTATTATTTTATTATATTGATTGTTTTAAACTGGTTGTGATTTTGATGGTTTTTAACATGTTGTTCTATAGTTTTAATATACTGTTGTATGCTGTCCCCGAGACTACTTGATAGTGGGGTGGCTAAAGAATTCTGTAAGCAAATAAATAAAATGAATTCAAGAGAAAATTGGAGAACCATCCATCAGATATGCTTTGATTTGGATTACTATATTTAGTGCAGGGGGAAGCTTTTCCTTTTTACCTATCTCATTCTACTACAGTTAATATACAAAATGGTTCCACAGTATCAATCTTAATTGTCTCTTTTTGGCACATAAAATTGTGGATTATGAAAAATTGTGAACGTTTTTATTAACAGAAATTCAAGGTAAAGTTTATATTTTATCTCTCACAAGGTCTTCTAGGCTATTTATAAGTTACAAATCAAATGATTTGATGTCAAAACATCAAATCATGTATTAAAATATAAATAATGACAGGATTTGAGAATTTCAAGTTTATCTTCCAAACTACTTGCCTCAACTCCTAATCTACGATTCTAGTCTAAATAACTGACCGCAGAACTAAATTTTGCCGCCACAGAAACAAGGCTACTAGCATGTACATGGCAGAACAGAAGGTGTTCGGTTGTAACTTATCTACAACAAAGTTGCAGTGACTTGTGTGTTTTAAAGATTCAAACCTCAGACTTTTTAAAATTGGCACAGTGAGTGAAGGTGCTGCAGTGTCTTAAGTTGGCCATTCAAGCTGCTAAGAGTCAGTCTGTATATTGATCTTTATGGACCCCCAACGGACAAGACTGATTTTCTGATCACTCTTGTTTAAAGTGCCATCAATATGGTACAGAGAGGGGTGATTTGGTGCGTCTGCTGTCCTAAGCAACTGCTCCCATAAAAACAGCCAGAGCTTGGACCATCAAAGACAGCTCTACCAAAAGCTCTTGTTTGGTAGAGCCCTTACAGACTCAACAGGGCTGAGATGGATGGGCTTTCCCCAAACAAAACAGACTGTGTGTGTTGACATTAGACATTTGTGTTCTACAAAGTGAATGCATTATATGGTGCAGGTCACGTATGTAAAAAATGAAACATAAATAGCAATAAATTGTATTTTGTCACAGACAAAGGAAGGTCCATCCAACACTGCCGCATCCAAACCTGGAAACATGAGCATCATTTAGCTTCTTTTTTTTTTCATCAAGCTGTTTTTAAAATGAACATGCCACTTCTTTTCAAAAGTTAACATAGATGCAAAGGTTTGGGGTTTTTTAGCTCTCAGTATTAAGAGGGCTGGCTGAATGGCTCAGAGGTTTAAGCATCTGGCTGCGGGGCCAGAGGGTGGGAGCCTGATTCCCACTGTACCTCCTAGGAGAAATGCCAGCCTATGCAACCTTAGGAAAGCTACATAATCCCAGGGTGGATCCAGAAGTAGGGAATGGTAAACCACTTTTTAGTACTCCATATCTAGAAAACATTGAAATTTTGTTGTTCCTGCAAGGGAGCAATGACAATAAAGATTCCTAAAACATTAAAAGTGGGGTGCTGTAAGACAAAATTGACTTGATGGAACCCTATTATTATTATTATTATTATTATTATTATTATTATTATTATTATTATTATTATTATTATTATTATTATTATTATTATTATTATTAACCACACAGCCATCTATGCTGGATTCTGTATTACCAATCACTAGTCGAACGCTTCCCAAGCGTTTAGGACTCAGTGATGTATCGGCAAATTATTTATTTATTTATTTATTTATTTATTTATTTATTTATTTATTTATTTTTATTAAAACAGAATGAAAATATTATTCAAGAGAACAAACTCTGGGGAAGAATCAATGCATCTGCTTTACCTGCAGTGAAGCTAGCTCTGTTTCAGACCTAGATAGCATGTTGTCAGAAGGCAAGGAGGTGTCAGAGCCACGCAAAGTCACAGGGGAAACAGCAGCCTGGCAATACAAATGTATGGAATGTGACATGTCTGTCCAAAACTCACACAATTTCCCCCACATTTAAAACATCTCCTGGAAAAGTAGCTACTCTTCCAGCAACCTTGAAGCTGCCTCGCCAACAGTAGTAATTTATCACCCTTACTTGAACTGTAGACTTTGTAGCAGTGAATAACCACTGAGACAGTTCTTGGAAGAAGCAGAGTTACTATACAGCTGAAATCCACTTGAGTAGCTATGCCAGCATAACTCAACGTTGTACCTGTCGTAGTTAGTTACAGTTGCACCAAGGCAGAAGTACTATCCACAAAGCAGGTACAATGGGCAACCAGACCTTTACGACTAAAGCTTCCTTCTCTGCTGGACTCTCCTCCCCGTCCCTTTTTCCTCACCTTGTTTTTTTCCCATCAACCCCCCCCCCCCCACCCCCCAATGCATGTCCTTCCGGAAACAGGCAAAGACCTTTCTCTTCAGGCAGGCTTTCCCTGAATGATGGACTACCATTATGTGTCTTATATGAATCTATAGCTTCACACAGACTTTGTGTTTATAACTACTTATAACCTTGTAGCTTTCATGTAATGTTGTCTATTCATGCTGTAAGACAGGTATGTCCAAAGTCAGGGCTGGGGGCCAAATGTGGCCCGTTTTCAAATTTTCCACTTTCCCCCACCTGCTCAGCCTGTTAGGCATCCCTGCCAGCTGGCCACTCCCCATACTGGATGGAGATGTCAGCTTGCAGTTTTACGGTTTGCCTGCCCTCCCTGCCTCTGTCCACTACCACCCCCTGCCCCAGCCCCTTGCCCAGCCTACCCACCCCCAAGTCCGTTGCTGCAGCGTCTTCCCCATCTCCCTGCATGTTATAGAGACTTGTCCACTGTCCGCCCCAGAGGCCAGATGTGGCTGAATGGTCGGCCCCTACACATTTTCACCTCACCAAACCTGGCCCTCCTTGCAAAAAGTTTGGACACCCCTGCTGTAAGATGTTCCTGAATTCCTTGTTCTCATTACTTGAATATGCCTTAATTGTATTGGACTGTATATTATCCTTCATTACTGTAAGCCGCCTTGGGTCCTTTTCCAAGGAGAAAGGCTGGGTAAATATACTCTAAAATAATAAATAAAAATAATAAATGAGATGTAGGGAGCTGCCTTTCAGTCTCCCAGTGCGGCCCCCTGGCAGAGGCCAGCTACATATGTACACAGCAAAATTCAACACACTCCTTCCCTTCCCTCCCCTCCCTGGCTCAGTCATAAAATCCCCCAGCAATCTGCTTCGTGGAAGCCAGCTACACCTATTTTTATATATATTTAGCAAATTACATAACAGGAACCCATTCAACAAGTATAGGCCTCCCTTGTTATGTGTTGCCTGGGTAATTAAGCTGTCAACTGCCCCAGAGAGTGCTCTGAGATCTATAGGTAGATATATAAGCAACATACTTCACTGTTCTTTGCTTTTTTCATTGTTTAAAAAAACAGCATGCAAACTAATTGGGTAATCTATTAGTATCCATAGAGAGGATCTTCAACCAGTAAGTAAAAATTCTGCTGGTTAAATTTCTTTGTAAGGAATGTATGCCTAGCTCTGCTCTGATAGCAGGAGCTGACTTATTTTTATCTGCTCCCAGAATACTTCTTGAAAACAGGTCTGAGTTTGTTCAAGAATGGTGGCTTTGTGCAAACCCCCCAGTTCAGCTCCATAAAGCAGCATTGGGACTATTTTAGCCTTGAACACTTTCAGTATGGGGATCAAAGAACCTGGCTGAGTATAACTTAGTATTTTGTACAATCTTTTAGTACTTATTGTAGCTTTTTTCATACTTCTTTTGAAATGGTTTGACCATGAGCCTGTGTTGGTAAAAACCAGTCCGAAGTAATTAAAGGAGTGTGTACTTGTTCAGTGGGTTTCCCATGTATCTGCCAATTATGTTTCACACTTCTTTTGCTAAACACCATCACTTCAGACTTGCTTTTATTTATATATTTTTTTTAAAAATGGGCACAGTAGGTGTTCAATCTTTAGAGCAGTCTTCTTAGGCCTATTTGAGTATGAGCCATTAGGTTAGGACCACATTGTCTGCATATAATAAACTGTTAAGAAATGTGTTGAGTATCTTTGGCATACGAGTATCTGCATCATACAGAAAACCCAGTAAGTCATTAAACATATACAGTATGACTGTCGTATCCACAGGGGATCGGTTCCAGGAACCCCTCCCCCCCCCCCGTGCGCGGATAGCGAAATCCGCAGATAAGAGCAAACACTTTTATCCAAGGATAATGGTGGTAATAGGGGTGGTGGGGTGCCAGGGCAAAAGTTTTCACTCTAACACCCCCAAACACTTGGTAGTGTGGCAGCGGCAGCAAGGAGGGCTTGGCATCTGTAAACTTTCTTTTGTTTTCTTCCCTCCTCTTTGCCACTGGGCTAGGTAGCCAGCCTGCAGGGGTGGCAGCAATGAGGAGGGAAGAACACAAAATTACCCAGGCAACACATACCAATGCGAAGCCGTCCTCGCCATCCTCTTTACCACTGGGCTAAGCAGCTGGCCTGCAGGGGTGGCGGCGGCAGTGGCAAGGAGGGGAAAAAACAAAATAAAGCTTACCAATGTCAAGTCCTCCTCGCCACCGCCGCTGCTGCCCAGCCACCCGCTTCGCTGCTGGCTTTGCAGCTACTTTTTCCTACAGTAGCCTGCTTTACAGTTACTGATTCCAACAATAGCCTGCTTTGCAGCTGCTGATTTTTTCAAAAAATATTTCCCCCCAAAATTTGTGGATAAGTGAATCAGCGGATAATGATCCAGCTGATAAGGGGGTTATACTGTAGGGCAGGCTGAAGAGCATTGGGGCCAATCTACAACCCTGTCTAATTCCATTGAATGTGGGTATATTCTTAGTTAAAGAGCCTTTTACTCCTGTGCGAACTTTCAACTGAGTACTTGAATAGAGGGCCTTAAGCAAATTTAAGTCTGAGATCCATATTCAAGTTGGCCAGTTTCCTCCACGAAATGTTGCTAAGTTTATAATTAAGGCAGCAGCTATAGAACTCAGTCCATTGAACAAACTGGAGTATCATGTAAAGGAGATTTACACACATGACTTCAGTTTATTCTGTACCTTTTATTGTACTGTACCTTATCAGACCATCTTGTATGTTATTTAATTTACTGTATATACTCGAGTATAAGCCTAGTTTTTCAGCCCTAATTTTGGGCTGAAAAAAGGGGTCCTCGGCTTATATGCGGGTCAATACTTTTAGCCACTGAGGCAAGTTTGGGTCAGTGGCTAAAAGTCATTTTAAACATTGTGCGCCACTTCTCCGGACCCCGCGCCCCATGTTTAAAATGACTTTTTAAAAGGTCATTTTAAAACAATGTTTAAAATGACTTTTAGCCACCAACTCAAGCACTTGCCACGGTGGCTAAAAGTCATTTTAAACATCACACACACACCCAGCTCACAAAGGAGGAGTTGCCAGGCCCTGCTGCATTTCCCACCCTAGGTTTATACTTGAGTATTTTATATTACTATTGTTTTATTGGTTGATATGGTCATAGGGCTAATCGATAAAAGGATTACTTCATCCTTAGTCCTTAGGTAATCCAGATTGCCTGGGCATAATGTCCAACAGGCTTACATTAATATCAATGTGAACAGGATTTCACCAAAATTTGATGCAGATGGCAAAGGTGAAGGATTTGGCCACCAGGCTAGTAACTACCATCAGCTTACATAGTTTTGAAAAAACAGGGAGTTGGAAGTTGAGCCCACCAAGGTATGACCAAACTCACGTGGGTTCCTCCTAGCATCTGAGTGTTAGGCAGGCATGTCATGCCACAAGCCAGATTTTCTGACTGGAGCTCAGACCAAGAACCCTTACTGGGACCCACGTTTTGGTGGGAAGCCACCCATGTACTCCTTCTCACTGAAGCAGATACAACTGGCTGCATGCACCAAATCTCACAGCCCAGAAACAGTCAAAACAGCTTCTGCAGATCTTTATAAGTATGAAAAGTTACTTTAAAAAAAAGCTCCATGGCAGACAAGGCAAGTCTTGCTATACATGCAGAACAGGCTACATTCGTTAATAGGGCCTCATAAAACCCTGATAATCTTCAACAACAAATTATTTATACTCCAGTTGAAGGCTATCTAAAGCTTACAGAATCAAGACACAAAAATCAGTAAAAGAAGTGAACTTTACAAAATAGTCCTTAACAATTCAGTGGGTGTGTATCTTGATACATAGTCGTTTGCAATCTTACCTGTACTGGTTGTTCGGGGAAATTATTTTGGCTTGGAAGTTGTTCGTTTGAAGCTATACATCAGGAAACAGAAAGAAAGTTTAAGAAATAACTTGGTAATATTTTTCCCATATTTCAAGTAACTAAAGAGTAATTCCACAGGTGGACTACTTTCTTCAAAAGTATTCCCTCTTTCTGGTAAACCATTGTTTACACAACGCTATCACCTATCTCTTACATTTTAGTAAAGTCCAGTAGTGTTTAATAGCTTGTTGCTTTAATTATGTGAAATCTAACTGTGCCAATGGCATATAAGCTTCAGGTATCTCAACGATAAAATTAGAAATTCAAAATCTCCTGGAAATCTTACATAGCAAAACAAAAGTTGCACTCTAGTGCAGTGATGGTGAACCTTTTAGGGACCAAGTGCCCAAACTGCGATTCAAAACCCACTAATTTTTCGCAAAGTGTGAATACAGCAATTTAACCTGAATACAGGTGGCTGTGATGGGGAAACACTGGGTGCCCACGGAAAGAGCTCCGAGTGCCACCTTTGGCACCTTGTGCCATAGGTTCGCCAACACTGCTCTAGTGTGTCTTTTCAAAAAGCAAATTAATTTTATGTTGCAAGATTCACTGCTGCTAGATTTTAAATGTTTTAAGTTAAGAGAATGGCCAAAATCCTGTTCCAGAAGTTATTCCTACTAAAGGGTGATGGGATAATCAACGGCAGAGTTTTATTGTGTTTCTGTTCCATGGGAACCTCAGGATGAAAAGTGAGTATCTTTAATTATGTGAAATCTACCCCTATCAGTGACATTATCACCCTTCAACAGATGCAACATAAACTGGATTCTAGCTGTTAAGCAGCCTGATTCACCAGATTCAAGTTTACACACATCATGCACTCCATTCTGAGCTAGGATTATTTATAATGCTTCCAAACTGTACCATGAAAGATGGCAAGCCTAGCATCTCACCTGATGTTTCTAGTCAGACCTCTAGAGCTTCAAACAATATGGCCAAAACACTTCATTAAAAACATGTTGTTTTTCCCTTTACATTATCTTTAGGACACTTCTCGGAATTTGTAATAAATCAAATACCTGTAGAATCAACTGCTTGAGATGAACAAATGGCACTTTGTGAAGGTTTATCAAAATCCAGAAGAGAATCCTTAAAGACAAAAAAAATTGCACCTCTTTTGAACAAATTCAGGAATCTATGCGCATAACAGTTTAATCTAGTTAAGAAATGTACGTGCATTCCATGTTCAAAATTGAATGTTGATAAGACTTTCTGTGTAAGCCCATTCTTGTCTCAAGGAAAGATGTATCCCTAAATGTGTTAACTATCACCGCTCAAAGGTGGTGGTGTCTCATTCACAGGAAAGGTAGACTTTCACTGTCTATCTTCCAATGTTCCATTTTCCACCTGTCATGAAGCAGGAATCCCTGTGTGGGAGATGCCCAAGCTCCATAGCTTGACAGGCAGGAAGCCCAGTCTTTAGTGGAAGAACTGATATATGTGGAAGATTATGCTGGTGGTGTGTGTGGCAATGTATGGGCTTTAGCAGGCCCTGTACTTAAAAGGCAGTGAAGATGCAACCCTTAACCCATTGTGCAAACATGGGCATTTTGACTCTGAAGCCTAAAGTGCCAAGGAGGAAAGTAACAAAGAACATTTCCACACATTTAAAAGAAACTGTGTGCATGATGTTGATTTCTGAGGATGCATCTAATGCTTTTTTCTCTGTGGTGAGATGGATGGCAAAATAATGGCAAACCTAGGCCTTAAGAACTGCAAAGGACAGCATTTACTTTTGA
This sequence comes from Phrynocephalus guinanensis, assembly GCA_037367245.1. Lineage (NCBI taxonomy): Eukaryota > Metazoa > Chordata > Lepidosauria > Squamata > Agamidae > Phrynocephalus > Phrynocephalus guinanensis. Next base: position 87,703,785 of record CM074740.1, on the reverse strand, counting down.
AAGTCAAAAATGCACCAGCTGGCGTAAACCAAAAGGCACTGAAATTCTGTGGACTGACAAGGGTGCAACCAAAAAGGCTACTTTTAAGAACAGAAATATGGTTGAAAGAGGTTTAGTGAGATGTTAGAATGTCATGAAATTTCCATGCGAACGAAACAGTGAACTTACTCAGGTAAACCAGCAGATATGAGGATGAAAGAGGGATATGGCATGCCTGGCTTTATAAGAACACAGGAAAACTTCCTAAGGGTGCTCAGCTGAAGATCAATATCTAGGCTGCCCTCCAAGTACTTGAGCATACTAGGATATGCTGAGTCCACCAAGTGCCTGTAGCATAGTCAAAGGAAAGGACTTCAAAGTGGACAATTTGGTGAAGGACTGCCAATTGAACACGTGTAAAACATGAACGAGCTAGTCTACTCTGGTTTAGAACAGAGGAGGCATTCATAGTCCATGTGGTAGAGTTAAGCCAGAGAAGGTCTGTGTGAATGACAGGGCCCTCTGAAAGTAGGAAAGGATGTCTGGGAAGAAACCAAGGATTTTCATTTGAAAGAGCAATTTCTGAGAACTAGGATCGTCTGGACCAGTGATGAACAAAGACCTGTGATGCTCAACATAGGCACAACTGCTTGAGGACTTACAAAGAGGAGTGTAGCTTAGAGGAATGCACAGTGGCAATCCAGGATCCTTGGGTTATGCAGGTTCTGTATGAAATGAGCTCAAAGAAGAAGTCAGGGAGATTTCATGTTTATGGCCATATGCTAAACCAACACGAACTGTTGAAGTGATGGTTTGTGACCATCTCTGGTGTTCACTCACTGTACAGAAAGTATCAGCTTGGCATGAATCAGCAGTAAGCCATGTCTCCTTAACAATGGATGTGGATCTGTTACAGTATTCTGAGGAGAACATGGTGCAAGATGCTTTGCAAATTTAGGAAGGCCAGGCAGGCTGAACTGAGCTCCAAACAATGAATCGAGTATGTGTGTCCCATACAGGACCAGTGTCCTCTGATATGATTATCCTGGTACCCTTACTTTAAACAGTAAATCAATCCTGACATACAAGGGGGAACAACACTGTTTGAATAGAGCACCGCTGGCAAGACCAGGCAACTTGCTCCCCACAGCAGGGAATGTTGGAAAGAGTCAGGAATTCAAAAAGGTAGAATTTGGTATAGACTAGAGCAATATGGGAGTAGATGGGGAAAAGATACAATTGAAGACGATGGGAGCGAAGTCTTTCCCCACAGCACAATTTGGAGATAGGATATCATGAGGCCTAGGAGAAGGTTAGGTGCACAATATTTACTATTGCCTATTATACGTGAGTGCCTGATGCTTGCACTTTAGGGTTTTCTTAGAAGAGAAAAATCTGGCCTCTTTCAGTGCTTATGAAGAACAAAGAGGAAGTTGCCAGAGTGGGTTGAGGTTGCTTTTGACTGGATTGATAATAAACCTGGCAATGGTTGACAAAATCCTTGGGAGAACAACAAGGTGGCAAGAAGCAGAAGGAATTTTTTTCCCCAGCATGGACGTGAGGGATCCAATTCTGTTTGGTGGCTCGTGACAGAAGCAGCCTGAAAAGCACAAGCATTCTTTAAGACACTGGAATGGCTAGACTTCATTTTGTGCACTAATTCCTTGAGGATTTCACTATTGTTTTCTGTGCCCGAGTGATGGGGAAGCTGAGGCTGAAAGGAGGGAGAGAAGAGCAGAGAAAGTGAAAGACAAAAGGAACTTAGAAAAGGGAAAAATATGAGGAAGGTAAAGTGATGCCAAGACCTTTTCCTGGGAGAAGGCAGGTGAAAGAATGAGGGCTGGAGCTGAGATGCCAACTCAGCTTGATTAAATCACATGAGCCTGTCTTTTGTGCAGCAGTTAAGAATTAATCCATCAAGATTAATTCCACAGGCAGAGAATTTAGAAATTCTGTACATATACCTGGAAAATCCTTGACAATGAAGATAGCGCAGAAATGTGAGAGGCCCTATATTGACCATCAACAGTACTCTTCACTTCTCAATAATACTAGTGCTACACTGTTAATAAAAAACACTTACTTGCATGAAATTGTAGGTTCCTTGTATCTGAGTCATCAGATCCTGCAGTTTTTCCCTTCTTAGAACTGGATCCTTTGGAAGACTAGATGTAGAGCAAAACTCTGCAGCTGGCTGATGTACAGGCTTAGACACCTAATGAAAGCAGGGAAAGGGAACAGGGCAAACTTTCAAGGTAGCCAAGCTTCTTGGAATGGTTGTTCTAGAACCCCTTTCCCGTTACATTAAAATAATGCTTAAGAACTGCTGGTATCAACCTGCAAAGGCAATTTTCAGAAAAAGTGCATTTGCATTGCACCTACTTAAATTACAGTCCTAAACACGCATCCTAGAAACAACTGAAACAACTGGGAATTGTTTTCAATACATATGTCCAGTGTTGTGCTACACATTGTATCATGCTAAGAAGGCAAGATGAGATTTGAAAGCAAAATGCTTGGAATGTTATTTTCAGAATCATTTCCTCCTGGACAGACTTTGCATTAACAGTGAAATCATTGTAATACTTTTAGGTGAGCACAGACACCCAAAATGCACCCTCCGCTATTATTTTGTACCACTTAGCCTGACAAACTCGATACCTTGCACACTTATGTGGCATTTTGGCTGCACCTAATCAATGGACTGACCAACACTGAACTTTAATTTTATTCATATATCAGCATAACTAATTGCTCAGACAGACCAACCACACTGAGTGTTTTAAATCGTATTGCTACCGGCAGATTGCTGTAATTTTTCCAAGTGAAGAAGCAGTAACCACAGAATGCGGTGTAAGACCTGCCAACCAACACTACTAAAAGTGGACATATACAGTAAGATCTGTGAATACTACTAAGTACTAACAGTTTGTAAGTGGAACTTAAGATAGCTCTGGAGAGGGTAGCTGTGTTAGTCTGTGCAAGAATTCAAGACAAAAATCAAAGAAAAACAAAACAAAAGACACGAAACATGTGGCACCTTAAATACTTTCATTTTTTAATGTAACACTTTGTGGACATGTCCACTTCTTCAGACATATAGCAGCAGAATGAGGTGTGCCATATAATATGTAATCGCATATACATTTAATACCAAATATTCACTGGCTATTTTATGTACAGTGGCACCCTGAGTTAAGAGCAGCTCGACTTAAGAGCAATTCGACTTAAGAACAGAAAACTGTTGCCGTTTTAACTGCCGCCTTACAAATTTTAGATATGGTCTGCTTGACTTACAATTTTTTTTCCATATTTTTCAATTTTTTAGATAGGTACCCTGAATTAAGAGTAGTTCGACTTAAGAGCATGCATTCGGAACAAATTAAATTCGTAAGTCGAGGTACCACTGTACATGTATCTGCACGCAAGCCCGGCTGTAAATTCCTATAAGGACAGAGCTAGAGTGAGAGCTGGGGTGAGGGTGGATATGTCTGAAAAAGTAGAGGTGTCCACGAAATGTTACATTAAAATATGATAGTTAGTCTTTAAGGTGCCACATGCTTTGTGTCTTTTGTTTCATTTTTGTTGAAATTTGCCTAAGATAGCTCTGAAAAGGAAATCTCCAGCATCTCACTTATCTTTTTACCTGGGCATAAGTTGGTATCTCTAATTATCCAGACATGATACCACACTCCACTGAACAAGTTACTTCTGATTGCCTATCTGTTGATTCTCAAGAGTTCTGATGTAGCTGATTAGACAAGTTCTCTCTCCAGCTGTGAGCCAGAGAAGGATTAATATTTCACTGCATTACTGCTAGACTCACAACTTACATCTGCAAAATTTTGAGTTCTCTTCTTAGACTGAGTTGCAACTTCTTGCATCCTATAGGAAAAGAAATTTAATTCTTTTCCTACCACCCCTGCTGTCCACGACAGCTCTCGAGGCCTTCTAAGAATCAACTCTGGAAGGGGCTTCCCCTCCTTATGTGCATAGTGTATAGGATACTGCCATGGGGAAAGGAGGAGCTCCCTCCTAATTCCATTTGAATATACACGTGAAATTAAAAAAAAAAAGAATACAGTATTGTGCAAATGTTCATATCTTTCAGTAAGTCAACTCAAAGGGTGAAAACTAATATATGAGATAAGACTCATTACATACAAAGCGATATAGTTCAAGCCTTACTTTGGTATAATTGTGATGACTTTGGCGTACAGCTTATAAAAACCCCAAATTCACAATCTCAGAAAATTGAAAAGGTTCAATATTGTAGGCTCAAAGTGTCCCACTCTAATCAGCTAATGAATTCATAACATTTGCAAAGGGTTCCTGAGCCTATAAATGGTCTCTCAGGCTTGTTCAGTAGGAATCACAATCATGGGAAAGACTGCTGACCTGACAGTTGTGCAGAAAATCATCACTGACACTCTCCGTAAGGAAGGAAAGCCCCAAAAGGTACAGACTGCAAAAGTAGTGGGATGTTCCCAAAGTGCTATATCAAAGCACATCAATAGAAAGTTATGCGTAAGGGGAAGTGTGGAAGACAAAGGTGCACAAGCAGCAGGGATGACCGCAGCGTGAAGAGGATGGTCAGAAAAAAAGCCATTCAAAAGTGTTGGGGACATTTACAATGAGTGGACTGAGGGTGGAGTTAGTTTATCAAGAGTCACCACCCACAGATGGATCCTGGACATGGGCTTCAAATACCATATTCCTCTCACCAAGCCGCTCCTAAACACTGTTGCTCAGTAGTCCAAATTCCTCTTTTCTGATGAGAGCAACTCTTGCAAATCATTTGGAAACCAAGGACCCGGAATCTGGAGGAAGAACGGACAGGCACACAATGCAAGATGCTTGAAGTCCAGAGTGAAGTTTCCACAGTCTGTGTTGCTTTTGGGAGCCATGTCATCTGCTGGTGTTGGTCCACTGTGCTTCATTAAGTTCAGGATCAATGTAGCTATCTACCAAGAAATTTTGGAGCACTTCATGCTTCCTTCCACAGACATGGTTTATGGGAATGCTGACTTCATTTTCCAGCAGGGCTTGGCACTTGCCTATACTGCCAAAAGTACCAAACCCTGGTTCAATGACCATGGGATCACTGTGCCTGATTGCCCAGCAAGCTCGCCTGACCTGAACCCCATAGAGAATCTATGGAAGATTGCCAAGAGAAAGATGAGGGACATGAGACTGAACAATGCAGCGGAGCTGAAGGCCGCTACTGAAGCATTCTGGACTTCCATAACACCTCAGAAGTGCCACAGGCTGATAGCATCCACGCCACGCCACATTGAGGCAGTAACTGATGCAAAAGGGGCCCAAAACAAATACTGAGTACACAGGCATGCTTCTACTTTTCAGAGGTCCGATACTGTTCTACTTCCAATCCTTGTGTTGATATCATGTAATATTGCAATTTTCTGAAATTGTAAATTTTGGGTTTTCATAAGCAGTACGCCATAATCATCACAATTATACCAAAGTAAGGCTTGGTATATCTCGCTTTGCATGTAATGAGTCTATCTCATGTAATAGTTTCACCCTTTGAGTTGACTTACTGAAATAAATGAACATTTGCACAATATTCTAATTTTTCGTGTTTCATCTATAAACCCCTCTATCAGCGCGTGACACCCCTCGCCAAGAATCTAGTCATAAATTCCCTCTTCCAGTTTTAGCCTCAATTACTGGCACCCTGCCTGTTCAGGACTGTCCTTTCTGGTTTCAGGGAAGGAGGAGGTTAAAAAAAAGTATGTAAAAACAACATATTTAATTTCAGCTAATCACAGGAATCTTAGTTTAGGTATTCCAAGACATTGTATGAACTGGCTAGCACACCTGTATGATGTTTTGGAGATTCCTAGACAGTTTAGAGGATTCTCCGACTGACTGAAGAAGGCTCTCTTTTTTCCTTACAGAATCAATGCCTTGTCCAATTAGTCCATCTGCCTTTCTATCCTACATTTAAAAAATAGCATTTGTTAGAACATGGCTCAACAGCAAGTTGGGAATCCAAAATAATCCAATACTAAAAGCAAATATAATAAAACAAACAAAAACAAAACAAAACAAAAATCTAAGAGTATCTGAATTAATTTGTGAATGTCAGTATTCACACTTTTGTACAATGTTGTCACAAACACCTACTAACCACAATTTCTAGATTGAATAGCAAGACCATTATCTGTGGAAGTATACAACTTTCATGCAAATATACACCAGAAGAGTGAGAGTTTAAGGATACAATATCAGACTAGCTTTCTGAATTTCTGAAGCTCCCATTCCATTACCACCTAGTGGTATTTTGTTTTACTTACTTGTTTCACTTCAGATTCAAGCTTCAGTCTGCGCTCCCGTCTCTAGATTAAGAAGCATTTAGAAAGATGTTTGGAAGTCAGACCCGAGGGCAATTTCCCCCACTGCATGTTCTTGGAAGTCTCAGTGCATTTAATGAGACTAAAAAGGAACTGCCACTTCCCCTGCCCCACTTGAGGATGCATTTATGCAACAGAAAGTAGCCACACTTTTTGTGAAATACAGTAACCCCCCCACCTATCGCGGGGGTTAGGGGCCAACCTAACTCGTGATAACTGAAAATCTGCGTTATGCAGATGCAGGTTGGGTCAGGCCTGGGGGGGGGCTAACTGGAGGCTCGGAGGCCTCAGAAATGATTTTTGGCGACCCAGAAGTGACTTCTGGTTTGCAGGGAGGCCGTTTTGGGGCCTCCAGAAGGCTTGAAGGCCCTTGCAGGCCCATTTGGAGCAGCCCCAGTCCTGGGGTAAGCATAGGAGGCCTGAAACAGGCCTTTGCCCCTTAGCCCAGGGGGGCTTTTTTCATATACAGCTGTCCCGCGATATAGTGGGACTGCAGTATATGAACTGCGAAAGGGCGGGGTACTACTGTATTTCTTACAGACTCATACAATCTCAGAAGTTTTACCAACAATTACAAAAGTTTCCCTAAATTTGGAGATCTGTATTCCTTCCCCATATCTGAACACCCAGATCTTCTCAAAGGTCTGTTGTCAGCATTGTTAAGACTACTCTATCCCCAGAACACAAGCCAACACATCATTGAGAAGGCATGGCCTTAGCAAGATGCTGAAGACCAATGTCTTGAAAAAAGCAAACTATTAACTCTTTTTGGTATTAATATTTTATTCTAATATTCTATTACCTTGAAGGAACCGAGCTGTGCCATACGTATTTTGCTTTTCTAACTTGATTAGAATATATGTATCACTATTCGTGCATGACAATTTTTAAAAATCAAAATCTAGTATTGAATGGAGTGTGTTTCCCCAATTATAATGTCAATTAAACTTTTCAGTGAAGTGTCCTGGATATGATATACAAACACATAAGTTCAATACTTTTCACAGCCACAGCAGATCTATCTGTATCAATGGAACTAAATCAATGGGAATTCCACAGAGCCAGAATCTCAAGCACAGGGAAGTAGTGGAAATACACTGGTTTATGCACTTAAAAGGAAGCCATGGTCTCCTGTCACAACCAAACTGGCCACTACTTGGCCACTTCTGCCTTTTGAATTTCAAACTATGAAGTGTTACATTTTCTTGCCTGCTAGGTTTCCACGTGGAATATTAAAAAGTTTAACATTCCTTGTACTGTATTGTAAGAATCACCCAAACCCAGCCAGGTTTTAGGATACCCCACCACTGTGGATGCCCGTGGATGCCCGCAGATGCCCTAATAAGAGGAAAGGAAACCTTTTAGCCCAAGGAAGAAATGTCCATTCAATTCACTGGACTTAAGACTTTTGCACAGTCCTGTAACCAACTAAGGTCTTATTATGATGCAAAGAAGAAACCACTGTTTCATACAAACTGCTATGACAATGACAATTCTGCACTGGCAAAAGCCAAGCTTTCAGTGAACTGCTATTACCACTTTAGCTTACCATTTTAGTACCATATTTTAACAGGGCAGTATTACTGCTTGTATCAACTCACTTCTTTGGGTTCCAAGTCAACCTTCTTTGGCCCAGTCTGCTCTTTTGACACAAGGTTTCCCGCTCCCCAGATTTTTGAAGGATTCTGTAAAGTCTGCTGAACTGTTTGCCGTGGTCCTTCTGCTGTTTGCCACCCTTTTGGGTTTTGTGGGTTTTGTTCTGTTATTTCTGTTGTATGTGCTACCCATGGCTTTGCAGGGTCCTGTTTCTTTTGCTCTGTCTCCTCTCTAATACAGGAAGCCCAAGGCTTCACCAATTCTGGTTTCTGCACTGTTTCCACAATGGTCTGAGCAACCCATGTTTTTGATGTTTCTGGCTTCTGGTCCAACTCTTCTTTAGTTTTGGTTACCCAAGGCTTGGAAGAGACCTGCTGATCCCTAACCTGTGTTATCCAAGGTGTTGGGGCTTCTTGCTTGCAATCCTCATTTTCCTTCAGATGAGCTTCCCAAGACCTTGAACCTTCCAGCTTCTTTTCATGCTGCTTTACAGATTCCAAAGATTTTGCAGAATCTGGTTTCTGCTTCTTTTGATCTTGCTTTTCCATGTCAACAAGAAGTTCCCAGGATTTGGAGGACTTGTTATTTTTAGCTTGCTCTGTCTCCCAGGGTTTAGATTCTTCAGACTTGAGAGCATAACCAGCTTCAGGCAAATATCGCCTATTAAGAAACTACACAGACCACACAAAATTAAAATGCATCAAGCAAAAGCAAAATGGCCATCAGCTGACCTATTAGTTAGCAACAAAAACGTGGGGCACATTTAATTACTTAACAAGAATTGTGGGTAAGCTAGATGGACATAGACACACACTCCCAAACCTACATATGTCAAGGTAACTGCAAGGTGAGGACACAAGAGAAAAGCTACATAATAGTGAAGTTATTAATTTCTCCCATATGCCAATTCTCCCTTGCTTATACTCCTCCCAACATATTCTGACTTTAGATGGGTCTAGTATTAGTGTTAGCTTCTAATTTATAGTGAAAAGCAACCATTAAACATTAATAAGTGAGAACTGGCAAATAAGCGAGTGCTTACATGATCAAATATGATTATAATATGGGTGAATTCATAGTATTTTTACTGACCACAACACAAAGGCTGGTTTGAATCAATCCCACCCATTTTGCTTCCTAAGTGTTTTGTGCTCTCTCTGCTGCTGCTGCTATGAGGTTTCTTTTTTTTTTCAAGATACAATTATTTGAACAGGCTTTTCCTTGTAACATCAGTTGTGATACATTCTCATAAGAATGGTGTGTGCATGCATGTAAGTGATTTTTAGTGTTGTAAGCAGTGGGACATAATGTTTAGACACAGGGAGGCATGCAAAAATAAATCACCATATGTGGGAAGGCCTTTTTTTTGAGAACCAAAAGCTTAGTGCTATTAGCTAGTAAAATTAATTAATTAATTAATTAATTAATTATTTAATTAATTAATTAATAGTGGGACATGGTGGCTCAGCAGACTAGAGCGCTGCAAAGTCAGCAGCTTGGCAGATCGAATCCTGGATGCCACGCAGCGGAGTGAGCTCCCGCTGTTAACCCCAGCTCCTGCCAACCTAACAGTTTGAAAGCATGTAAAAACAGACATACATTAGATCACTGCATTGTATTGGCTCATCTTGCAGAAAAGTATAATACTATGGGTGGGGGGAGACTTTTTGTAGCTTTTTTCGATCTAAAAGGGGCCTTTGATTCAATCTCAAGGAAATTACTATGGGCCAAATTGGAAAAAGTCCTCAATTGACAGGAGATTGCTGTTTCTTATTCAAATGTTATATCTTAATACGAGCTGCCAGGTTTGTTATGGACCTACTAGTAAATTGTCTGATACGATCCTGAACAATAAGGGGGTTAAACAGGGATGTATCTTGGCACCCTATCTATTTAACCTTTTCATTAATGATTTGAGAGATTCTCTAAAACAAGTCCAAGGCCATCCCCCCAAGCTTGGCCCTCAGCAAATCCCAGTACTCCTGTATGCAGATGACGCTGCAGTTCTATCTCTAATCCAATTGGGTCTAAAGAGGCTTATAACTGCCTTTGCAACTTACTGTGACAGTAACTGTCTGTCCATCAATGCCCAAAAATCAAAGATCCTAGTGTTCTCAAAGAGGTGGAAAAGAATGTGTTGGTCCCTACAAAATGACATTCTGGAGCAGGTTAAAGAATACAGGTATCTGGGGATTTCCTTTAGATATAATATGAGCTGGGTAGCCCATCGAAATTATGCCCTTAACCTTGCAAAATGTAGCTCGCTAGCAGTGGCCCAGTTTTTCTATAGGAGTGGAGGACACTATGTTCCTTCAGCCATACAGGTCTTTCATGCAAAACAAGGGCACAATTATTATATGGCATCCCCATCTGGATCAATGCATATAACCCCAACATTGAAAGAATTCAATCCATGTTTTTGCGTCGAATCTTAGGGGTCCCTAATTGTGTAGCCTATGCAGCCCTGTGCCTTGAAGTAGGAGTACCTCACCTGGAAACTTTTGCTTGGATTCAGACTTTAAAGTTTTGGCTCAGATTACATTTCTGTGCAGATCAACTGGGGTATGTGTATAACATGCTGCTTGATTCTTATCAAAGCCAGTGACAATTCTCCATTAAACAAAAAATTAGGTCCATAGGTATCACTCTTGAACATATCCTGATGCTAGGGCAGAAACAGGCCCTAAGAATTCTCACCCAGAGGTTATGTGACATAGAAAGGCAGGAACTCCTTTCGCAGGCACACAGAACCTGCTCCCCTCTGTCACAAGGTGTTTTCCCATCATATAGCACTCCTGCAGCTTACCTAAACTCACTCTGTTCACCACAGGCCTGCAGGACCTTTATGCTGGCCAGGATGAATGTGCTGCCTTCAGCACTGCTCCAGAGTAGGTTCCAGGGAATACCACGCCAAGAGAGATTTTTCCCAATATGGAAACGAGGCCCCTGAGTTTCTTCAGCACATGCTTTTATTTTGTCCACTTTATGAACAAATTAGGAATACCCTAATTTGTCCATTGTTGAATAAATTCCAAGGCCACCCTTCAAAGTGGTTAGTTCAATACTGTCTAATAGACAAGAACTCACACGTTACAGCACAGGTTGCAAAGTTCTTTCTAGCTGCCATTCGAAAGAGAGCAGAGATCATTTCGGCCACCCATTCCCCTGATGCTCCTATTTATTAGTATTTCTTTTTTTTCTTGCTTTTACTGTATATTTGCATATATGGGTCATATGACCGCAATAAACTTGACTTGACTTGTAAATGCAAGTAGATAAACAGGTACCACCATAAAAAGTGGGAAGGTAAACAGTGTTCCGTGCAGCCATGCCAGCCACGTGGCTACGGACTTGTACAACACTAGCTCTTTGGCTTGAAAATGGAGACGAGCACCGCCCCTAGAGTTTGTTAGGACTAGCATGCATGTGCTAACCTTTACCTTTTTATGTGGGAAGGCCTTTTTGTTGTGAATCAAAAGCCTAGTGCTATTAACTAGTTAACTGTCAGGTCTGAAAGTGTCATTGTCTCTGTTCGCATGTGGCTTTAAACTATTGGCATGATAAAAGAACAAAGTTACAGCAATTCCTGCATGTGTTACTTGAAAGTAAAGGAAAAGAGTAATGGTCAAGAAGGGAGAATTGGTGAATCCTGTTATGGAGTCCTTCTGATATGTCAATTATGATGTAGTTTGAAAATTAGTGTTTAGACTGTTGATGTTCTGTTACCATTAGATTGTGAAGTACTTTTCTATGTTATTTTTCTATAGAAAAAATGAGACATGTAGTAGATTGAAGTTTTAAATGAGAAAGCAGCTTCAGAGCAAACCATAAAAGGATAAGCAGGGGCGGGATCAGAGGAAGGAACAGAAACAAAAAAGAAAAGAAAAGAAAGGGGACTGTGGGCTTGAATGAGACTTTCACTGCATCCAGCATGAACTGTGAGCTCCTGAATCAATCTGCTGCCTCTGTGTGAGCACTGATTTGCGTTATCAAATACAATACAGGCTGCAAATCAAGTCGCAGCTTTCCAGTGTAGTCCCGCCCTTAGGCATTCTCATTTACACTTGTTCTTCTCTGAAGCTGTTTCCTCATCATAGTCTTCTATTAGCATTATGACAGAAGTGCCTAGTTCCACCCTTCCAATGTTTTAGGGGAGGAAAGAACAGCTGATCCATAACTGTGTCGGCTGAACTATGTATTTGACAGAAACTAACATATGACTACTAAAAAAACTCCTTTTAAGCCCACACTCATTGGCTCACAAAAGGCAAAGTTGCCTAAAAAAACAAATTTACAAAGCAGACATGGGAGCATGTAATAGTCCCTTGATTTCTTTTTTTAGGTAACCATCCCAGGAGACTACAAAGGAGTGAAGCAGGGACAGGTTTCTTAGCTCTTCTCCTGCTAGCCAGCTTTCTGCTCAGAACTGATGGGCTCAAGCTGTGGAAGGGTGAAAGAGAGAGAGAAGATACTATAAACAGTCCAGCCTTCAACTCCTCTTGCTGTCCAGATGCCTCAGACGCCATCTTCTGGATCAAGTTAAAGAAGCTAATAAATGGGCAGTGACACAAAGCATCACTTCAGTTTTAGAACCCTTCATTTTCCACAAACCAGCAAGTTCAAAATTAGCGGTATATACCACTGTGGATCTTATAAACACCATCCTAACTCTCATTTATCCTATGCACCAAGATAAAACACATGTAAGAAAGGAAGGTTTTGGATAACCAGTTTCCTCTTCTAGCTGCCATTTTCTTGTAACAATTATCAATTTAATTTCCTAGTGTACTGTCCCTACCTATTGCATGCAATATTTTCCCTCCTAAAAATGTACTTGTTTCTGTACTTGCTAACTGCCTTGCTAGCTGTGTCGGTTTCAGCTTTTGCTCTTTTCCCCCCTAACCATAACACCATTTCTAACACCAGATTTACCTGCCAGATTAACAGAACAAAAACATTTACATGTGTAAGTTTCAAAAGCTATTGAGCAAATACATGCCTAACTTCATACCACTGTCCTGGTCTTAAACTAGCAAAGTTTACATTTGTTAAGGAGAGCAATGAAATGTATACCCAATGGTATCCAGACAATGCACATGCTCAAAATTGATGGCTCACTATAGATAGCTCCCTTCTTACTGAAGCCTTCCCCTACAGCCCACTGATTGAGGATCAGAAAACTAATTAAGCAGCACAGGATTTCTCAGACACAGCAGTAGGTACTGTGAAATCAGCAAATATCAGTTGCTTTGCCCTGTTTGTTCTAATAGCGGCTTTATACTTCCAGATGCAATCCCAAAATGTCATTTTCTGAAAAACCGTAACTCTGACCTTTGGAGAAACAAATTAACCTGTCAGAATCATGAAACAGAGTTGTTTTTTCGAATGGAATCCACCCATGCCCACTCAACTTAGTATCAATATTAAAGCATGCTTTATATTCCTATTAACTATGCTGCTGTCAGACATAGATTTAGAGCTGACATTTTTAGAATGACAAGTTGCCACAACTCTATTCCTAAATCATGTAACAAACACCTCACATTAAGTTTCTCCAGAAAGAAACTCATCTGATTGAGCCCAGTGAGATTGAAGATGCTTTGGTTCAATAATTATAGCAATAGCATAGAAAATCAATGCTATGCTATGTGGACCTTTTCTTTCTATACATCCAATGCCCTTGGGTTACATATGCTCCACTGTACTTCTCAAAGCTGAGATCTTTAAATTTTGCTGGTTGACTTGGCTTAGTATTTGTAGCTAACAACCTCTCCAAGAGGCACACTCTCCAAAAAGCCAACTTTCTGTATTACATTGCATCTACTGTGACAGAAAAGGTTGGTAACCTACCTCCTGTGGTTGGATCTCTGACTGGATGCACTCCACTTGAGGACCTAGAAGAATTAAATAACTTGAAGCCCAATATTTATGTAGCTGAGTAGCACTATATTCTCTGACAGAATGAATGCGCTAGTGCCATGGTTCTTGTCAGAGCATCTTTGCCCACCACCATCTACATACTCCACCTGACCATCAAGGGCAATTCTCTTCCAGGTGGCCCTCTGAAGGAGGCTGGGAAATCATCCACCAAAGGCCAAGCCTTCTTCCCTGTAGCACCTACACTCTGGAATCAACTCCCTGTGCAGATGCACTTGACCCCAATCCCTAGCTACATCTGAAAGGCTCCTGAAAACACTGCGTTTCAGAGGGGCCTTTCATGACACCCATGCTTCATTTCATGCCTTGTGTTCTGTCTTTTACCTAGACTTTATATTACGCCAAAATGAACAGGTTTCCAATCATTGTAAACAGAAACAGTCCTACCAGCCATTTGACAAATAGTTAAGATTTCAGTATATATACTACCTGGTTCATTGACAGATTCCAATATTGACAACTGCTTTGCCTTTTCATGTTTTCTATGTACATCTTTCAATTCAGCTCTTCTAGATGCTTCCTCTTTTGGTTCCTCTTTTTCTGGTGTATTGCAAGGTGTGGGAATGTTTTCAAAGTAACTGGAATTTAATAGTTTGGACAATAGTTCCTTCAGGTGCTTATCTGAAAGGCAAAGGAGTTGAATGCTGAAGATATCCTACAATTATATAGAAGGAATTTGCCATTTGAATCTATATAACAGAATAATGCCAACAAGAAGTGACACATTTTGGGTTAGGCATAGGGATAGTTTACATGACAGAGATAATCAACTTATTTCACAAGATTTGTATAGTTCGGGGATCGGGAACCTTCGGCCCCCTAGATGTTTTGGACAACTTCCACAATCCTTTATCATTGGCAATATAGGCTTGGAATTGTGGGAGCTGCATCCCAAAACATCTGGAGGACCAAAGGTCTTCCATCCCTGATGTAGATGCAAACATTTCACTTAAGCATGGCCAAAAAACCCACTCCTAAAAGAAGACCATTTACGAAGTGGAGTGCATCACAGGCAACTTGTGAAGTCTGACAAATCAGGACAAACTGTAGTAGCAAAGTATGAGCTACCATGTTTCCATAATCAAAAAGACACATTTCATAACTGACAGATGATCATATCCACAAAGATCAAACTTTTAGCCTAAAATTTTTATTCCAAAATTTATTTATTTATTTATTTATTTATACAGCGTATATGCTACCAACTACCCAAAGGTCAGTATCTATACAGCATACTGTATTCTAAAGCAAAAATTAAGGTTCACCAGATGACAATTTTATTTTTTTATTTTTTTACCTACTCAATTAGTGACAAAGCCACTCATCTGGACAGCAAACAAATCTCAATAAACAGAGTACGCAACAGTCCCTTTTTTCTTAAACACATGAGATGCAACATAATTACTAAACATAAGATAACGTAAGGATGCTTACTATCAAATAGTTAAAAATACTGAGTACAGTAGTATTAGGCACCAGAGGCACAAGTTAATAAGTACAAAAAACTAATCGCTCAAGGGGAACTGCCCCAAGCTAGAAGCATAAAAGGCTTGTGAAAACAGCCAGGTTTTAACAAAGGACCTCTTCCACAAAGATATTAGCCTACTGGAATGCTCTGATCATTATGTACACATATGTATATTGTGTTTCCATGTGTACATAATTATTTGATATCCGTGAGAATGTACGTATGTTTCGCCAACTATTGAGCAGGAGGAGCATATATTGATCTTTGGCTGTCTGGTACAAATCAAAACTAAAACGGTGCTTATTATTTGCTTTCTTTCAACAAAGAACATTTTTGTTAAACCTGGGAAGCTTCTATCCTCACAATAACCTGTGAGTCTCTCTCGAATCATTATACCACAGCATTTTCCGCTAAGAGCCTGCATAGCCCATGTCTTTCATTCTTACAAGGGAAGAAAAACGCAAATAAGGATCAGAATAAAAGAGCTAATAGTAAGAGATAGTGAGTGGCCCAAAATCACATAGTGAGCCTTGTGGCAGAAGGAGAATTTGAACCAGAACTTCCTCATTCTAATTTTTATCTGAAACACTAAGCATTACATCAAATATGATTTACTGGATTATAGTTTTGTGAGGTAAATATACGTTTTAAAAATGTATAAAATAGCTAGAATCCTATTACATATGCTGGTGTAAATCATATGACTGGTATACAACAAATACAAATCCTAGTGGTAAGAGGTTGCTGCAATTTATGTTGTTTAACACAGCATACATAAGTGCACGTAGTATTCTATAGAATTCAGCCTCAAAAACCCACTCAATCTATTGAGAACACTGGATTTTTAACCACAAAATTATTGCACATATTTGTTTAAAAGCACTGGTATTCCAGTCATCCATGATAATCTCAATCACTATAGTGATTGGCCTCATTCGAGACAATGATGAATCTGCCTATAGGTGAGAGAATGAAACAACTAGGTTTATGGTGTACTCAAAATAATCTTGGATTAAACACATGCAAAACTGTTGAAATGGTGGTGCATTTTAGGAGGACTCGCTCTATACAACCACCTCTTATAATATCAAATACTGCAACTTAGTGTCAATAGTGGGGTCCTTTAAGTTTTTAGGTACTATTATATCTCAAGATTTAAAATGGTCATCTAATATTAAAAGTATTAAGAAAGCACAACAAAGAATGTTTTTTCTGCGTCAACTTAGGAAGTTCAGGCTGCCAAAAGAACTGTTGATTCAATTTTATAGATGTGTTATTGAATCTATCATCTGTTTCTCTATAACTGTCTGGTTTAATTCTGTGACTAAGCAGGAGAGATATAGACTTCAACGGATAATTGGAACTGCGGAAAAAAAATATTGCTACTAATTTGCCATCTATTGTGGAATTGTATACCACACGAGCTAAAAAGAGGACAATGAAGATATACTGTATACAGATTCCACACATCCTGGACATAATCTGTTTCAATTGTTACCATCAGAGCGACGTTTTAGGACAGTGGTGGCCAAACTTCAGCCCTCCAGCTGTTTTGGACCACAACTCCCAGAATTCCAAGCCTGTATTGCCAATGACAAAGGACTGTGGGAGTTGTGGTCCAAAACATCTGGAGGGCCGAAGTTTGGCCACCACTGTTTTAGGGCATTGCATACTAGGACAACTAGATATAGTTTCTTTCCAAGTGCTATCAAACTGCTGAATAATTATTTTTTCTTCTTTTCTTCCTTTTTAAATAATAGGTAATATTGTTGTACTGTGTTTTTATTGTCGAATGTATGATTTTTTTATTTCCTTCTGATATATGGAGAGCATTTTGTACCAAAACAAATTCCGGGTGTGTCCGACCACACTTTGCCAATAAAAGGATTCTGATTCTGATTCTGTTTTTTGAAGTACAGTACTACTGTGTACAATAAGAAATCCCAAAAGGGTCTCACCCGTACTTCAGATGTTTTGTACTTTCATCAAAAGAAGTACGAAAACAACATTTTCATTTGAGAACAGTACTAATAAACACCAACATGACACATTAGATAAAAAGGGCGGTTACGTGAAAGACTACTTACAAGTTGTCCCAGCTATTGCTTTTTCACTGCCTTCTAGCAGATCCCAGAAGTAAAGTGATGACTGCTCCATTTGGTCTTCAACACTTAAATCAAAAGGGTTTTAAAAAATTCAAGTACTGTTACTACAGGTAAAATACAGTGGCTGAACTCATGTTTGTTTAAACTCCACAGCATAAGGCTTAAGACAACATCAAGTAGGACAATTTGGGGGGAATAACTAAGAGGTCATCTAGAGGACCCAAGTAAGCGTTCAACTACAGGATAAGGGAAATCTTTATTGCTGAAAATTGCCACGACTAGGATAATGTTCTTGGTATCAAATGTTCATGATTCAAGTTTTCCCGGTCCTGTCCTTCTGCACCCATCGGAATTACTAACAAACTACTGGGTCTTCAGGGTGGGAGAATGCTTTAGTTCCAAAAAAAAATGCCCTGGCTAACGATATCATGAAACTTACTCTGGAACTTGAACAAACAGGATTTCTGCTAGCATCTTTTAACCCAGTGCTCCCCAACCTTTTTGTCCCCACGGACCGGTAAATGTTTGATGATTTTCCGTGGCCCGGGGCTGGGGGCAGGGGGGGGGAGATGGGAGGTGCAGGGGGGTCGGGCAGGGGGGAAGGGGAGGGTGTGTGTGGGGGGGGGGGGGGGATGGGGGGGAGGGGAGGAGGGGAGGCGGGGGGGCTTGGAGCGTGTGCCTGCCTGCGGGGGGGCCACGGGCGGCGGCGGCGGCGGCGGCGCTCGCCGGCTGGGGGCATCGGGCGTGCCCCTGCTCGCCCCCGCGCGCACGGGCGGGGTGGGGGGGGAGCCTGGGGCTCCTGGGCGGGGGCGGGCCCACGCCTCCTCCTCCTGTCGGCGGCCGCAGCGGCCACGGCAGCCGCCCGGGTTCGGCCGCCGCCGCCGCCCGCCTCCGGCTGCAGCCTTCGGGCGGGCGAGCGGGAGGGGGGAGGGGAGGGAGGCCGGTGGGGGGGTGGCATCCCCGCGTGCCCCCCGGAGAGGCCAGTGTCCTTTCTTCAGCCCTCCCCCGACACACACACACACACACACACACATCCCTGGCCACCTCTCAGGGAGGCGGGCAAAGCTCACCCCGTGCCGCGCGCGCCCTCCCCCGCCACCAAGACTTGCCCCCCCCTCCCGCCGGGTCTCCGGGCCGAGAAGGGGGAGCCTGAGTGCCTCCCACCGCCGCCGCCGCCGCCTCTCTCACCTGCTGCTGGAACTTGTCCGCTCTCCCGGGGAGGCGGCGAGGCAGCCGCTGGGGACTGGCGGAACCCGCCCTGCCCCGAAGGGGCTGCAACGAGGGCGGTAGCACCTCTTCCTCCTCCTCCTCCTCCCGCCGCCGCCGCCGGAGGAGCAGCAGCAGCAGCTGGGGCGATTGCGGCGGGGGGTCGCAGGGGCGGCGGCGACCGCGGGGGGGGGGGGCGGCGGCGGCGGGAAAACACCCAGGTCGGCCCGCGACGCCCCCCCGCCCGCCCCCAACGCAGGCGCGGTCCGGCGGCGGCGGCAGGGGCTCCGCCCTGGAGCGCAGCCGCAGGGAGGGGCCAAAGGGCGCGCGCCCCGGGGAGGAGGAGGAGGAGGAGGGCCACTCACCTCCTCTTCCGACCGAGGGGGCCCCCACGCTGCTGCGGCGGTGCGCGCGCGTGGGGGGGCTCGCCAGCGCCTCCCGCGCACGCCCCCTCCTCCCCGCCGGCCCCCGCGCGCCCGGCCCCCAGCTTCCTGCTGCTGCTGCTGCTGCTGCTGCTGCTGGTGGAGGGTGAGGAGGAGGAGGGCGGCGGAGGAGGAGGAGGATGCGCCGCCGCCGCCGGCGGCGGCGGGCAGAGGAGGAAGGTAAAGGCAAAGGCGGCGGCGGCGGCTCCTCCTGCGCTCCTCCAGCCCTCCTCCTCCACCGGCCGCCCGCGGGAGAGAAGAGGAGGAGGAGGAGGGCGGCGGAGGAAAAGGAGAGGAGCCTCCCCGGCCTCCCCAGGCGGCCCGGTGCCGACCGGTCCGCGGCCCGGCACCGGTCCGCGGCCCGGGGGTTGGGGACCACTGTTTTAACCTATAGACCCATAAATGTCCAGTGGTTAAAAAACATTCTACATTTACATCAGGTGACTATGTTATTTCCTGACTTGGGTAAATCTTTGTAACATCTTGTCAGCCATAACACCGCTATATACAGGGCCTGAGAATCTCCTCCAGCCAAATTACTAAATTCAGTTTCACAGAATATCTCCTGGGCTGCATTAAACAAGGTCAAACAAGCGTGACTTCCAGCATAATTTAATGTTACTCTCTCACTATAACTAAATCTTAGTTTCAACATTTCATGATGGGATAGAAATCCATATAGAACCTGGGATTGCACAAACAAGGGCATGGATACTAGAGAAACCCCCGAAGGCAAGAATTAGCTCCAGTGTCTGATAATTTGTCTGCATTTTTCAGCTTCTTCAGAAGACCTAAAACCTAAATACTTAGCCTCAAGATAATGCTACTTGTGTTTGAAGTCTGATGAAAAGGAGCTAATTTCTGAACCCCATTCTTGAACTGGACACAAAATTACCTTTCTAACATTATATAAATTAGAAAAAAATGAGTAGTTCAGTTAATCTATAATGACTGCATACTGGAATAACATTTTTCAAAGGCATGCTTCAGAAAGGAGGTCATGTTAAAGTTTTTGGGAAAACCTAAGTACATCAGTGTGGACGTCAGCAATATGAATTCAATTAAAATGGGTGAAATGAGATTCTTGACAAACCTGGTTAAATAAAAGCTCCCACTTGCAACAGTATTTACAATTATTACATATTAGTACGACTGGTAATTCAGTAAGTAGCTAAACACCCATTGTGCATTAACTATTTTATTTTACTTTATTCTGTGTAAACCTTGTCTTTAAGACAGTTCAAGAGTGGCATACAGGAAGCTCCACACCAAGAAAATCTTTCTGAAAACCACTTCCAGGGTTGGAACCAACAACAAAGCCAACCTACAATTATCTGAAAGTAAGGAAAAAAAATACTTACCTAAGGCTTTCATTTCTTCCTGAACATGTCAAATTTGCAAATTTAATGAGGTAGTCTAGGTCTTTAGAAGGCAGGTAAATTGCACCATTCAAGCCACTTTTGAAGTCTTTCTGCACATGCTCTTGAACGAAATTCTGCAGCACATACTGGACCTGCAGGACTGTGCGGAGTTTCTTCTTCTCTGCCTCAAGCTTCATTATAGTTTCCCTTCTCTGTGCTTTCTTTTGCGCTTTCAGCAGCTATATCAATACAAAAGCCAATCCATATTTAGACATTCCATAAATTTATAACCGTTTTGACCAGAAACCACTCTGGAGTACAGAGAAAAACTTTTGATTTCCGTCACACTTCTTTTACTTTCAACATTTTAACCAAGGTGAAGGCATTCAATTAATGCCTACAATCGTAAATTTTAAACTCAATCACAGTCAGTTAACCACATACATTTTCACAAAGTGTTACTTATGAGAGTACTATTCCACATCAAGACAGATTCATTGGAGCCAGAGGAGACAGAAGTGTACTTCACTGCTAGGCCCTTTAACAAAAAGTGCATAATGGTGCTAATGTCCCAAAGCACTCTCTTAGACTTAATGCATGTAATTAACCAGACATTACCAGTGGCTCTTAATAAAAGCAAAGACTCTATTAGAGTAGCAACACCAGGACATCCCTGTTCACTGAAGTTACCACTAACCCATCTCAATGCAATCATGTACTCTACTTACTTCTTGACTAAGCCCAGAAAATGTCTTCTGAAGCTCTTTAGCAAATTCCAAATTATGTATAACTTCATCGTATTTTTCAACTGCTTCCTGGAATTAAGTACACTTAATTATTATTCACTCAGACAGCCTAAGTTTTTTACAATGCATTATAAAAAAATTAAAAGCAAGACCATTCCTGTTTATGGGCTTATGATCAAAAACACACAAAAGGAAACTGAAATGTTAGCTCTTGCTATGACAAACTTGAGAAGAAAATGCCCAAGGAACTGGTCTCTCAGTCAACAGGGTGGACCCAGACCCTACTATGTAAGATTTATTTATCTATTCTCTACTCAGAGTAGAATAGAATAGAATAGAATAGAATAGAATAGAATAGAATAGAGTTTTGTCAGTAAAGGAAAACAAGAAGCTATGAAAGTTCCAATCAAATGTACTTGTCCCATTTCTGATAAACATGATGTGACAAATCTCAAGAACAGGACAAGCAGTGTTAAGATTCAACAAAGATTCTTCAGAAGAATTAGAATTAGGTGTGGAGTTTTTGTCATGGGCAGTTAAAATAAATGGAACCTCTAGAAGGTGTACATGTGCATGGGTGCATACATGCTTAGACACTCCTTATAGCTACAAGCAGTACCCTAAGGCTGTTGCTGCTATTTTCTATTTTGTAAAAAAACAGCTAGTACTCACAGATTAGAACTTTTGACATCACAGTAAATCTTTTACAAATTATTTAACATCATTGCCTACACATTGTGGATCATAATTTTAAAATAAACCTCCCTGTTTGAATTCAACAAAGAGGGGAAATCTTGACTTTTGCAGAAGTGTTTCTCTAAAGGGCCTTTTGCTCAACAGTCTATGGACTCACAAAAACTTTCTTATCCTATACAATAAATAACAACACCAATGTCAACTATGACACCACTGCATCTGAATATGTCACCTATTAATATGAGACAGATCATCATAAAAAGTCCCCTGGCAAGGGAAATTTTCAAATACTTATACCTCCTCTCAATATAACAGTCATTTCATGATTCAGCATTACATTATAGACCAGTGGTTTCCAACATTAGGTTCCCAAATGTTCCTCAACTAAAATTCCTTGAATTCCTGACTGGTAAAACTAGCAATGAAGGCTTCTGGGAGTGTTAGTTCAAGGATATCTATGGACCCAAGGTTGGAAACCACTGTTATAGATGAATAAAAACTCCGTATTACCACGCAATACTGAATGACCCGAGTCAACAGAAATCTAGCCATTCAAAGTGGATCTTGGTAATAATGTAATACCCAAACTATGAAACTGCGAAAATGGGAATTATATAATTTTAATATGTTACTATTAATTTAAGTATTAAACATCCTAAGGAGCAAATATTCAAGTGTTTTGACCTAACACTCTTACAATCCCTCAATACTTAACTATGCTGGCTGAACTTGCTGGAAGATGCAGGCTAAAAAGTATCTGGAAGACTACAGCTCCCTAACCTTCAACCAAATATAATTCATACTGTATGAGAATAAATAAATTAAGCTTTATCACAATTCATATTACTAGAGTTTAAAAATTAGTTTAGCAAAACAGAGCCAATAATCTGAGATAGAATGAAGACAGTACATTTCCTATTTTCAGTTTAATAGTGTTTGTCTATTGAAGAACAGATTATAAATCACAATTACAGATAAACCATGCAATGCCAAACTATGCTGAAGAAGCCAACTGTGCCAAAACCTTATCGGACAGCTTCTTGAAATATGTTACAGTGGGGTAGTCAAGGCACATGCAACACAGTTAACAGGGACCTTAACTGTCCTCAAGACATTTAAAGAAAGTTGTTCTCAAAACTCTTTGAAATTCCTTCACTGTTCACTAAACCAGAGTCAACAGTAACAAAGTTCACTGTTAACAGAATGCAAACCAGTTGCCACTCCTGCCTTCTATTCACCACTAGCTCTCCAGGGGAAGGTGAATTTGTGTCAACTGAAGCAGGTAATCCTGTGGCTTTCTTCTAATTTCTTAATCTAATGCTATGGCACCATTTCTTAATCTAAGCAGGTATTCTGCACGGCTGCCTAGATGAGACCACACAAGATGTCAGCGACCATTTCCATCAAAAGTGAAAGAAATATTTAACATTCAGAATTAAAATACAAGGAAAAATCTACCAGCTGATCCTGATTGAGGGATTCTCCCTTTTTTAGACGATCTTTGTAGTCCTCTAGTTTGAGCTGTGAAAAGTTAATAAGTTTAAAATTAAACCATATATATGCAACTTCATCTTAAAATCTGTTCATTTCAAGGCACAAATCAAATTTGAATTAAGTGCCAAAATACACATTAAACTGTTACTACTACTATGCAGCCCCAACATTGTTTTCTAAGCTTCAATGTTTGAAAACTCTTATGTAAGTCTGAAACAGGAAATCTGCATTTTTAAATATGACAGGAATCTGATAAGAACTTTAATTAGAAGAATATAAATATTCCTCTTGACTGAGAAATATGCTTCAGCCAAAATTCCACACAAGTTATCACAATGGAGAATTAATGTAATCTTGAATTTCCCTAAGCCTTACTTCATAAAACTGGAACCACTCTCAAGATTATTCACTGCTTGGCAATATATCCATTTACAATTATTAGAAGTGCAGAAAGTTACCTTTGGTGACATAATGAAGGTCTGGTAACTACTGCAACCTGAATGCAAAGCCATCTTTCTGCAGAATTAAGGCTGACTAATCAAGTACAAACCTACTTCCAGTCATTCAGATGTTCTACCAATAACACTGAAATATTACAGTGAAATTCAGCATAACATCTTAAGTCTGCCATGTATTTTATATTAGACACAAGCCAATAATAATCCTAAAGTACATTATGAAGTAAGTGATGCACAGAAATTGAATGTTATAGCAGAAAGATCTCTCCAGTTTTGCACTAGACCCAGCTAACTGCACTAGATGAGTTTCATTTTAAAGGACGGCAAATATCCAAAACAAAATAATAATTACGTTCATCATTATTTGTTGCTTGGTTTTACCATTTCATAAGCAATAAATGCAGGTCTTCTGTTCCCCCAGGGAGCTTGCAATTTAAACATGCAATGGGAAGACAGAAAAGCAAAGAGCTAGGAAATAAACGAAATTGAGCAATGATTGCATTTCATACCTCTCTCAGTTCTCTGGTCAAAAACATTAAATACATACCTTCTTTTTCTCAATGTTCCGAATCTTGTGTTTGAGGCAGATAAGCCCATTCTCAATGTAAGTCTCATAAGCCTGGGAAGCTGTGGTGGCAGAATTCAAAGCAGCCTGCAGGGGGCTCATGGGAGGCTGGTTATCCCCTCTAGGACCCGGAGCCACCTGCTGCTTAGTAGGTTTCATGCTCTTCTCCTCCCCTTCCTCAGAGTGGCATGAAGGCGAAGGGTGGCGGAGCGGGGACTGTGAAAGCTGCACCATTGAAACGGCTAGGGCTGCAAAGGAACCAGGATCATTGAGCTCTTCTCTCTCAACAATGTCAGTGTCGTTCATTGATAATAACATTAGAAACAAGATTGTAGTTCAGGAAGTAAGCTACCCATTGCATCCCTTTAGCAGAAAATACATCTCAGAATGAAGAAGTGCCTACAAACATCACTTTTAAGAATTTCCATCCTGGTGCATATTTATGTACAGCATGCAAGGATGGTCAAAGAATTTCAAGCATGGAAGAGAGAAGCCTTAAACTGCATTAGCCATTTACACTGCCCTCTTCGGATTCAATCACTTGGGGTTAACAACAGTTCCCAACATCAGAGGTCAACGCAAGTCTGAAAAATCAAAAGCCATAGGATTCCAACAGTCTAAACCAGTGGTTCTCAACCTGTGGGTCCCCAGATGTTCCTGAATTGCAACTCCCAGAAGTCTTCATCACTAGCTGAGCTGGCCAGGATTTCTGGGAGTTGCAGTCCAGGAACATCTGAGGACCCACAGGCTGAGAACCACTGGTCTAAACTCTCTCCCCTTCTAGCTCCAGTTCTCCTGACATGAACGACCAACCCAAACCTACATAAATACTGTATAGTACTATCATAGGATGGCCTAATGACTCTGAAGAAGGGCCTTTTGGAACCCTGCTAATCATTCTTCAAATGCACTTAACACAGGTGCATTTGGGGAATCACTAACAAAACCGCCCAGAGACCTCTTGGTAGTGGGGCGGCTAAAAAATCTTGTCAATAAATAAATAAAACATAAACAGGGTTTTGTCCTGGTTGGAAAAGAAAGGAGGAAGGAGGAGAGCAGCGTCTTGTTAGAAACACAAAAAGTACTGTAGGTTTATGATAACCAACCAGCTCTTGGCAGCCAGAAACCAGGTCCAATGATAAGCACTGTATTACTTTATCTTACCTTTTTCTAAACAAGACCAGGCAGCCGTGCCAAAATAAATACTCAAAATAAAGTAAGCAGAAGTAACTCCCAGGAGAAGTGAGTGGGTCGCCCTATTAAATCACTAGAGGGGAAAGTTTGAACCTCGCCTTTCGTCCAAAATCTTTTTTTTTGGGGGGGTGGCACAAGCTTTTGAGAGCCGCAGCTGCTTTAGTCCCCCCCAGAGATGCTGCAAAAGATGCCATGTCACCCGAGGGAGAAAAGAGGAATGAGGCGGTTTGGCATCCCGAGAGACGGCCTCGGCAAGCGCTTCCAGTTCGATCCCAGCCAGCTCTGCTCGCAAGTAAAAACCACGTCCACGCTCAGCGAGGCTCCTGGGTTGCAGCCCCCCCAACCCCACCCCACCCCGCGTCCCTGCGGCCAGTTCGACCCAACAAGCCCGCTTGCGATGCAGCAGGAAGCCTCCTCGCGAGGAGGCAGCGGGGCGAGGATGCCCGGTTTCCAAAAGGGCAAGCAGGGAGGTAACCCTCAGAGAGAAAGTGGAAGGAGCAGCAATAGCAAGAGGGGGGGATGCAACGGTTTGCACCGGGGAGAAAGAAAGAGGTTTTGGCCCGTTTCTCGTCTATAGGGGGTGGGGGGTGGGAGAAAACGGTGTAATGCAAACCCTGCTGCGATGGACCAGCCGGAGACCTAATGACCGGCCCGTTGCAGCTGCGGGAGGAGGGAGCGAATGACGAAGCAGGTCTCTTCTCCCCCCGCAACTGCCTAGGCATCCCACAGCTGTGCAGACTAGAGCCGCCTCCACGGCATCCTTCACGCCGGCGGGGGCTCGCTCTGCTTTCCCCTAAAGACCCCAAACCCCACAGAGGCTCCTTCCCCACCCACCCCACCAGCGATAACCCTTCCAATAGCCTTCGTCCTGCTGCCCCCATTCTTCCCCGGGTGTGGGGTGGGGGACGCAGGGGAGGAGGAAAGAGAGTTGCTGCCACGGGAGAGCCCCGCCCGCCTGCCGCTGCCACCAACTCACCTCAACAGCCTAACAAACTCAAGCCCGTCCGCCCGCCGGGCCTCGCGCTTATAAAGCCGCCCCGCCCCTGTGGCGGGTGGGGTGGAGTCGGGGGAGGAGTCAAGGGGCGGAGTCTCGGCGGAAAGTCACCCTGCGGCTTCCCAATCGCCGGCCAGCTCGAGCCTCCCAATTTCTCCCGGCAACCGCATGGCGGCCTGCTCACGTGACCAGGCGGGCCGTTACTTAGCCGGTATTAGGGCGGGAGGGAGTGGGGAGTGACGCTTAACATATGGTGGGGATTGGGGGGGTGAGTGAGGAGGGGGGGGAGAAACAGCTTGACTTCCCTGGGATGTGATTGGCTGTATCCGGGCGTCGTGGCTGGGTTGAGGTGAACTCATAATTGTCACCCAGCGTCGAGTAAGCTTGAGGATTCGACAGGCATCTTCGACAGTTAATCCCAGATAGAGAGTTTCGGCAGCGACCGTGCCAAGTAATGGCATGCCGTAATTCCGAGAGTAGTAGCCATTCTTGTGCTCAGTTTCAGAGAGAAACAATATAAACATCACCCCCAAAGGCTAGTAAGTTTTATTTGAGGTCAGCCTAAGAAAGGTGATGGTCGGCCAGTGTATTTTTTCAAAATTTGTTATTGAGTTGTGACCTTTTCGTGACTCCATGTCCATGGAGTTTTCTTGGCAGGAATACTGGAGTGACTTGCCAGTTCCTACTCCAAGCACCTACAGCACCTGGTATTCCCTGGTGGTTGGCATCAACCGCTCTGCTGTTTTTTTTTTTAAATCTTTAAAATACTGTTACATGAACTCTAGGACTGGTAGACAATTAGGAAGAAGAATCGGGAATACCCACCAGAGCTGAAGGCAAGGGGACACTAGGGTCCCGAGATGTATAAAAACCACATTTTAAAAAAATCTGATAAACACATTTACAGTAACATTGTCCAGTGGTGCCTCAACTTACAAATTTAATCCATTCCGAATGCATGCTCTTAAGTGGAACTACTCTTAAGTCAGGGTACCTATCAAAAAAAATGAAAAAAAAAGTTTTAAAAAATGGGGAAAAATGTAAGTCGAACAGACCATATCTAAAATTTGTAATGCGGCAGTTAAAACGCCACGTTTTCCACTCTTAAATCGAATTGCTCTTAAGTTGAGGTGCTCTTAAGTTGGGATACCACTGTATTATGTATCTTGTCTGTGAAGATTCTCAGTCATCCAGGTGAGTTTATCTGGAAGTTGAGTCATGGCAACTGGAGTTCTTTTTCTTGAGAGATTTATATGTTTCACTGCTCATCCAAACAGTTTCATCAGTCTGAAGAAAGCTAGTTGCGAGTCCTCCATTTTATACTGTAGTTCACTTTGACCTCATGTCACCCTCATCAGATGAACAATGGCCTGAATAGGCTCGTTAGGTGGCTCAGTGGGCCATTAGGTGAACTGAAAGCCATAAAGTATGGGTTACACAAAAGGAACAATATAATATACAGGTGAAACTCGAAAAATGTTCATGTATTTCAGTAAGTCAAGTCAAAAAGTGAAACTAATATATGAGAGACTCATTACATGCAAAGTGAGATATGTCAAACCTTACTTTGGTATAATTGTGATGATTATGGCGTACAACGTATGAAAACCTCAAATTCACAATCTCAGAAAAATGGAATAGTGTGAAAAGGTTCAATATTCTAGGCTCAAAGTCTCCCACTCTAATCAGCTATGAATCGATAATACCTGCAAAGGGTTCCTGAGCCTTTAAATGGTCTCTCAGGCTTGTTCAGTAGGAATCACAATCATGGGAAATACTGCTGACCTGACAATTGTGCAGAAATCCATCATAGACACCCTCCATAAGGAGCGAAAGCCCCAAAAGGTACAGATTGCAAAAGAAGTGGGATGTTCCCAAAGTGCTATATCAAAGCACATCAATAGAAAGTTGTGTGGAAGGGGAAAGTGTGGAAGACAAAGGTGTACAAGCAGCAGGGATGACCACAGCCTGGAGAGGATGGTCAGGAAAAAGGCCATTCAAAAGTGTTGGGGACTTTCACAAGGAGTGGACTGAGGCTGGAGTTAGTGCATCAAGAGCCACCACACAGAGTTGGAGACTGGACATGGGCTTCAAATGTATTCCTTTTCTCAAGTCACTCCTGAACACTGTTGCTCAGTGGTCCAAAGTCCCCTTTTCTGATGAGAGCAACTTTTGCATCTCATTTGGGAACCAAGGACCCAGAGTCTGGAGGAAGAATGGAGAGGCACACAAGGCAAGATGCTTGAAGTCCAGTGTGAAGTTTCGACAGTCTATGTTGATTTGGGGGGCCATGACATCTGCTGGTGTTAGTCCACTGTGCTTCATTAAGTGCAGGGTCAACGCAGCTGTACCAGGAGATTTTGGAGCACTTCATGCTTCCTTCTGCATATGAGCTTTATGGGGATGTTGACTTCATTTTCCACCAGGAGTTGGCACCTGCCCACACTGCCAAAAGGACCAAAACCTGGTTCAGTGATCATGGGATTACTGTGCTTGATTGGCCAGCAAGCTCGCCTGACCTGAACCCCATAGATAATCTATGGGGTATTGCCAAGAGAAAGATGAGAGACATGAGATCGAACTATGCAGTGGAGCTGAAGGCCACTATTGAAGCATCCTGGTCTTCCATAACACCTCAGCAGTGCCACAGGCTGATAGCATCCATGCCACGCCGCATTGAGGCAGTAATTGATGCAAAAGGGGCCCAAACACTTACATATGCATGCTTCTACTTTTCAGAGGCCCAATATTGTTCTGTTTTCAATTCTTGTCTTATTGATGTCATGTAATTTTGTAATTTTCTGATATTGTGAATTTGGGGTTTTCATAAGTTGTACGCCATAATCAGCACAATTATACCAAAGTAAGGCTTGACATATCTCACTTTGCATGTAATTAGTTTATCTCATACTGTATATTAGTTTCACCTTTTGAATTGACTTGCTGAAATAAATGAACATTTGCACAATATTCTAATTTTTTGAGTTTCACCTGTATGCGGTCCACTGCAGTGATTAGTGTGCAGACCTCTACACTGGAGAAACGAAACAGCCATTAAACAGAAGGATGGCCCAACATAGGAGGGGCAATAGCTCAAGACCAGACTCAGCAGTACACCTCCACTTGATGGACAAAGGGCACTCATTCAAAGATGAGGATGTACACATGTTAGACAGGTAAGATAGGTGGTTTGAGAGAGTGGTCAGGGAAGCCATTCATGTGAGTATTGAAAACCCCTCAACAGAGTTGGGGAGCTCAGGCACAGTTTATCTGCTGCTTATCAGGCAGTGTGTCAACAATACCCAGAAAATCAAAACTACTTCACGCCTCCACCACCATACTTTATGGATTTCAGCACCTTAGGCCATTGTTCACCTAATGGCCTACTGTGCCACCTAATTGGCCTGTTATTGTTCATCTGATCAGCCTGTTTCAGACCAGGGTGACATGAGGTCAAAGTGAACTATACAATGGAGGACTCGCAACTAGCTTTCCTCAGACTGACGAAGCTGTTTGGATGAGCAGCGAAACGTTTCAGTTTCTCAAGAAAATAAGTCCAGTTGCCATGAACGTGCAGATATTAAGTATCTTGTTCTCCTTATGATAACGTATAAAGAAATGTTACTCTTAATACAGAATGTATTGTGCTAATGAAATTGTTTACACTAAACATATGCATATATTTATTTGACCAGAGGCTGTACAATATGATTATTGAACTATATTGAATTGTTAAAATGTCCCTAGAAAAAAATTGTGTCATAATTTTTTTCTTGTGCTATTTTATGTGATATTGCCATTGAAGAAGGCTGAAAAGGCCAAGCCAAAACACACCAGGCTTTTTATTTTGGAATCAAGTGCTTACTACAATTTTTACATCAAGGGACCCTAGTTTATCCCTGCCTATAGACAGGGTTGGCAGAAAGGCATTTATTCACTGTGGAGGGAAAGACTATGTACAATGTTACAGCTTTATTAGTAGTTTCAGCACCCCCAAAAACTCGTTAGCTACTCTTCATCTTTTTAAATGCAAGATTTTTTCAATATATAATAAAATCTAGTTCCTGTAGTCATATAAAGCAGACTGTTCTGTGTATAAAGAAATAGAATTGGGAGCATTCCAGGAAAAATCAGGTTCAAATGTTTTTGGCATCCTGCAAGTAGCACTGGTGGCTTTTTACAAGTGAAAGGCTACCTTCTGAACAAAGAATGGGAGAAGAAGGGAGAAGTTTCAAGCGGCTGCTGCCTGACCATGGCTTTTGCACCATCCAGGTATAGGAGAGGTGGATGAAGGAGAATGGTGGAGAAGGCCTAAGAAAATAGAGAGGAATTATGGCAATCTCCCTGAAATGGGAAGATATTGAGCTAGGAGTCACAATTTGCTTTGACTTCCATTTATAATTTTAAAACTTTGTGAATTTATAAAAACAAATCAAACGATGATGTTCCTTACAAGCTCATTGGAATTCCTCAGTGAGAACTTCTATCAATAATGATGAACAACATTCCTTGCAGGTCAAGATGGCCACTGCTACTGATCATTCCTTCTAATTTGCAACCCCAAGGGACTGTTAATTATATTCTAGGCCACAGCGACCAATGTATAACCATCCAGCAGTTGCTGGGCTGTAATTGTCATTGGCTGTGCTGACTAGGAGTCATGGAAGTTGCAGGCCAACAAGATCTGGAAGGCTATTCATTCTCCATCCTACGTCTCTAAGCACTCAATGAAATTACGGAATAATAAGACCCAATAGACTTGGCCTGTTAATGACCAGATGCAAAAGAGGAAACATATTGCACCTTTAGCTGTTATGCAGAAAGAATATTAGCATCTTTAATTTGCCTGGCATATTTCAACTGCTGAAATTTTTGCTTTACACAAGTAGTAAAAAAATTGGAGTTGCACCTTCTTTTTGCCTCCAGTTTTACCTGGAAACTGTATACCTTGGAATAGGAGTGGGCAGACTTCATGTTTATGGTAGCTGCTTTGTTTTTTATATTTACCAGAATTGCAATGTCCATTAGCAGATGTTGTGTGTGTGTGTGTGTGTGTGTGTGTGTGCGTCGTTACAGTTGTGACTGACCCTTCGTGACTCCATGTCCATGGAGTTTTCTTGGCAGGAATACTGGAGTGGCTTGCCAGTTCCTTCTCCAGGCGCCTACAGCACCTGGTATTCCCTGGTGGTCTCCCATCCAAGTACTAACCAGGGCCGGCCCTGCTTAGCTTCTGAAATCAGGTGAGATCGGATCTGCTTAGGGCATCTAGTCAGCTCCTTTAGCAGATATTACATTCTGTCAAATCCCATCTGACTTATGGAAACCTTAATAGGACTTTCAAGGTAAGTGAAATACTTAAGTGAAATACATTGCCATACCCAGTGAGTTTACATGGCCAAACAGGGATTTTCACCCACATCTTCTGAGTCCTTTTAGTCTGTCATTCTATCTGCTACACCACATTGGCTACCCACCAACAGATGTCAAGGCAAAACAGTGACCTGGAAAAGGGGAGACACACATACACAATTATAAAATACGGTCTCAGAGAACATCCTTAGTATTTGTTTTTAATGCCAGTCCTTGGAGGTTTCCTCCAAGCTGATGTCATTCAAATACTCCTGATTTATATAATCAAGAGGACTTTTTAAATACTTTAAATCATTGTCACAAGTTCTTACCAGTTAACTGCAGATCAATCAGTCAGCTGTACATGCCAGTACAGCTTGACCCACCTTCTGCCCACTTCCATTCTATGTGATTTATTTATTTAATTACCTTTTGTTTTTATATGCCTCTTAACTTTTTCCTTTAAAATTCCTAATGCTTATAATCTTTAAAAGAGCTGCCTAGATGCCCTAAGCACATCCGATCTCGCCCGATTTCAGAAGCTAAGTAGGGTCGGCCCTGGTTAGTACTTGGATGGGAGACCACCAAGGAATACCAGGTGCTGTAGGCGCCTGGAGTAGGAACTGGCAAGCCACTCCAGTACTCCTGCCAAGAAAACTCCATGGACATGGGGCACGAAGAGTCAGTCATGACTGCAACGACACAACACACATATAATCTTAAAGCACTGCTGTTCTGGATTGCATCCTCTTTTGACTTTACTCCCATAATGCAAAAATTGATTGTATCTGATGAGCTACCAGGTGATGTAACAGCACAATTCCAAATATGTTTCACTGGCAGTAACTCCCACTGAAGAAGGTTCACAGGCTGATCCTGTGGATAGTTGCAGAGTGCTTTTGCTCCACTACTTACAACAGGCGTAGCTAGCCAACACACTGAGCAATTTAAGGAATGCTAGATAGGCCAGTTTTGTCTAATAGCCAAGCAAGAGCTGTTTTGAGTATTTTCTCCAGGCCTCATCATGCACAATCTCTTGAGTCGCCTATCTGGCCACTGGTAGGGGATGCAACCATGCATGATTACATATGTCAATGTGCAGTAAGTTACATGTGTGAAATGATTATTTAACATTCCCATTTCTACGAGAGTTTTCCCCTTGAATTACTTAATGGCGGCAATTTAGCCCATAGAATATTTATCCAGAATCACAGACTGTCTCACCGTACATTTACAAGCCTACCAGATTTAAATAAAATGTCAGCCATGGGGAGAAGGACTCTGTGGTATTTGCAGTCATGAACGAAAGCACCTGCACACCTCTGTAGATGTGTACCTAGTAATATGATAGAGAACAAGGAACTCCCCCCCAAACACCCTGATCTGGTTTAAATAAATTACATTGTTACAGTATTTCTTTTTCTATGTGATGAAAACATTATGTTGAATTCACAATATTAGCTATTTTAGCCTCTAACTGAAAGTAGGATCAAGGCTTGCCATCTCACATGCATACATTGTGTGTGTGTGTGTGTGTGTGTGTGTGTGTGTGTGTGTGTGTGTGTGTTGTGTTATTACAGCCGTGACCAACTCTTCGTGACTCCATGTTGCACCATACTAATTATGCACGATGTCTGCTAGGGATGAAATTTTAAAAAGCTGTGCATGAGTCTGTGTAATTCTCACTAAATGCATTTAAGATACTGTCGTTCTGCTGGTAAGTTTTATAACTTATGCATTGCTTGAAGCAGTGTTTTGTTTCTGAATCTATTGAAAAACTACTTTAACAGATAACCACTGATCGATTTTAGTATTCTGTGCAACGAAAAAATCTTTCTACAGTACTTGCTTCACAAGATGCTGCTTGCTGTCAACTTAACGCCCTAAACAGCTCAAGGCCAGGAGACCTAAAAAAGTTGTCTCCTCTTTGAGTCCGTCCTCTCAGTGAGATAATCTGTGTGATGGGGAATCTGCAGTCCATGGACAAACTGCGGGCTACTGAGTTTCCTCCTCCAATAAGCTGCTACTATTATTATCTCCACTTTAAGATTAGAAGGTATGGAAATCCCAGAAGTTGTTCCATTAAACTGAACTTTGTTTTGCCTCCTTGAAAAGTTCTCCCATGGGAATAAATGTAAAGACTTAAGGGGGAAACAGGGGAGACACCACAAAAGCAGGGCTTTCCTTAAGAGTCAATCGATATTCATTTTTTTTCTATGAGAAGGATTCCCAACTTCAGAAACTCCATATTAGTGTTCTTTTTGTCAGTCGATCAATCATTGAGATAGAATCTTAAAATTCACGTGCATGTGCAAGTTTATTATGCAAATATGAAACCTTTGAGATAAATTCTTTTTGAAGAGGTAATGTTTGGTTACCTTTCAAATATGGTTTGAACTCTGCTGTAGATATATTTTATAAGAGAACCCAGACTTTTATCAGTTTGGATTAGCAATTTCTGAATTTAAATCTTATTAAACATTAGTTTTCTGTATCACACATGAATAAAATTATAATTTGGACTGATAGCAGACATCTTTACAAGCAACAGGAAAATTGCTAATATGTATGTACAGCCATTTTTGTCTCTGGTGATACAAATGAATTGCTTTGAGGAATTACAGTATGTGACATCTGAATATTGATTGCCATTATTTGAATGTTAAAGAATGAAACAATATAAGAATTCTGTGCCATAATGGTGCAAGCAGTTGTGAAACGTCACGTATTAAAACTACTGTTTAAAAATTGAGAGGGCTGACTGTTAACTAGGATCTATCATTTCAAATGCAGTACAGTTCCATAGACATGTTTGTATGGTACAAATCTACTGTAACCCATAGAAGGGAATAGTTGTAAGAATAGTTGATGCTTATTCTGTTGGATTTCACCAGGAAGGTTTTGATCCTTGTGTTTTTGAATCAGAGTTTCTACTTTTATAAGTAGTTTTAGATACAAATAGAACATTTATCTTTGTTCCGTCAGATAATTTGTTTAGAAATGGTACAAGAAAACCCCTGAATTTTGTGATGGAAGCCCCTAGGCCTGCTTCTGTGCATGGGGATACCAGCTGACAGCTGTCATGGAGGGGACCCCATAAATGGATATCTCCCTCTGACAGAGAGAAACAACAATTTGGTTCCATGAAAAAGAAGGGAATAAAGCAATTTACATGTAATTAAATAGTCACTTATTACTGAAGAACTAAGTTGTGATATCTAAGTTACAGCTCCCCCACCTGTTACCAGAAAAGATCTCTAATGCAGTTTGCATCTTTCCTTACATACATCTATTAAAAAAATACCTGGCAAAATCTATCTTGTCATGAACTTCTGTTATTTTACGTTCTTCACACTGGTATACACATGATGAAGTATTCTTGACTGATGAAAGCCAGCAGACTGTATCATGATTTTTACTGGTCTATAAAAGCATAATCAACTGTTGCATTTGGAAGGGCAAGAAGGCAAAAGTTGCCCATAGCAACCATCTTGCTCTCACACTTGACTGGCCTTGCCCCTGGGTCACTTATCCTATGCCCCCATGGTTTTTCCTTCTAACATTATTAAACTGTTTATTTTTTCCTACCATTTACATATACTGTAGAGTCTAGACTGTAGATCACTTCATTGGATCCATGAAGTAGTCTGCAGAGTTTCCCATGTGTGTTGGCTGGAAAATTTGTAAGAAGTAAAGTCAGAGGAAAGAAAATAAAATTTAAATTCTTAATTAATTATGCCTCGGATTGCACTCATTGAATTTTCTTTGTTCCTGTGGGCAAAATCCTTTTGGCATACCTTTGGTGTAATCTGGATTGGGTATTTGACAAATTAAATGTAAAGGTTTCAAGGCTCTCTGGGGCTCTGTTTTGCCCTGGAAAGCCTTTGGGAGCCATGGAATGGCAGGGGACCTTTAAAAGTTAAAAAATTGCCACTGTAAGTCCTGATCTTGTTGGCAATTATCCGGTGGCTTCTTATTAATTTGGACACATATTGTCCTGTTTGATCTATGTAGAATACAAGAAGGTATTGCTGCCAGAAAGTACTGTATATGTCATGTGTGAAAGCAAGTACAGTAGAGTACATGCACAAGTCGCTACTCTTGTGAGTGACTTTGTAAGAAAGCAGATAAGAATTTTGTAGTACATATACCCACCTGTATACATAATCAAATATAATGCTTTCTTCTGCTTCTAGAGTCCAGATCTTGCAATCCCCATCTTTCTGTCTCTCTCAGCAGTTGACTGGCCCAGCTGATCTACAATGTTTACTTGCTGTTTCTTTTCTTCAGCACCTTTATTCTTCCAGTCACCCATTACTCCCATTAGGCTACCTCGGTTTTATCTTGCAAGGCCTCATTGTTGTTGTACACAACCTCATACCTTTCTTTTTAGGACTGTGAAATGGAAAATAGGAAAGGAGAAGAGATTGTGGGGAAGTTGGCATTCATAAAATATGACCAAAATGGGAAATATGGCAGCCTGGTGACTTGCTCTCACTCCATGGAAGCATGGTTGCTATAGGGATAGAGAATGGCTGAGGGAAACAGAGGAAGTACCAGAAGGGAATGGCTACTATCATATATCACACCATATCATATATCATATCATATCATATCATATATCATATCATGTCATGTCATGTCATGTCATGTCATGTCATAGTATATATTATACAAAATCTGACATTGCCCCACAAACAATGGAACAAAAAGGTTGTTCATATACACAAGGGAAGGTTGACCAAAATGACCTGACTAGTTTGTTTCCCCTCCTTGTTGCAGTATGAAAATATTTTGAAAATTTTGGAGGAATGGGCAATGGGAAAAATGTTTAGATATACATCATTAATAATCATTATATACAACCTGAATACACTCAGCTGGCACAATGTTGCAGAGTATAGCATAACATCTGTTTTCTTTACCTTTGATAGGTCCTCGAATAGTGTTCTCAGAGTAAATTCAAGGGCAGATTTGGCATCTGGGATTGTTACAGGATTTAGTCTGTATATTTGCATCCTTATCATGTATATGACTTGGAAAATACTTTGGGCGTTTATACACGACCCCTAAGCTCCGCCGCAAATGGCTGCAAGGTCCGGACCTTAAAAATGTTTACCCACCAGCTCCGGACTTTGCAGACAATTAAGTGCGACCCCACCCACTTTAGCGTGACCAAACAGCAGTTTTCTTGTACCTGGTCTTTGATGGTGACAAATATTTGATCCGGTGTAAGGATAGTGAGTGCGGGGCTCTCCTGGCTTCTGTTTGTTCTTTTTTTGCGCCCCGCCTCTTTAAGAGATCTGAATGCTGTCCGGAACAAAACGGAGGTAAACCGGCAGTCTTTGCTTTCTTTTTTCTCCGTCCCTCAGGCAGCCAGCAACCAGGAAGTGCCGAGGGGGGTGGGGACAGAGGAAGACAGAGGAAGAGCGACGAACCCCTAAGATCTCTGGTCTGAATTTAAGTGGCCAGCGGATCTTAGGGGTCGTGTAAAAAGGCTTAGCCACTTAAAAGCTGAATCCTAAAAATGACAAGAGGACATAACTTTTTGAAAGTTACTTTCCCTCCAATAAATAGCATTAATCTATTTAAATCTCTGTCTTCTTTGGTAGCCTAGATACTTGATTCAACGTCATGATCTTATGTCTTCACCCTACATTCAATAATGTCTACTGGTGGAGAAATCTGGCGGTCTTGAAAGTGCACTCACTGTTTTTTCCATTATTGGGTATTTCTATTAGGTCTTCCTATGTTGTATTTTGGAATTGGGATCCATGCTTATGTTGCCACAAGTACATGAAAATGATGAAAGTCAGTATTGGCCTGATATTCAATGAGGATGTTTATTTGGTGTATGCTTATTTGATATGTTTAGACAATTATCTGTAACTCCAGGCAAGGATTTTTCTTTTCAGGCACTACCTAATGGGACACCAAACTGAAATCAAATAAGCTTAAAAGAGCACACCCCTTTTTTTCTGACTGATTTTCTCTCTCTCTTTCCAAAACCACCAATACTGTTTTAGTGGTATAGATAATTTGATTATTTACTGCAAATCGAAGCTTTCATTACTGCACTAAAATCCTGTTCCTGGTACAGTAATTGGTTGTGCCTGTTTGTCAGGCAAAAATGGCAATAATGCCTCGTCTACCCGTGCAGATGCAGCAGGAGATGAGGAATATAACAAGAGCAGCCCATATGGTATGTTGAAGGGATACCTTACCCTAAAATAGTGTGTGGGGAGGTATCCTTTCTTGGACCTCAGGCCACCCGTGAAAGAAAGTAATAAAAGCCTAAGGTGGCATCACATGGTGTTCCATTTGAACTTGATTGGGTATCATCTTGGAGTAAGTTCCTTCTCTGAAAGAAAAAAAAAACACTATTCCTTGCAAGTACAGTATAACTATATAGTACAGCAAGAAGTGAACTGCCCTGATTGTTAACACCACCAGAAATCTGTTGAAGCCAAAGTCCCAAAATTCAAAAATGGCATTCTACACTTTCATAGTACTCTGTACCTCAGTCTCACCATGTGGTATGAAAGGTTTGATGCTAGCTGCCTTAAAAGCTCTTCTTGTTTCCAGTTAGAGGGTGAAAATTCTTTGATATATTTAAGAATTGTACTGTAGTGCTTTTGGCAGAAAAATTGACCAAATTTCTCCCATTCTAAGGCTGGCGATATTGATTACTGTTATACTGCTGGTGGAAGGCACTTCTTTCAGAGTTGCAGTCTCTTTCCTCTCTGGCTTAAGAAAGGAGTAAAACATATCTTTTTAGGCTGGCATATGACATGTCTCCTGACCTGCTGTGTTTTTAATTTTATCTTTTGTTAAATATCAATAATTTTTGTTAATTTACTTTATTTTAATGGTTTTCTCAATGGGGTTGGTTTTACTTGATTTTATAGCTGAATTTGGTTTTACTTATTTTTATTCCTTTGTGCAATTTATAAGCTGCCTTGATTACTATTCTCTATAAATGTAAAAAGACAGTGAAGGGGAAAGTTAGATGGCATTCTGCCTAGTTATCCTCTGTGCATGGAATCCTTCCATCCATGGAGGACAGATCTGGATCCAACACAGTGCTTAGTGCTTAGAGAAATAATAACACAATTTGGGGTTTATTTAATGTCTGCTTTTACTTGGCCAATCAGGAAGCTTGTCTGCTGCGTTCCCCTCCTTTTACTATATTTAAATTTCACTCCAAAATTAAAACTCACATTGGAATATTTGCTAGCAAAAATACAGTCAGCCATCAAGGAAAATGATTTCAGTCATATTTGGGTAACATTCAATACTCATTAGATTGAGCAAGGCACTTTCAGTTTTAGCCTGGGAAATCCAAACATGGCTAAATATAAATACTACGTGTTGATCTGTGAATGAAATTTCAGAAAAGAGAATTGGCAGCAGGAATGAGCTTCTGACATACATATTCTGAAGAATAAGAAAATTGTTCTGCATGCATAATGTTTGCGGGTGCTTTTGTCGCTATTTCCTATTTTGTGTATAATGGAGGCCTGCCAGAATGGAATGCTGCTGTATTTGCAAAACTGTCTAGCAGCCATTTACTCAGAACAAAAGTGACAGAGGCTTGTGTTGTCAGGAGCACAAAGAACAGTTCTAACACGATTATAGAGCTCTCCAAGCGGAATTAGAAAATGCAACTGCAAGTGTCCACTTGCTAATCTTATTTGCCTTTGCCTTATAAAAAAGTTCCTGCTACTATTCACATGTGTGCCAACATCTATCTCCAGCTGGCCTTAGGAGACCATGCCATATATATATGTAATGGTCTTCTACAGACTACTTCAGTATACACGGAAAGAATTACCTCAACATTATGGAAGCAAAATTGGGTCCTTTTAATTTACATTCCGAGTGCATAAATGTGCAGATCCTCTGAGAAGTGAATTAAGACTTAAGACTAGATAACTCTCCTTCTGTAACCACTATGCATTATAGTGGAACCTTGACTTACTTCATTAATCCGTTCCAGTGGTCTAGACTTAAGTCAAACATGACTTAAGTCAAACAAATGTTTCCCATAGAAAGTAATGGGAAAGCGGATTAATCCGTTCCAGATGATGAAAAAGACCCCCGAAAACAGCAATTTAACACAAATTTGACTGGGATAGGAGATTCCTTCTGGGGATGTAAATGAAATGTCTCTTCGAAGAGAGGAGGAGGCAGTGGAATTATAGTTCACAAGTTATATGTCTCCACTTTTTAATGTTCATAGCAACAATATCTAGCATTTAAGTTTTACTGATTTTTAACCTGATGTTCCAAGTTCTGAACAACTCTATGCTTACCATTAGAGTCCCACAACTATGCAGCTCCCCAACTAAAATGCTTCCATTATGGACCAGACTTCTGCTGCTAGATTTTTTACAAGACTGAGCCGACTGTCTAACCAGCGAGGCCAGTCCCGAGCTCCCGGCCCTTCTTCTCCTCCGGCAGCAGTGGTGGCTTCGGTGAGTCCGAGGACCAGCTCCAGGTGCTCTGAGCTGGCCTCGCCGAAGCCGCCGCTGCCGGAGGAGGGGAAGAAGGCAGGAGCAGTTTGGAGACGGCAGCCGCGATACTGGGTTGTGGCTGCCGCCCAATTCCGGTGCCTTGCGCCTGGGCTCCGAGATGTAAGTCAAAGCCTGCGACTCAAGTCAAACAGGCCCCTTCTTGCTGCAAGTCAAATATGATGCAAGTCAAGCAGTATGTAAGTCAAGGTTCCACTGTATTTGGTTTAACCCACCAAATGGAAGATCCTAACTAAGGAGCTTATGCTGGAGCTGTTATTCACTATAGAATGGAAATACATGCCTTGAGCACCTGGATTTTGGTAATGAACATTTATTATGTATTATTTCCATTTATATACCGCCTGACTTTCCCAGGAAAATAATTCAAACAAGTAGTCATAACAAATAAAAAGAATAAGAAATAAGATTGCCAAAAAACAAGATGGCAGCGACAAACAGTAAACTAACATATGGACAAGACAATAACCTCAGCAGTCACCAAAGGCGGCTTTAGATAGCCAAGTTTTAACATGTTTTTTAAATGTTGGAAGGGACTCCACAAGCCTTATCTCACTTGTAAGATGGCCGAGAAGGCCCGACTCCGAATGGAGGATTTTTGGGTCTCCCTCGGAGTGGCGACCTGAAGCAAGAAGGCCCGCAATGCTTTGGTGGGCTGGCCCGAAGCTGATCTTTGGGAGATACACTCTGCCAGATACTCTGGTCCCAAGCCATGGAAGGTTTTATGAATCAAAACCAGTACGTTGAACCTTATTCAGGAGGCAACAGGTAGCCAATGCAGGTGAGCCAGAATTGGGGTGACACGGTCATACCTGCTTGCGCCAACCACCAATCTGGCTGTTTAATTCTGCACCCACTGCAACGGCTGAACAAGGGTCAAGGGAAGCCCCATGTAGAGAGTGTTACAAGAGTCTATCCTCGAGATAACCAATGCTTGCACAACAGTCCTCAGAGAGTCACTGTCAAGGTACAGGCAAATCTGGGTGATAAACCTCAGTTGGTAAAAGTCTGCCCTAGATATGGCTGCCACCTGGGATTCCAGGGATAAAGCGGGATTGAGGATGACGCCTAGAAACTTCACTCTATCTACTAGCTAGAGGACAGACCCACCCAGAATGGGAAGAGGGCCACTGTACCCATTCACCCCCCCCCAA
Source organism: Phrynocephalus guinanensis (assembly GCA_037367245.1). Lineage (NCBI taxonomy): Eukaryota > Metazoa > Chordata > Lepidosauria > Squamata > Agamidae > Phrynocephalus > Phrynocephalus guinanensis. The sequence goes on along the minus strand of CM074740.1, from coordinate 87,662,150 downwards.
GGAACAGAACCTTAGTCTTCTCCGGCTTGAGTCTGATCCTGTTAGTCCCGGTCCATTCCATGACCATAGCCAGGCAGTGTTCAAGGGTCTGTACAGCCTCCATTGCAGAGATAGAGGAGGCGAGGTAGAGCTGCGTGTCATCAACATACTGATGGCATCATGCCCAACCTCTCAGAATGACCTCATATAGATATTAAACAGCTTGGGGGAGATTGCCAACCCCTGGGGCACCCCACAAGATAGTGACCATGGGGCTGACAGAACCCCCCCCCCCAGTGTAACTCGCTGGGCACAGCCCCCAAGGAAGGACCAGAGCCAGCTAAGAGCTAGACCCCCTATCCCCACCTCAGAGAGCCTGCCCAGGAGAATACCGTGGTTGACGGTATCAAAGGCCACAGACGGATTCAGGAGGACCAGCAGGATTGAGCTGTCTGCCCCCCTGAAGAAGTCATCATGCAATATGACCAGGACTGTTTCAGTCCCATGATGCAGCCTGAACCCAGATTGGAACGGATCCAGGACACAATCTTCCTCCAGGAATGACTGGAGCCACTCAGTGGCAACCCGCTGTACCACCTTGCAGCCCACTTTAAATCCAAAATATAAATTGAGGCCATCCATGCCGGTCTGGACTCTGGTTCCACTAGTCTGTCTATGAGTGCCACTAGCGGTGCACCCCCTCATTCTCGTCTTGTTGAGTTTGGGCCCTTGACCCCTCCTGAGGCCTCCAGGGCACTGACCTACTGCTGGCTGGTGGCTTCTCCGCTTGACCCCTGCCCATCCTGGCTAATTAAGATCAGCCTGATTATGAACAAACAAAAATGCTAGGGTGGGGGCGGGACAAAGACAAGACCCACCCGCCACCATCTTAGCTGAAAGAAACCTGGCTAAGGAACATCTATGTAAGTGTACAATTCTTTGTAGTGGACATTATAAATTATTTTATAAATTCTTTTTGTATTTTATATTTTTGTATATACCTAGTACTTACACACTAGCTTTGCATCAGAATACTTTTAAGGAATGCACAAAGTGCATTATCCTTCAAAGCATAGTAGGACAGCAACTGAGCACAGAGTCTCTTAAGAGATAACTAAGGTATTGAAAGTAACTTTAAAAGTTCTTTTTATAGCTAGTGCATCATCTTTGTCTAGACCTTTTGAGATGGTCTGCCAATCAGGCCCTCTTGACTAAACAATTAAATCAAATACAGGTTAAGAGAGAGGATGTTTTAGGACTAATTGATAAATTGAAGATTAACAAGTCACCGGGCCCAGATGGCATCCACCCAAGAGTTATTAAGGAACTGAGAAATGAAATTGCAGATGGTGGAAAGCCTCATCCAAGAGAAAATCTTAAAACACATAGAAGAACAAACCTTACTGAGAGAAAATCAGCATGGCTTCTGTAAGGGTAAATCTTGTCTGACAAATCTTTTAGAATTTTTTGAAAAGGTCAACAGGCATGTGGATTTGGGTGAACCGGTGGATATAGTCTATCTGGATTTTCAAAAGGCTTTTGACACAGTCTCTCACCAAAGGCTGCTGAGACAATTGCACAGTCAGGGGATAAGAGGGCAGGTCCTCTTATGAATTGAGAACTGGGTGAGATCCAGGAAACAAAGAGTAGGTGTCAATGGGAAATTTTCACAATGGAGAGAAGTGAAAAGCGGTGTGCCCCAGGGCTCCGTCCTGGGACTGGTGCTTTTCAATCTGTTCATAAATGACCTGGAGTCAGGGATAAACAGTAAGGTGGCCAAGTTTGCAAATGACACAAAACTTTTCCATGTGATAAAAAACAGAGAAGATTTTGAAGAGCTCCAGAAGGATCTCTCCAAACTGGGGGAAGAGAAATGGGCTGAGAAATGGCAAATGCGTTTTAATGTAGCCAAATGTAAAGTAATGCATATTGGGGCAAAAAATCAAAACTTTATCTATCAACTCATGGGCTCTGAGTTATCCGTGACGGATCAGGAAAGAGATCTTGGTGTGTTGGTGGACAGCTCCATGAAGGTGTCTCCCCAATGTGTGGCAGCAGTGAAGGCCAATTCCATGCTAGGGACTATCAAAAAGGGGATTGAAAATAAAACAGCCAACATTATAATTCCATTATACAAAACAATAGTAAGGCTGCACCTGGAGTATTGTGTACAATTGTGGTCACCGCATCTCAAGAAAGACATAGGCCCTTTGTACACGACCCCTAAACTCCGCCGCAAATGGCTCCTAGCTCCGGAGCTTAAAATTGTTTCCCCACCAGCTCCAGAGTTTACAGATAATTAAGTGCGACCATGCCCACCTAAGCGCGTCCCAGCACACTTTTTAGGTACCTGCTCTCTGGAGGTAAAAATTCCTGATGCGGATATAACGTAGCGACTGCCCGGCTCTCCTTGCTTCTGTTTGTTCTTTTTTTGCCCCCCGCCCCTTTAAGAGATCTGAATGCAGTGCCGGGAGGGCAGAACAGAGGTGAGCGGCATTCTTTTCTTCCTTTTTTTTCTCCCTCCCCTCACGCAGCCAGCAGCCAGGAGTGCAGAGGGGGTGGGAACGCAGGAACAACGACAAACCCCTAAGCTCTCTGGTCTGAATTTAAGTGGCCAGCGGATCTTAGGGGTTGTGTGAAAAGGCCCATACTGGAACTGGAAAAGGTGCAGAAGAGAGCGACTAAAATGATTACTGGGCTGGGGCACCTCCCTTATGAGGAAAGGCTAAAACATTTGGGCTTCTTTTGCGCCTCGTGGCACAGTGGTTAAATACCTGTACTGCAGGTAAAACTGTGCTCACGACCTGGGTTCAATCCCTGGTAGCAGGCTCAAGGTTCACTCAGCCTTCCATCCTTCCGAGGTCAGTAAAATGAGTACCCAGCTTGCTGGGGGGGCAATGTGTAGCCTGCACACTGTAATTAAAATTGTAAACCGCCCAGAGACCACTTGTAGTGGTATGGGGCGGTATATAAGCAGAACACACTTTAGTCTGGAAAAAAGGCGCCTGAGTGGGGATATGATTGAGACATACAAAATAATACAGGGCATGAGTAAAGTGGATAGAGGGAAGCTCTTCTCCCTCTCCCAAAATACCAGAACTGGGGGACAAAAACTCAAATTGAGGGCTGGGAGAGTAAGAACTGACAAAAGAAAATATTTTTTCACCCAGCGCGTTGTTAGTCTATGGAACTCCCTGCCACAGGATGTGGTGATGGCATCTGGCCTGGATGCCTTCAAAAGGGGATTGGACAGATTCCTGGTGGAAAACTCCATCACAGGTTACAAACCATGATGGAGATGTGTAATCTCCAGGCTTAAAACCAGGGTACTTCAAGGGCCAGATGCAGGGGAGTAGTATCAGGAGACAGATATCTAGTCTCATGCGCTCCCAAACACATCTGGTGTGGCCGCTGTGAGGTACAGGAAGCTGGACTAGATGGGCCTTTGGCCTGATCCAGCATGGCTCTTCTTATGTTCTTATGTTCAGGCTTCAAATTCCCTCAACTGTTGACAGAGACATTAGCAGTTTTTTCCCCTTCCTTTACCACAGCTGAAGTAATTTACCCCCAAATAGCACAGTACCCAGAAATGAGTCCACTTGGCCTTGAAATGTTTTCCGAAAATATAAACAACAGGTGGTACTTCTATCACCTCCTTTCTCTCAGTCCACTGTTCTCAAGCAGTAAAAAAGTCTGAGTTTTCCAGAAAAGTTCTCCAATCCATGTTCTCCCAATTTCTCAGTTTCGTCATGTACTTCTACAGGTAACAGAGAAACATTATGCATTTCATTGTGTCTCCCTCTAATGGGCTAAAAACCTCAATTTTCTTCACTTGCCCCATTCAATTGACTGTGTTTGTGTGTAGTTTGCGTGTATTTGGAAACCGACAATCACCATAGAGGTTAACAGTGATGTACTATCAATATTTGCCCTCACTCTCAATTTTACTGGTAGGCTGATGTTTTATATATTCATTACAGCAATAACAAATAGACTTGCAAGTACTATATTGTGCATGGTAATCTAGTTCCACAACTCCATTTACCCTTGCTTTAGGAGAGTAAGTAGCATACTCACCTTGGGCATGTAGTTTTCAGTGGCCAGATGATGCTTGGCCTAGCCTCATGGTCTTTTTGCATTATTTAGGGTATTTTTACTGCTTTTAGTTAGTTTGATCATGCTGCTCTTTTACTGGGTTATCTCTTGTACTGTTTATTTAGCTTATTTAACTTATTATGATTTCTGGTCAGGCTATTTGAGGTGACTTGTGAATGCATAGAGTGCAGCAAATGAAGGAGAGAGAGAGAGAAAGAGAGAGAGAGAGAGAGAGAAAGAGAGAGAGAGAGAGAGGAGGAAAAAATGGAAAATCCACAAATAAGAAACAAGTCTGTTTCTAGAAAAGGAATACATACAGGGAAGTGAGATTTCCATGATTATATACATGATCCTGTCCAAATTCCCCAAGAGATTTTGCTCTTAATTCTGTGAGAATTGTACCAAACTCTACTTGAAGTAATTAGCTTTCTTCCCGAGGATTCTGCTTGGAAAGGGGCTTTTATTTATTTATTTATTTTATTTATGTATTGGATTTTTACCCCGCCCATCTTCCGAAACGGAACTCTGGACGGCTTACAAAAGCTAAACAAGTCAGCGAACAATACAATGTGGGGGTGAATATCCACTTGTCTATATAATTTATTTTTTGTGCAAGTCCAAACTTATAACTTTTAAGAACATTTTGCACACTTTCCGACCAACTTTTTATATTTCAAGAAACCTTCAAGGGCCACTTAGCTGGAATTAAAGACTGTAGTCATGCACTCAGCACTAAAGCTTTGAGGATTTCTTATGCAAGCAACTCCATCTTGTGGACCTCAGTGATTATGGTGAGATTTCAAGGGAGTTTATTAGCCAGGCTACCCTGAGAGTCTGCAAGGCTGAGGAGAGACCTGTTTTGTGTCAAAAACAATATGTATTTAGAGCTATCTGCTCCAAGTACTGTATGCAATAGTCTTAGAACCATCTAGCTTTGCTGTAGAACATGATTTATTTGGAGATTTTTTTTTTCCTGTGATTAAATGCCTGGTGGGTTTTTTTTTCAAATTTAAGAGTATTCTTTTACTTGTGGTTGTATTTGAATGGTGGTCAGGGAAAAGGACAAATGTTAGCCATGGAAAGTCGGAAATGAAAAATAAAATTTTAGTGGCAACCCTGTATGTAGTGCACGTTTTAGAAATCCATCATAGGACTTGCTTATTAGAGGCCTCATTAGATATTCTAGAAAGCCAGTTGTAAGCTGCTTGTAAACCTCACATTACAAGTAGGATACAAAATAATAAAGAGGAATTAAATAAAATTTTATATTTAAAATTTAAAAGTATTAATCCAAGCTAATATAAAGACACAGTAAATCTAAGTACCCTGGTGATAAACCAGGGCCCTCTTTAGACCACAGTCTTACCGTCAGTGCTACTGTGATGAGGAAGTATTTTGGAACTACAAAAACTTATCAAGCCTTTGCTGTATGCCCAGGTGACAGATGCAGAGTTCACTGGGTCTTTAGCCCAACTACACAAGTGAAGGACTGAAGCCTGATAACGTGTTTTTTTTTAAATACCACTGAAATCCTTTGCCCTTTCCATTCTGTCTCTGCAAGGCAATACAATTCCTTCTAGGAAGAGGGCATTGGCACTAAATGCCTCCAGCCAGTGGTTTCCTACAGTTTCCACCCACGTCGCCGTGGCTAGCAGCCACCCAAATGTCAGACCCATTTAAAAAACCCAAAATGTTTGAAAAAGAAAAACAACATTTTTTTCTAAATAAGCCTACAATCTTTATTCAACATCCTAGGTTTTCTTAAAAAAGCTTGGATTACAAGTACTGTATATAAACAATATTAAAAAAGTATAAAAACAGGTTCCATAGATTTATACTACGTTAATACAAAGTGCATAACTACATACAATTCATCATTCATTACTACTCATGAAGGAGGAGGAAAAAGAGGGAGGAAAGGGAGGCAGTCTGCTGATGTAGTAATAAATAAATAAATACAGATGTAGAGGAGATGATCCATATAATATAGCACATGGTTTCACACTGCAACTGTAAATCCATCGAGTCATTGGCCATTAAAAAAAATACGGTAACAACCTAAAATGGGTATGCTAACAAGGAGACAACAAATATGTTCTCAACTCTTTCATGCATCCTTCAGAGATTACCAGCCCAGCAAAACTGCCAAGTAGCTAGTTAGGAACAAATAAAGATCTATTTTATCCTCCTTATAGAATATTTCTCCTATTTACAGAAGGAAAGAGGGCAATAAAAGGGAACTCGTAAAAATGTAGGAAGACACTTTTTCAATTTTGCATTTTTTCCTGATGCATCAACCTAGGAATTCATGTTTTAACAAAAAGAAAATGTTTAAAAACCCCAGAGGCATGTTTGTAGTAGCGCACTGCAGAAATCAGGTTGAAATTGTCATCCTTTTACAGTAAAGGAATAAAAAGTATGCAGTATAAACTATAAAGTGGTAGTAGACTTGCTGAAGAGGCCAGTATAACGTCCTAGAAGCAGGCACACATATGTTACAGAACATTTCATTGGACCTGGTTTAATATATATATATATATTCTAGGCTTTATGTTTGCTTAGCTTAAAAAAAACACACGCACACAAACCAGACATCATCAAGAAAGCCCTTTTTAAAATCCTAGAGCCATTACTAGAGTGGCCCTCTGAAAAATCTTCCTCGTCTCATTTTTACAGCAAAAGCACGTCAAACATTTACCGTAGATCTATGGGAGAGGCCCACTTTGTCACAGGAAATGTATGAATTGGTTTGGAAAATAACCAGGCTCAGAAGTTGTGTGTGTGGTGGCAAGTACAGTGATACAAAGACTGTTTAATGAGGAGCACCAAGATGGAAATCACTGGCATTGGGGGCACATGGAGAGCGGGAATAAGGATTGAAGGCACTTTAGAGGGAGATATGGAGGAGGAGTATAACAAGAATGGTTTGGGGGATCTTTTGGACTAAGGCTCAACGAAAAATAATGTTTATTCTGGAAGGGGGAAATTGCCCCTAGTAAACTATGCTATCATGTGCATTTAGTAAACATGGGGGGGGGGGGAGTCTGTTCAAAATGCAGCCTTAGAATTCAGCGCTACCCTTCAGCCTTCCCCACTCAAGAGGTCCACCAGAGAGACTACAATGGATGTAATCCAACACTCCGGAAGACACACACACACACACCAGCCAAGAACATTGCTACAGCAAGAGTACAGAAGAGAAATGCTATAGTTGTTTCTGCACCAATTTTATGCTATACTAAATGCATACCTTTTGATTTATGTACAGTATTTGAGGTTGAAACCCTCAGTTCTGCTAACATATATGCAATGCACACTTAGACCTATCTGCTTTGGTCATAATCATATTGTGCACAAGTGATTGTAGTTTTTCTTCTTAGATATGTAATCAGGGAAGTTAACACAGAGCTCAAAGAAAGAAGAGGATTCTGAACTTTAGTTAGCAAAGCTTCCCTACTTGGCTTTCTATCAAAATTAAGGATGATTACCATCTTATTTGTAACCAGGTGCTTGGTTCGGACTGCAGCGAACAGAATGCTGTCTCTACTTTGAGTTGTAGATAGCTAGTTTTATGGATTTTTTTCTCTTTCTCTTTTTAAATTAATCTACAAGATTGCAGAATTGCAGAAAAAGCAATGAAAATTGTGCACTTTTAATGTGATCTCATACCGGTCTAGTTAATAACTGAATCCAATTGTGCTAAGAACCTGAAAATGTTAAATTTTGGGATTATAAATCCTGGAATTCTTCAGCCAACATGCCTGAGGGGTTCTGGGAATTCATGGTCCAAGAGAGAGAAAATACACATTTTCTGACTGACTGAGCTCAGTGAGGTTTACTCCCAGGTATGTGGGAGAAGAGTTAAGCTTAATTGATCCTAAATCAGAAAAATCTTATCTGGTATTAAAATAAGAACCTGACAAGTTATGGAATGTCTGCCCTATCCACTTATAACTCTATCACAAAGTGACCATTATTACACTTGCAAAGGTTGGTCGAAAATACTACCAAAACATTCCTAACTTCCATCAAGAATTATTTGTAATCTGCATCCATAAATCATACCCATTGTAGGAAGAAAAATCACTTGGTCCAGTACTGAGTCATTTCCTCTTCTGTATGACCAACCTTGGTAGTAACTTTGCTTAAGGCTGCCTATCGTCTCTCTTTTTCCTTTCACATACACATTTTAGTAGGCCAAAAAATATCAACTTGACCTTGTTCTAGAGCACTGTTGAAGCATCAGTAGTAAGAATTAAGAACTCCCCACCTTTACAACATATACATAGTAAGGAAATCCTATCCAAATGTTAGTAAGCCTCAGAGTAACAATTACTATTTTCCCTACAGGAGGAAACAAAAAGTGACTGGCTAAAATTTTAACATAGGAAATATGACCACTGCCTCTCTTGAGAGAAATATATTCTATATACATATTTTACCAACCTCGTAGTTATTCATGTGAGGAAAAGTTGTGAGGGAAAAGAGGCTGAACAGAGATGACATGCAGCAGCATTCAGATCAACAAGAAATTTAGCATATCTTAAATATTTACAGTCTTTTTTGAAGAGATATGAACAGGATTCTGGATTAATGGATTGAGGCTGTAAAAAAATCCTCAAGGAGTTCAGGAGAAAAATCTGTCTTTTGGCAGCATAGCAAGCCTCCAAAATGAGGAGTAGTTGACTTTCAAGCATTTTGAGAGAGCACAAGAGGTCTGCACCATTTGCAGTTAGTTGTAGAAATCACCACTCTTCTTGGTTGGAAATGGTTGGGGACTGAGGGCCTTGCAGTTCCGGCTTCTCGGCTGTGGATTTTTTATTACTACAGCAAGGTTTGAAGAGATGAGTGTCTATAAGGACTTCTCCAAACCGACCTTTGTAAATAATTCCACAGCAAACTTTTTGCCTTCAGGAGAAAGATTGGGGGGGGGATAATTCAAGATAATTTCATTTAAACATTTTTAAACATTTTAAAAATCAAAGACCAATGGAAACACAGTTGCAAATTAAAGGATAAATGTTATTATAGCAAAAAGAGCCTCAATGTAAATAAACAGAAACAATTATTATTTAAAAAAAATTACACCAAAGGTAAAACATTATTCACTGTTTGATAAACAAGAAAGTAGTACTACAATAAATCACCTCACGAATAGCAGTCTACAACTACTAACACAAAGCAACCCCAGACCTACAGCCCATCAACTATATTTTCAGACATGTCTCCATGAGCAAAAAGTGGGTCATTAGGTTATCCTGATTCCAAGCTGCTATGGGCTTCTATGTCTATATTGATACTTCAAATGAACTCTGGAAACAGTCACACACAACTGAAGCAGCTGTTAGAAAACTGCTTCAGTTAATATGCTCTGATTGTTGAACCCTGTTCAGCATTCCGATACCACCTCTGCCTCCATGTTAGGCTCCAGAGGACGGCTTCAAACTGGGAAATGGAAGGTTATTTACTAGATCCGTACTGCCCTTCCCTTGGTTTGATAAGAACCAGGTCTGACAAGTCAAATGCTCTCCGTGACTTTGCATAATTCCTTTTTTAAGCTGCCAAATCAAGGCAAATTGCCACCACGGTAGCAGTGAACACCATCAATTACTTTCCTCTTGCAATCTAGGCATTTCTGTTAGACTATGCAGGCATTTGAGCTGATACCGTGTATGCACCAAGCAGCTCATTCTAAAGCAGGAGCGACATTTCAAGATCAATACAACTGCTGGCTACTGTCACAGCATCCATCATTTCTCTGCAAGCAGGAATTAATTCTGGGGGGGGGGGGGGAGCCCCAAGGCTATGACTTTGCTTGCAAGACAACAAGAGGCCTTGTGACCCAATTCATGCCCTGCATGGTATCCAGTTACTTTATCTACTTCCTTAAACACTATGTTGAGTCATCAGCTGTCTGCAAATGCTCCCTAATTGCTGAGGAAATGGGAGGAAAAAAGCCTTGTAATTAAGATTTCATTTTATTGCAATTATGTGTTTTTAACCTCTGTCTCTCCCTGTGTTTACCTCCCTCTTGATCTAAATCTGAGAGTAAGGTCTTGTCAAGCAGGTTCTTGCTTGAAATGTTATATAGATGCTTAAAAATATTCTGATCACCAAGTGCTAGGCACACTACTTGATCTTCAGAAATATTATGGACTGCTGCTACAACTTATAAGAGCGCATGGATTTGATTTCGGACATGTTTTTCCTTTCACCTTTTCCAGTATGTAAGATCCAAGAAGGAGAAGACTGGTGTGCGGCTAGAGCCAGGGGTCATTTCAGTGTCTGATCCATCATCAGACTGGTTGCTGTAACAGGGTGACTGGGCAGGAGAGGCACTTGAGGTGGTGCTGTGGGCATCGGAGTCTGCAAGAGCGAAGACACTTATTACATAAAACTAGGTTACACACCCATATAGTAAAAGCTAACTTTAAAACCAGAAAACTGAAATAATCATAGGATTCTAGAGCACTGTGCAGTCTGAGATTCTCAGCTTTCATTCACAAACAAAACCAACCATGTTGTTTCATTTGTGACCCATATAGTTACAGATCAAGTATTCCCAACCCTTTTGTCCAAAAGGGCTGCATATAATGCAGAAGAATCAGGGCCCACGTGTGTGCGCCTACATGTAAGCATACATCCCAGCAATCCACTCTCCAAGGATCAAGGGAAAGGGTCATTTGTATAAAGTCAGCAGGACAAAGAAGAATTCAGCTGCAGAAGCCAGGCAGCCCTGGGGTTCATGGAGAACCTCTGCTGCAAAGAAAAATGTTGAGGAAATTTATTATGAATGCTGAAACCACAAAAAGAGTCCTGTTGTAGGTGTCTGTACTCTACATCTGCAGATTTCTTACACAAATGTTACTTATTTTGAAAGAAAACGTAGAAGTGCTATTATTAGTTTAATCTTTTCAGTCCCACTGAAACGGACCCTTGATCTTTGAATACTTGTCAAAATTATTATAAATCTTTTTAAAATTCCTTTCTTCCAGATTGCTGAAGAGTTACACAGTACATAGAATTAGCCCACTTTTTTCTTGCATCAGTGAGAAACTGAACTCCTGGGCTGGAACAGCATTAACTTCTGCAATCGAAATTAAAAAGTTGACCAGTGACAGCCCATCAAATAATGTACAAATGAGCTATATGTATAACATACTATATATGGTATAGAATCATAGAATCATAGAGTTGGAAGAGACCTCAAGGGCCATCAAGTCCAACCCCCTGCCATGCAGGAACTGCCATCACAGGACTCCCAACAGAGGGTCATCCAGCCTCTGCTTAAAAACCTCCAAAGAAGGAGACGCCACCACCCTCCACGGCAGCATATTCCACTGCCGAACAGCTCTAACTGTCATGAAGTTCTTCCGAATGTTCAAATGGAATATCTTTTCCTGTAGTTTGAAACCACTGCCGCAAGTCCTAGTCTCTGAAGCCTTGGAAAACAAACCTGTTCCCTCTTCAATATGACATCCTTTCAAATATTTAAACATAGCTATCATATCTCCTCTCAGTCTTCTTTTTGAAAGGCTAAACATTCCCAGTTCCCTAAGCTGTTCCTCAGAAGACATTTCTTCCAGACCTTCAACCATCCTGGTTGCCCTCCTCTGTACCTGCTCGAGGTTGTCAACATCCTTTTTAAATTGAGGTGCACAAAATTAGAAACAGTACTCCAGGTGGCGTCTGACCAGAGCAAAATAGAGTGGTACTATCACTTCAAGCGTTCTAGACACTATGCTTTGGTTGATGCAACCAAGAATCGCATTGGTTTTCCTGGTGACTCATGTTCAATTTGTGGTCCACTAGAGAACTATAAAACTAGTTCTCCATTTTCACAATTTCAAAGTATCCTTGTGTACCAAGGATGGCAAACCTATGGCCCATTATATATTGTTGAACTGGAACTCACATGAATCTTAGCCAGCATAGCAAGTGCTAAGGTATTATGGGAACTGGAGTCCACGTATTTCAAAATGCCCCGTGTCTCCACTCCCCCCATTAAGATTTTGATTTATGATTGAACCATAAATTACAGTGTTCCCCCGCCCTTTTGCGGTTCATATATTGTGGTCCCGCTATATTGCGGGACCGTAGTATATGAAAAAGTCTCCCTAGGGTAAGCGGGGAAAGTCCTGTTTGAAGCCTCCCATACTTACCCCAGGACTGGAGCTGCCCCGAACAGGCCTGTAAGGGCCTTCCTGGGCCTTCCGGAGGCCACAAAAGGGCCTCCATGCGAACCAGAAGTGATTTCCGGATCACTGCAAATCATTTCTGAGGCCTCTGAGAGCCTTTCTAGGCCTGTCAGAGGCCTCAAAAATGATTTCCGGTTTACCAGAATGCCCAGGGAGGCTCTCACAGGCCTGTTTGGGATAGGGCCAGGCAGGGGGTAAGTACAAGAGCCCCCAGCTAGCCCCCTCCAGGCCTGACTTGACCTGCATCTGCATATCACGGATTTTCAATTATTGCGGGTCAGGTCAGGTCCCTAACCCCAGCGATAGGCAGGGGATCACTGTCCCTATACTAGAAAAAACACCCAGTAATGGAATAACATGGAAGGTCAACGTACTGTGCCGCTTCAGCTCTTTCTTAAGCTTTCTTATCTGGTTGCTCTTCATCCTGCTGCCAGGAAGAGTTTTCATCTTCTTTGGCTTCAGTGTTGTTTTAAGACTTGGTCCAGCTCTTGCATCGACCACCTGAGAAAGACAACACGAGAGTGTTCATGGCATTGTTCTCAGCCTTCCAAACTACAACCATAAGCAGAAGCTGGGAAATGTATTCTGCTGGACTTCAACTGAACTTGTAGCCCGGCAGACTCACTTTTATAAGCTCTGGGTAGAGGTCCCCTTTAAGAAACAAAACAGTAAATATATGGTTTTAAAAAGTTGTTGGAAGACCTTGAAAATAGCATGTCAAAATCAATGCAAATTATACATCTGTGTTTTTTCAACTGCTTAGTGCTGTTACTTAACCCCATTCTTATGCCAATTAAAATGTTACACCTCCTGGATTTTAGACAGGCCCTGAACACAAATGGCAAGTTTTGCCACACATGGCTTCCTCACAGTCCTCAGGATATAACTCAGAACGGTTTAACGTATCAGGTGAAAAGTAGTCTCTGGAAAAGATCTGTATGCAAGGGCTTGTTTTTAAAAGAATATTACAGAAATATATTTAATTGTTCTTATCCCCTTCCCCTACAACCCCCTGAGGGTCAAGATAAGCTGAGAAAGGAGTTTCTCAAAATAAAAATTCCCCCTTTCAACACATACTTTTCTCACAGAAAACCAGATGTTCAAAACTAGAGGTGTGTAGATTTGTGTTTTTGGACTACAACTATTAGTATTCTCAAGCAGTCGAAAGACACAAAGGTTCCGGAATAGCATTTTCTTTATTTATTATTTATATATTAGTAAATAGTATTAATTTATGCTGTTCTCTGCCTGGGCTGGAGAATGTGGGGCCCTTCAGATGCTGTTCAACTGCAACCTCCATCATCCATCTTTACTGCCTATTTTGGTTAAGCCTGACTGGAACTCGAGCCCTACAACATCTCAAGGATCACATTATTCCCTAGCTCTGGTAAAAGTGGAATGAAGGGTTATCATGGCATCAACATTTATAAATGTATAAACACTAACTAATAGCAAAACAACAGTCTTAGAGAGACAATCTACTGCTTAGCTGTTTATGGTAGTACAAGACTTTTTGGTGGCCTCTCCAAGGCTATGGAATACTCTTCCAAAGGAAATTCAACTGACCCCCCCTCTGTTATCCTTCTTCTAAAAGGCAAATATCTTTTTATTAATGCTCTGGGCAACTGACTGGCTTCTAAGAAATAAGCTTTTAAAGTATATAGCTGTACTGTTTTTACTGATATGTTTTTAAGCTACTTTAAATTTTGTAGCCTTTTAATATTATAATTAAACACTGTAATAAATTCTAATTGGTATAATTTGTTACACTGATTTCAATTCAAAAGGTTTAATATTATAATTAGTTTAATTGAGTTTTAGCTCATAACTTTTGTTTCTTTTGATCATAGATTGTTTTAACTGTATTTTTTAAAATCTTGTTGTAAGCTGCCTTGAATCCCAATTTTAGGATAAATGCAAGGGATAAGTCAAATATATAAAATTATTGTTGCATAAACCAAAAAGTTTTCTGAAGGCTGTGATGCGCTGGAGTGTTACATCCAAAGAAGCTCCCCCAAGCTATTGTTATACTTTGCCTTGTCTCCCACATGGAAAAAGTAAGAGACAGCCCCCATGGCATAATATGAGGGCACATAACTTTGCTGAATCTAAAAAGGCTTTAAATTGGGCAGTGCTTCTTGGCACTCTACCTTCAATATCATGATGGAAGTAAAAAACAATAAAGTCATTGTTTTAAAAAAAAAGGAAGGAAGGAGAGCACAGACTCTAATAACGGTGTATTTTTACTTTCAACCACCACTTCAAAAGGAGTCCTATTTCCTCTTTAACTGTTGGGAAGGAGAACTGAACTGAACTACACCTTACTTAAAGTAACAGATTAGGTCAAGGAGATCTCAGTGCAGACTCCTCACCTAAGTTATAGAACTTATCGGATGTTGGAAGCAATCCTCCTTCCTTAGTCTGGGCTTTCTCATAGAGGTACTGTATGGATGGGCGGGAAAGAACCAGACAAACCATTCTGAGTTCCTTGGAGGAAAGACAAAGTAATAACTGAATAATAACCCAGGAAGGATGTACGAGTATGTGGTCCTCATGGGATAGGTCATCCTGAGACCCTCCCTAGAATGATGTGCAGGTGCCTCCTTGGCCTATTACTGGAAAAGTCCATCATCTAATACTCTCAGCAATGTCAGCAGTGATTCTGCCAGGTGTGACAACTCACTGCATGCTAAAACCTGCCTTCTTTGTTTTGTGTGCAATGAACAACCTTCCTGGCTGAAGCTGATTCCCAACAAGTTTGACCGTTTATCCACACTAGAAGTATGTATCCGATTAAATGTTTTCAATCAGGACAATGCACAATGAGAACCTTCTCTTTGAGATCTCCTCACACCCTAGATGATCTTGGAGAGGGCATGCCTGTTCAACTTTGACGTAAATCCAGTATAGATACAACTTAACCTACATGATTCCAGTTCTTTTTTGATCCTGCTGGCAGCTTTTTCCATCTTTTCACAAGGAGCACACATGCATTGCAGATATCTCCTGAGCGGGCCTCATGCAGACTGTAAAGAGAAGGCCATAGTTACTTGGCTAATACTCAAAAAGGAAATATTTGGCTCAAAATAAATGTACACACACACAAGCAGAGAAACACGTAAGATCTTTGGATTTGTCCCATTTCAACGAGGCACTATCGCCTGTCCTCTTGAGAAATCTCGTGCCCTTGGTGAATGATTGATGGTAACTTGCTACATTGAGGGCTCCTCCCACAGACATTCTGAAGTGAGAGAGGGCTACAGAATAACTCGAGTGCTTCACAACCAGTAGCACATGTATCACTGATACACACAGTATATGAATTGCAAGTTTTTTATAACATTTCTTGAGAACTTATTATCTGTTTTACAGTTACTGTAGCAGTAAAGTAATATTCAACACTATATATTAAGTACAGTAGGACCCCAGTATCCGTTGGGGATTGGTTCCAGGCCTTCCCATGGATAATGAAAACCATGGGTAAGAGAGAACGCCTGCCCACCCACCCCCAAACTGCTGTTTCCTGACAGTAGTTTGCTTTATGACTGCTGTTATGAGACAGTAGCTTGCTTTATGGCTGCCGTTTGTGACAGTAGCTTTCTTTACAGATGCCTTTTGTGACAATAGCTTGCTTTGTGGCTGCGGAATTATTTAATTTTTTTCCTCTGCCAACCGTGTATAACTGAATCAGTGGATAATGAATCAGTGGATACAGGGTTCCTAATGTATATCCAATGCTACCATTTCAAATGCTAACACATTACTGTTTACCTTTCTTGTACCTTGAGAGAGCCAGCTGTTTGCTCCCAGTAATGACATTTTATGCCCTTAAAAAGAAATGTAAATGATAAATTTATAAATTACAAATGATAAATTGCCTTCCATCCTTCCGAGGTCGGTAAAATGAGTACCCAGCTTGCTGCGGGGTGGGGCAATGTGTAGCCTGCATAACTGTAATTAAACAGTAAACTGCCCAGAGACTACTTGAGGTGGTATGGGGCAGTATATAAGCAGAACACTTTTTAAATACAGTGACAGAATGCTGGTTAATATGCAATGTCTTTTCCAGAAAAGTGAGCTTTTTCTTTCTGTCAGAGGAACAGAGCTAGTAGTAGTAGTAGTAGTAGTAGTAGTAGTAGTAGTAGTAGTAGTAGTAGTAGTAGTAGTAGCAGTAGTAGTAGTAGTAGTAGTAGTACCACCACCACCACCAGCAGCAGCAGTTCCCAACTTTAGGTCCCCAGATGTTCTTGGACTAAAAATCCCAGAAGCCTTTACACTAGCTGTGCTAGCCAGGATTTTAGGGAGTTGTAATACAAGAACATCTAGGGACCACAGGTTGAGAACTACTTCTGTCTAGAAATTCAAACCACAGCTCTATATCATTACTGTCATCTCAACTGGCTCTTTTAAAAACTAAGTAAGTCCCCCCCCAAGTCCTAACCAAGCCTGACCACATTTAGCTTTCAAAACTAGTCAAGATTTGATATGTTTTGGATGGTATAGAGATAATCCAGATACAGTGGACCCTTGTATAACGGAGGGTCCGTACAACGAAAAACTCGTACAACGAAAAAAAATCCGCCCCCCTCCCCCCCACCTCCGTCCACCACCTGCGGCCGGAAGAGGACGGGGGCGGTCGGGGAAAAAGGGGAGGGGAGGGGGCGGCAGACAGGGAGGGGGGCGAGACAGGGAGGGGTGCCATTACCTGGCACCTGCGCAGGGGTCCTCCGCTTGCCGCCGCCGCGGATGCTGAGGTTCCTCCCGGCGGCGGCGGCTCCCGGGACAGCCCCGCGAGGCCGGTGACGGGAGCCGCTTCTGGCGGGGGCAGCAAGGCGGCGGCGGCTCCCGGGACGGCCCCGCGAGGCCGGTGCGCCCTCCCGTCTCCCGCAAGAGGTGAGCCGGCAGGGGAGAGATTCCCCGGGCGCCGGGAAGAGGTTGGGGGGGGAATTCCCGCCCACCCCCCTCGCCCCCCAAAACCTAGCGCCATTGGAATGCATTGGAACGGATTAAATCCAGTTTCAATGCATTCCTATGGGAAATTAGAATTTGTATAATGGAAACCTTGTATAACGTAATTTGATTTGTAATGAATTAATTACGTTATACAAGGTACCACTGTACTCAGAAAGAGATGGGACATTGGTAAGAAATGCCAGAACACCCAAATGCATGCTCAGAAAACTAGTGTAGCTTTGCTTTTCCCCATTTGGATGCAGCCTATATTATTCTTCAGAAATTCCTTCCATACATTCATGTGAAAGGGGTTTATATCCGCTGTCCTGCCAGTGTTAGATCTGAAGGGACAAATGACATATACTTAATTGAACACATATATACGGCCCTTGAGGCCTTTATAATATACTGGGATAGAAATTAACTTGGAAATCCATGTTGTGCCTATACATATAATAAAGTGGGCATTTCTGAACAGAACTAAACCAAAGCTTGGTCAAGTGCAACTCACTCCCAATGTAATTTTAAAGTTTTTTTCCCCCTAAAAAATAAAAATGGATCTTACTTTTTCTAGGGTCATGCACTGTCCATTATCATTGGTTTTGTCACCTACTGCTTATGAAGGGGTAGGGAACATTTTTGAAAAAAACAAGTCACGTCCAGGGGGTAGGTTGTCTCAGGGACAGGAGCCCTGACAGGTTAAAAACAAGTTGACAGTGGTAAGAAATGTGCCCGTGCCATCCCTAGAAGGCATTCAACTAAATTTTTTATTTGCCCTTTTTCCTGGAGGTAGCATAGGCAAAGGTCTCCCAACTATTGGGGGTGCCCCCCCAGGGTTAAATAAACATACACCAATTAAAACAGCTGCAGCTCTTACCCAAAGCAGTTCTGGAAATCCTTTTCGTAACGCTTGCTGTCAGTGAAACGCGAACTGGACGACTTGGCTCTGCAGATACAGCAACCTTCTAAGCTCCGGTACATCTTCGGTTTATGGAAGCCAAACATTTTCCCCTCACTCCTTTACCCTACAGGAATAAATGAGGGAGGGAAATGACAGGAGACGATTAAGCTTCAGAAAAACGAGCAGACGGAGGACAAACTTTAAAAGGCGGTGGGGAGACGTCCTCCTCCATATGCGACTCCGAAAACTGACACCACATCACAGTCAAAAATGCTCAGTGGGAGCTGATAAATTATGTACGACCACTATTCCACACCATCTTCTGTGAGGGCAGGTACCTCAGATCCATTTCTATTTCTGTTAAATCACTGGCAACACTGCTGTTCTCCCTGCTTCTTCTCCCAAGGCAGGCAACATCACAGGAAATTCACCTCAGTAACAAGGTGACTTAAGCCACAGGAAGTAAAGCATAAGAAGCTGCCTTGCAGAAGCAGTCTCCTGAGCCATCCTTTGCTTGAAATCAGACTGTCAGGCCCCAAATTAGGAAAGGAAAGAAAGAACAAACAACAGAGCTCAGACAAGCTCCTTTATAATCACAGACAATATCACGATGGACACGTTTACTGTTTTAAAATGGTATTTATTTAATCATCTTAGAACTGCAGAACTGAAGAAGTGACCTTAATAATAACAATGGTAATGTTGGCAAGGATAAGTTGCCAAAAACTGGAAATCCAACAATTGGCTAACATTGGAGAACTGGTACAGAAAGTTATGAAATATGGCTATCGATAACCTAACTTGTGAAATTAAAATTAGGACGGGATTGAAAAAAAGTAATGATTTTAAATTAATATGGGATCAATTGCTGATGCATGTATTTCAAAAAGGAAAGGGATATGCACCAAGAGACAAGTCAATGTATTTCTGGAGATAAATGGGAAGGTTGATAGCTTAAGGGTTTTAAGCATGGATTAAGTTCTGAGTGGTTGGTTGGTTGGCATGGCTTTGTTAAGAAGTTATTATTATTAGTTTGTTGCCATAACCTAACATGCAACAAAAACAAGTCATCAGGGTGTTGGTATCAGAACATTTGGGTACTTGGTACTCACTACCAAAGGCCAAAAATCCCAAGAGCTCCTTTCCTTACTCAAAACAGAGATAGTTGTGCTGGCCAAAACCAAATTCTAGTACCAAGACAAGCAAAGATGAACAATAACAAAAACCCTGGTCTTAAAACCTTGCAATCTGTTGGGATACAATAACAGACTAAAGAAAATAGAATAGGGATCATCAAGTAATATGGTGATAATAAATTTCATTCCTAATAGTCCACAGATATAGTGACAGCTATAAAGGTAGAAGTGTTTGATCCTCCATCTTAGACATTGCTACTAGTCATGTTAGTATACTCAGAGCCATAGCAATACAGCTTCTGAGCAGGCTCCCTAATGGGTGGAAAACAGAGACAGCCTCCAGGCGGTCTTTGTATCATCAATGATGGAGAGAATTAAAATGCATTCCACAAACTTTTCAATAATCCCTCCTTTTCACTGCTACCAGAATCTTGCTCACCTCTTTGTTCTTGAGCCCAGATTCAGATACAAGAGAGTTTAAAGGAACATTTCTTTTTATTATTTGTTATTATATTTATATCCCATCCATCTGGCTGAAAAGGCTCCTCTTAACTACATCATAACCTACAATGGTCATGCACAGCAACTTGTTGCTGCAAACTAAGTATTATGGAGTTGATCTTAAGGCTTGACAATTGGAGCCTTCCATTTCAAGCATGCGAAGAATGTATTCTATGAGCATGCTAAGCCATGATCCTGCTGGGATACCACCACAGATCCTGGGTGGAGAGTGAGAAAGGAGAATTGTGTGGAGCATTTTACATTAAAAATATGCAAAAGAAGGAGAGAGAGAGAGAGAGAGAGAGAGAGAGAGAGACAGACAGACAGACAGACAGACAGACAGAGATGGAGAAAGGCAAGAATAACAACAAACGTGTCATGCAACATATGAAAACCACTGCTAACAACAACACAGGAAGATTTGCTGAAACAGGATGTATCCCACTACAGGAGAAGTTTCCCTCCTCCCTTTCTTGTCTGGCTTATTCCTACTTGTCAATACCTGCCTGCCCTTTCTGTCTCTATTGCATATGATACCTTGCTAAGCAGCATTTACTTTATGGTCTGTTCCCAAATTACAACAGGAATGGGGCCCCAACCCTCTTATCTTTCACCTTAACCAATAAGCCAGGCTGTGCCAGGTGATACCTAGAACTCTGACAAAAACCTTTTATTTGCTTAAAATATTTCATCCCACTTTTCTCCCTAAAAAGGACCCAAAGAGGCTTATACTATATCCTTAAAAGGCAATATTTAATTTAAAAGCTACAAGTATACATGTTCTTTTTTTAAAATCAAGCAAATGGCAAACTAAACATGGTAAATAAAATCAACCCCCCCCCAAAAAAAAACTCCACACAAACAAATCCAAAGCAACAAGGCACACCATGCCATTTAAAAACCTCGTTGAGATAGTGGTAGCTCAGTGGGCTAGAGCACTGAAAACTGTCAGCAGCTCAGCGGTTTGAATCCCAGGCGCCACACAGCAGAGCGAGCTCCTGCTGTTAACCCCAGCTCCTGCCAACCTAGCAGTTCGAAAGTATGTAAATGCAAGTAGATAAATCAGTACCGCTGTAAAAAGCGGGAAGGTAAAACAGTGTTTCCTTGCAGCCATGCTGGCCACATGGCCACAGACTTGCACAACACCAGCTCTTCGGCTTGAATACGGAGATATAGCACCGCCCCAGAGCCGGACACGACTAGCACGCATGTGCAGGGGAAGCTTTACCTTGAGATAGTCAGTAAGTCAGTTTGAAGATAAAGGTCTTTTGTTTGCTTGCAGAAAGCCCTCTCCTGTGTCCCCACCAAATGCACTTGGGACAGTGGTGAGACTGATCAGCTTCCCCTGTTGATCTTAACACTGAGGTAGGTTCATAAAGGTAGAGACAGTACTTGAGACTGAATTTAATACATTCATGTTAAACACTGTGGGGAATGTAACATTTTAATGTTAAAAATCATTACAATGCAACGCTCTAGATTAGAAGATGCGTCACTTGACTTGCCCACTCGTTTGACATGAAAGTAACAATTTTAATGTTAAACTAACATGTTACTCCAAGCCCTGGTGATGCCTCCTAGCTTCTGACTCATACTTGCTTGCTTGTTTGATCCGCTAGGGAGAATTGCTGTTGCTTTGCTTTGTTTTGATTATGGATTGTCTTTGGTAGACAAAAGCTGAACTGGGTGACATTTGATGGACCTCAAAAGGAAACAAGGACATCCAAGTGTTCAACTCCTCTACTTTTAAATATTATAAATGAACACTTGTTTCAGACAGATGAAAACTATAATTACAATGTCATGGGGGGCATCAACATACTGAAGGAAAGAAGAAAAGGGAGAACATGGAATGCAATTAGAAATTCAACATGCAAAAGAGGATCTACTCATGTTTTGAGAACCTGACTGTCACACATTTACTAGGGTACTCATAAATTTGTATGCCTATAAGGGTCAAATATAACATAAGTAGTGAATTTTAATAGTATAAACTTATTAAATTTATATTTATACAGAGCTATTTATGTATGTCTGTGAAGATTCTCAGTCATCCAGGTGAGTTTATCTGAAAGTTGAGTCATGGCTACTGGACTTTTTTTTCTTGAGAGACAGAAATGTTTCCCTGCTCATCCAAACAGCTTCATCAGTCAAAGACAATCCATAATCAAAACAAAGTCTGATGAAGCTGTTTGGATGAGCAGCGAAACGTTTCTAACTCTCAAGAAAAAGAAGTCCAGTAGCCATGACTCAACATCAGAGCTATTTATGTAAATGAGATCTTTCCCAATTTCTATTGTCAAAAGCAAGGGATGGTGCCTGCTCCCAAAAACATTAACATCCAAATTAGTTGCCAGTACTGAGGGTTGAAAATTATTTAAAGCACGAAGCCTCAGATGCCTCAGATCTGTGAATATCACATTAGTATCCTGGGCATATCAGAAAAATGAAGATAAAAGAGGTCCAGCTCCTTCCCCAAATATCCTCTACCGTCATCACATTGTGAACATGTGCTTCTCATGTATTCTAGTACCTTACAAGAAACAATTAATTCCTCATTATTTCCCGTCCTTGGAACTAGGTGGAATACAGAAGAGCCATAGCTCATTGGACAAAATGTGTGAAGGTCTCAGGTTCAGCCTGGAGTCTCCAATGGGGACCAGGTAAATAACCACAAAGAGCCAGTATTGATCAGCATGGAAGTTACTGAGCTAAATGGACCAGTGATATGACTTAATATAAGAAATCTATGTTCCAAAATGCCAGGGATATGCCTGATGATGCGTTGCAAAGATGCAATTACAGGAGGGGGAAGGGGGGGGAAGCAATTGTGACGTGAGGTGCCATCCTGCCTAATACAAGCCAAGGGATACTCAGTCCATACTGGATAGTTTAGCTTTCTTCAGCCAAGTTTGGCTCACATCTAAACTCTTTAGCATCTCCTCTGTTGAATGAAACACCAAAAGTAGTCAAGTAGCCTTGGGCAGAAAATGGAACTCTACACGGACTGGAGTCTTTTGAGTGTTTTTCCTGGCCTGGGAGCAGAGAATCTGAGATAGTTCCTTGGACTTTCAGCCCAATACTGAATATCATTCACAGGACAACAGAAGATAAAAGAAAGCAAACAATGGCCATGGCAGTGGGCACTAAAAATGTTTATTTCTTTTTTTAAAGGGAGGATTCTTTTGGAAAGCTATTAAACAGTAGTACAGCTAAAAGCCAACAGACTTCAAAGGAAACAGCAATAAAAAGATAGGTCTGGGTTCCTGGAATGCTGTTGCCTACCACTTTTAATATCCTAGAGAACTTTGTAATAATTCCCTCATTTATTATAACCAAACACGATAGGCTATTCATGTTTTACAGATTGAAGCAGTGCTACTATAATGTGTACTGCCCACACAAGTACTGCCAGGTTCAAAGAATAAAATGACCTACGGCCAAAAAAACAAGCAAAAGTAAGAATTTGGACAGAACTTCTATGCTCACTTCCAAATCCAGATAAACCAGTATTGGGCTAATTCCAGAACGCAGTACATTTTCAAGTTTGTCTGCCTCTGACGTGCTCAGAACCCAATACGTTCCCAAGCTATTTGCATTCTTATTGCCCTTGAACCATTTCATCTGCCAAACCCTCTGCAGTGCATTCTTGGAAGATGTTAAGTGTTGATACCCTGTGCCTCAGAGAAACACTAAGCCGTATAAACATCTGGGGCCTAGAAGGTTTAGATGGCAGCGGGGTGGTGGTGGTAAGACAACTAGAGTCAGAGAATGATAATTCCTGTGCCTAACACGTATAAGCTTTAAAAATGCTGGATCTAAATATTTTCTTTTAGGCCACTGGAGATTTTTTACTGACAGGAACACACCAACATTTCAAATAAAAATTCAGATTTTTACAGATGTTGCCTGAGAATCAAAACCAGTAGTATTTATTCAATTTTGGAAATAAATCTTCTTGCAGTCAAACTCGCACTCCAGAAGCCAAACATAAAAACATTTGCAACTCTGTTGGGGGTTTTCTTCTCACACTATCCTAGGGTCAATCATAGCCCTGAACTACTGGCCATAAAAATGTGCAAAGGGATAAACAAATGGCCAGTTTTAGGTACTCTCACTGACAGCTTTGGAGACTGGAATTCACTTAATTTTATTTATGCACTTTAACACCTGCTACAATCTTTACTGATTATTTGGACTCCAGCAGAGAATTCTTAATTGACATGAGAGGTGGGATGCTCTGGAGCAAATGAACACTGAGTCATTCAATAACCTTCAATGCATCTTAAGCCCCAAACATCTTTACTCAGAAATAAAACTCAGCGTCTAGAATCCTCTTGATGCAACTTATGCCATACAAGAGTGATACAGTGGAACCTTGACTTTTGCAGCATATTTGACTTGCAGCAAGAAGGGGCCTGGTTGACTTGCGCAGCGGGCTCTGACTTACACCTTGGAGCCCTGGCTCAAGGCCCCAGAATCGGGCGGCAGCCACGACCCAGCATCGCGGCTGCCGCATCCAAACTGCTCCTGCCTTCTTCCTCTCCTCCGGCAGTGGCAGCTTTGGCAAGGCCAGCTCAGAGCACCTGGAGCTGGTCCTCGGCCTCACCGCAGCCGCCGCCGCCGCCGGAGGAGAAGAAGGGCCGGGAGCTCGGGACTGGCCTCGCTGGTTAGACAGTCAGCTCAGTCTTGTAAAAAATCTGGCTGCAGAATTCTGGTCCACAATGGAAGCATTTTAGTTGGGGAGCTGTACAGTTATAGGGCTCTAATGGTAAGCATAGGGTTGTTCAGAACTTGGAACGTCAGGTTAAAAATCAGTAAAACTTAAATGTTAGACATTGTTGCTATGAACATTAAAAAGTGGAGGCGTATAACTTCCACTGCCTTCTCCTCTCTTTGAAGAGACATTTCATTTACATCCCCAGAAGGAATCTCCTAGCCCAGTCAAATTTGTGTTAAATTGCTGTTTTGGGGGGGCCTTTTTCATCATCAGGAATGGATTAATCCACTTTCCCATTACTTTCTATGGCAAAAGTTTGACTTAAGGCATGTTTGACTTATGTCTAGACCTCTGGAACGGATTAATTACGTAAGTCAAGGTTCCACTGTAATGTCATAATCACTTGACTGGAATATTTAATTTAAATTAACTGAAAGCTTCCTATCCTTTCATGTTCCAAGGTTCCCTTTTGCCCTGGGGAAACATCTGAGAGCCTCAGGATGGGAGGACTACAGTAGCAAAACTGAAGACGAGATTGCAACCACTGGTCCCAGCTGCAAATGCCACCTTTTACCCATATTAGGTATCCTGCACCTCACTGAGAAGAGATTCCTCAACGTGAAACCTGGGGAGAGAGGAGCTTTGCCATTATATGAGGTAGGGAACAAGCCACCTTTTCAGACTCTAAGAACAGGGGAAGGTGCTTCAAAGTAAGAACATGGGTTCACCATTGTCTATTGACAAACAGATCTCCAAGGCTGTTTCCAGACAAGCACTTGTCATTGATCATACTTGAAGCCTCAAAGCTTGTCTTTACCCTCTTCTCCGAGACTGCATACTCAGAATCATGTAACTCAGATTAAAGGCACTTTAACTGTTGAGAGATGCAGGGCAGGTGCTCTTGGGTAAAGTTTAGAATGTTCTTGGTTAGGACAGTGGGATTCTAATTTAAAAAAATTTGGTCATTGTAGAATTAGGTGAAGAAAGCCAGGCATAAAACCTTTAGTAGTTCTTCACTGACATGCATATGCATTTCCATTTGCAAAGATTGTGAGATTGCTACACTTCATTATAACCTACACTCCACCATTAGAACTCCCTGGGTGGTCATGGGCAAGGATGTTTCAGCAGCAGATCTCTCACAACAGCATGCTGACTCATAAAGTGGTGGCTGTGAGAATTAATGCAATCTGGACCAAAAGATACATTGAAATTAAAAGGTGCAATACAACATGGGTAACAGGAACAATCAAGTTCACAGCATTCACACAGTTTGAGAAATAACCCATGTTCGCTATTCATTCATTACAGTTAAACAGCTATGCAATAATGTTTGCTGTTACTTCATCTTGTTATTGTCGAGTGCCAGCACCATATATCAGAGGTTTACAAAGTAGCATGCCAAGCCAAAAATAAGCCTTGAGAAAGTTATTATCTAATTTTTTATTAAAAGGGGAGCAACAAGAAACAACAGAAATGAACCTGACAAAATGCATTTACTTACATTTAAGACAAATTAAAAGGTTGTTAGCCCCAATATATGCATATTCATTTAC
Organism: Phrynocephalus guinanensis; assembly: GCA_037367245.1. Classification (NCBI taxonomy): domain Eukaryota; kingdom Metazoa; phylum Chordata; class Lepidosauria; order Squamata; family Agamidae; genus Phrynocephalus; species Phrynocephalus guinanensis. Next base: position 87,636,111 of record CM074740.1, on the reverse strand, counting down.
TATGTTTCTATTCTACCAGTCTTCCAATAAACATAAACAGCTCTCTTGTTCCCTTTGACAACCATGTGATACAGGTCACAACAAGCCAGAACACCACCAAGATTTCCAATGAATGGCATAGCTCACTAGAGATTTGAACCTGGAGTTCAGTTCAGCATTCTAACCACTACACTGCATCAGTTCTGGAGATTCTCAGGGAATTTGGTGGGGTAGATTCCCAAATAAGAATGCATAAAGCTATTACCCTGGATATCTAGTTTAAAGCTTTCAAATAAACTAGGAACGTTGACCAGAAGAGAACCATTTGTCAGTGGCTCAGCTATCTTCCTGGAGCGGCAGTGGTTGGGAGTTCAATTCCTTACTGTGATTTCTGTGAATAGAGCCAGCCTGCGGAGCCTTGGGGAAGCTGCAAAGTCTCAAGATGCCCCTAGAAGGAGGTAATGGTTAAACCACCTCTCAGTTTATCCCTTTCTGGAAAACCCTGAAAAGGGGCACCATACGTCAAAATTGATTTCGCATTGTTGTTGTTGTTGTTGTTGTTGTTGTTGCTGCTGCTGCTGTTGTTGTTTTATTCAATCTATGTTCATATCAGCAGCCCATAGGAAGGGAAAGAACAGATGCTTTTTAAAGTCCTGTTGAGAAAATCCACCACCATCTTTGCCTTTTAATATATACAAGTGCAGAACAGTGATATCCGAAGTGACTAATGCGGAAAAGAATTTCCAGGCAAGGAAGCAATAAACACGTATCAGCAAACAAGAGGAAGCCCACACCAATGCACGCAAGCCAAGCCCTGCCTGGAACAAAGACCACCCACCCACATCCACCGCAGATAAAAGCGACCTAGTTTTCAACACAGGGCCTGAGGATCAGGTAGAGGCAGTGCTGCATGTGGTCAGCGGGTAGAGGGCAGAAAGCACACCCACCACGTGGGAATAATTCAATTTGTGTATGGCACACGTGAATGATTTTTAACAACAGGAGATGGGGGGGGAGGACCCCAACCTCTTAACAGTTGCACTCAGCTGCTGTACAGGAAGGATGCTTCTCTCTTACACCCCCCACCCCCACCCCAAAGCTGTGCAACTCCCACGAGTCCGGCAACAATGCTCAGACTTGGCAACTAAAACAAGAGGAAAGCACTAAAGTTAATATTCTTGTCCTTCCAGGCTGACAATCCAAGATCATTGGGGGCGGGGGCGGGGGGGGGGGGAGAGAAGAGAAGTCAGAACCACTGAAGTAAACAACTCCCTCCATGTGTTAGCATTGCAAATCAATACATGCAAGCAAAGGCAATCGAAAATCCCTCTTTGCAAATGCGGGTTTTAAAATGTCCCATTTTGGAGACAGCAGGCCAGTCCTTATCTGCCTTAGCAAAGGGGAAGCAGGGGTGGAGAAGATATTATTCCCTCTAGAGCCGGCTTAATCTCCTGAGTGCTACTGGTGGTAATCTAGAGGGGAAAAGAGAAATCGGGGTCACAGCTGACACCAATTGTCTGACACCCATATACCCACACACTGCCCATACCTACAGGGGGCCTTTCTTTCTTTCTTCCTTACTTCCCTCCCTATATCACAGGAACTCTTTCAACCAATTAAAACCAAGCAGCACAATTAAAACACTCAAAGACTGAAAAAAAGCTTATAGTGCAGGGGACTCCCTTCTGGGCTAATTTTTGAACCAGCTGATGGGAGGTGGCAGGTTAAGTGTGATGGAAGAAAGAACTGGGGAAGAAAATGAAAGGGGATCAAGACAGCCTGAAACTTTACTCCTCTCCCAGGCGTCTTCTGGCCAAACAAAAGAGACGGGCTGGGGGTGGGTTGGAGGGGGTTGCCCCTCCTTAGGATCGGTGCCGTTTCCTGAAAAACACTCTTCCTCCCGGTCGCGCCCTCCCCCCCCCCAATCTCCAATGGGACCGCCTGCTCTAGACCTGGTGCGGGTGGGCGCGCGATTTTCCGACCCTGGCGGGAGTGTTTGGAACGGGTTCCTCCTCATGGCTTCAGCCTGACGTAATTCAAACATGGCAACAGTTCCGACTTCAAAGCGAGGTCGAGGAGACCTCCCATCAACACGCGCCCGAGGAGCGCGAAAGGAGACGAGAAAAGGCGAAGCGGAGCGCTTCCCTTTGTGTGTCCCCTTCTCTTTCTCTCGCCGCCCAATCCGTGACCCAACAGCTGGGGGGTGTGCGTGCGTGTGTGTGTGTGTTGTGGTTTCAAGCAACAATCCGCTCTCCTCGGTCCATGGCAAGGCGCTTCCTGCCTGTCGAGACACCTAAAACGCGCCTCCTCCTCTTCATTCAGGCTCGCCGCGTGGTACCGTGTGTGACGGGCGCTTGGCTAAACTTTCACACCCCAAGAACAAGACGGAGGGAACTCTCAAGGATCAGCTGAGACTGGTGTCGGAGGGTATATTTTCCCCCCTCCCTCCATTCCCTTCCTCCGATCTCCTCTGTAACTGGGATCGTGTGTACCGATCGTGGAGAGAACCGCCCCCCCCCGCACCGCCCCGAAGCAAAGCTCAACAGCCACATGCTCTATATAAGCCCTTTGTTTTCGCGGTCGCCTCCGCCTTCGCCTACGTGCGATCACCCAGGATAACTCGGTTTGTCTCGATCCTCCGCAGTGGAATCTAAATAGCGCGTCTTTATTAGATACATGGAAAAATTGCGGTAGACGGGGGGAGCGGGGGTAGGGGAGAGACTCTGTTTCCACCACCTGAGAGGAAAACAAATCTCCAACGGCACCAACGGGGAGGGAAACTATGCAGCGAGGTGGCAGTTGAGAAGTTGAGATCAAAGTTGGACAAGGCAAAGAATGCGCCGCTTTCTCGCTCCGGTTTTGTCGGGAAGAAGAAAGCGGATCCCTCCTCCTCCTCACCGCCCCCCCCCGTCCGCCAGGTCTGACGACCCAGAGCAAGTCTAACAAGACTTGAGGGACTTCGCACGGATTTTAAAAGACGAGTTTTAAAAAGACGCGTCAAGGGAGCACGTGTCATGCCAGCTCGCGTGCACACAAAAGAGATCGCAAGCCATATCAGAACACACACACACTCGGGCTCGCCTACCGCCCCGGCGGTGGCCTCTCCCGTTCTGCCCTTCCCGCGGGCTCATCCTTCCAGCCCTCCAAGGCCACAAGGAGAGTGACACCCCCCCCCCCGCCGCCGCCGCCATGGCGTCCTGCCGCTCCCACAACTTTCCCTCGCCCCTCCCGATCTACAGGTGTCTCTCTTGGCGGCGCTTCCCGGGAAACCCCGGGGAACGTTCGAAAATGGAACGCTCGCGGCCCGACCCTTCCGAGAAGGCTCAAATCCGGATTTAGACGCCGATCTCGAGGGATTTGTGGCCAACCTTAACTCCCTCGCGCCTCCCCGCCCCCGCCCCCCCACCTTCGCTTCCCATTGTGGCTGACCGCGCGTCCAGAGCTGTAACGGACAAACACAAATCCGGCCGCCTCTGTTCCTTCGCCTGCAAACTCCCCCCCCCCAAAAAAAAACCCGCCTTCGCCGGCTAGAGGAGTTCCACGTTTACTTTTTTTACTCCAGAGTCAGCCCATTAAGTTCCCCGGGGCCGGTTTGCAAGAAAGGACAGCAGTGCTGCCGTTCCCATCACGCTTCTTCCCCCTTGATCGAATACAGAACCTCTGCCTTGAGCGCGAATTAAAAAAAAAGGGGGGGTTGGAAATCAAAACTCAACAACTTGGAAGCAGGAGGGGGGGGAAGGTGCGATCCGACCTGCAGAAGCATGATCAATCCGAGCACGGCTCCACGCATTCGCAGTGCAGTCCCAAGACACGCTTCCTCAGCCGTAAACCACATGTCGAACAAGGCTTACTCCTGAGTAAGTACACCTACGGCGGCCACCTCGGGCGTGCTTTCTAAGTTCCCTGGACCATCGGCCGAGCCGCCGGCTTTGAACTGACGACCCAGCTATTCTGCAAGCGCTGTTTTCCTCGGCAGGAAAAAGTCAAAGGGCCACATGCTCGACCTGTAACAATGCAACCCAGCCTTTGGGAACCACCGCGAGCAACTCCCCCCCCCCCGCCTCCGCTTCCCAAAAGGATGACCCTCCCGAATCACCCACGCAGGGCACACACAACGATGCCCGCCAGATCCACAACCACCCCACTTGCAAGCAACTGCTATCCTACCATTAAAAGCACGCCCCGAAAGGACGAATTGGCTTTTTTGCAATCAACCTGCGTGGAAAACGCGCCGGCAGGAGACGAAAACTTGTTAGAACTCGTGCTTCCCGGCCAGGGCTGCTATTTAAAAAATTAAAAAACACAGAACAAACCGCGAAGCGAGCTCTCCCAAAGTGAAACAATAAAACAGCCCGCGAGGACTTACCCGCGTGGTGCGTGGTGTGCGCGGCGCGACCGGCCTCCCCCCCACGCCTCTCTCCGCAACCCTCGTTGTCTCGCGCCGGCGTCTGGAGAGCAGCAAGGTCTGGAACCGGGGGCTTAACGTCGAGCCGCTTAGGCGCATGCGCCGCTCCCACGGCTGGCTTCTCCTCAATCGAGCTCGTTTGCAGGCGCGGCCCCTTGTCCTTATAAGGGAGAGAAGGGCCGGGCGAAGAGGTGAGGGGGCGGAGAAGAAAAGGGGCGGTGACGTCAGAGGAGGCGGATCTTCGGCGCCCGCGCAGGCAAAGGAGGGCATCGGGATTATGAATGGGCGGCCGGTGTCCGGCGGCGGACGGGCTCCATCATCCGGAGCATCCCATGGCGGAAGCGGCCGCTTCAACATTTCGTCGAATTAGAAAAGAGCAAGACTTTATTTTCTTTTAGGGAGCGCGAAGGAGCTCTTATTTTCCGGGCACAGGACGAGGAGCGTCGAGGCTGGTGGCGACCCACTCGGTCGCTGGAAATGATCCCAACAGCTGTAGCGTGTATCCTTTGACTGGATAGGGGGGGCGGGCGTGGGCGGGGATGGTTGTTTTTTGAGCCTTTGTACATGACCCCTAAACGCCGCAGCAAATGGCTGCAAGCTCCGGAGCTTACAATGGTTTCCCCACCAGCTCTGGAGTTTGCAGAAAATTAAGTGCGACCCTGCCCACCTAAACCCGTCCCAGCGCACTTTTCTGTACCTGCTTAATCTGGTCAGTGCAGGGCTCTCCTGGCTTCTGTTTGTTTGTTTTTTGCCTCCCACCCCTTTAAGAGAAGGGGCGGGAGGGGGGGAAAAGCAAACAAAAGAGAAGGAATCAGCAGGAAGCTCTGGCAGCTTTTCCAAGGTGAGTCTGCATTTTCCCCCCACTTTCTTCCTCCCTCCCCTCAGCAGACAGGTGTGGAGTGGTGGGGAGAAAGGAAGAGCAACGAACCCCTAAGATCTCTGGTCCGAATTTAAGTGGCCAGCGGATCTTAGGGGTCATGTGAAAAGGCCCATTTGTTGCGTGCCCTCAAGTCTGAACTGATTTCTGGCGACTCTCGTAGGGCACTCGAGGTCTACCTATTATGTGTCTTTTATATGAATCTACAGGATCGCATAGACCTTGTGTTTATAACTACTTATAAACTTGTGGGTTTACATGGACACTATGTTTTCAGTGTTTCCATCACTGGTCACTTTACATGGAACTTTATTCCCCTTTAACTGCTCGCATTCTCTTGTAGCTTTAATATAATGTTGTCTATTAATGCTGTAAAATGTCTCTCATTTCCCTGTTCTCAATACCTGAACATGTTTTAATCGTAGTGAACTGTATTATCCCTCATTACTGTAAGCTGTCTTGGGTCCTTTTTCCATGGAGAAAGACGCAGTAAAAACACAGTAGGAACCCGTATCCACTGATTCATTGTCCACTGATTCAGTTATCCACGGTTGGGCATTTGAAAGGATGTCATATTGAAGAGGGAGGGAACAGGTTTGTTTTCCATGGCTTCAGAGACTAGGACTTGGGGCAATGGTTTCAAACTACAGGAAAAGATATTCCATTTGAACATTAGGAAGAACTTCATGACAGTTAGAGCTGTTCGGCAGTGGAATATGCTGCCACAAAGGGTGGTTGAGTCTCCTTCTTTGGAGGTTTTTAAGTAGAGGCTGGATGGATGGCCACCTGTCGGAAATATTGTGATGGGGTTCCTGCATGGCAGGGGGTTGGACTAGATGGCCCTTGAGGTCCCTTCCAACTCTATGATTCTATGGCAGAGGAAAAATGAATAAACAATTCAGCAGCTGCAAAGCAAGCCACTGTCAGAAGGAGCATCTGTAAAGCAAGGTACTGTCATAAAACAGCAGCCGTAAAGCAAGCTACTGTCACAAACAGCAGGTGTAAAGCAAGCTACTGTTGTAAAACAGCAGCTGTAAAGCAAGTTACTATCACAAAACAGCAGTTTTGGGGAACATTTTAGTGTTCTCTCTTATCCACGGTTTTCATTATCCATGGGAAGGCTTGGAACAAATCCCCAGCAGATACTGGGGTACTACTGTATTCTAAAATAAATAAATGAGATACTGTATTGCCTTGAAGAAATGGAAGTGGTCCACGAAAGTGATTTATTTTTTATATAAGTGGCCTGTAAAAGTACTGCCTATAACCTAGTACTGTACTGCATTTGAGATCTTGATGGAATAGTTTGACCATCCGAAAAGCAGCATATAAAATACACTACTCCTTTGAATGGCAGGGGTCTGAGCAGCATGAGTTTGGTTATGCAACAGAGAAATATGTTAGTAAATAAATAATTGCAATAAATATTCAGCAAATATTTATTTGCTGAATAAATGACTCAACTTCCAGATTCAGCAAATATTGTGCCCCCTGCCCATCCAAAACCCTATGAGTTCAACACAGAAGGTGTCAAAGAACTCTGCCTGCCCCCAAATAGAGGGTGCACTACAGATATTATATTGCTGGCCCTGAAAGAGGTTCCTTTTTCAGGCTATGGTTAGAATTGCCCCTGAACTAGGTTCTATAACATTATTTCCATGTCTTTTGTGAAAGGAAGAGGATGTGGTCCAGGGTGAAGAAAATATAACGAAGTTCTGAATTGTCATCTCTGGGTCACAGAATCATGACCAATGTTAAATTTCTTGGACCCAAAACCTGGAAAAATTAATTTTTAGACCACAGTGCTCATGCAAGGGAGGCCCATAAGCAGGGCCACTACTATAGGCTATGTCACCCCAGGGCAACATGGTTTCTGTGTCCCCCAGTAAGGGGGGAGATGTGGACGAGTACCGAGTACAAATACTGTTTTGTCATTTTGGCTCCCCCTCCTCAGTGCAGCACCTGGGGCACATGCTCCCTTGCCTCCACCCAGTTGAGGCCCTGCCCAAAAATCATCCACAAGAGCTAGGGCCTTCTTTGCAGTGGCACCGACTGGAAGCATTATGCCAACTGGAAGCATTATGCCTGGTTTTCTCCCTGCTAATATTTAGAACACAACTTAAATAACTTCTTTTCAGGGAGGCCTGACTTGACCCCACTTGTTCTGCTCTCATACAGAAAATTACCCCTGGTGCCATCTGTTTTTTTCTGTCAGTTGCTTTAATTTTGTATTGTGCATTCAGTATTTCTTAGTATATGTTCTATTTCGCTATAGACCACCCAGAATACTATACTGCATCGCACTAATGGGGTGGTATATACATCAAATGAACAAATAATCCCCCAGCAGCTTTGTTGGCACAAAGTAACTTCGTTATTGATTATCTGGATCTTAGTTAAGGTGCAGTATAACTTTGTGTTTAACAGCTACAAAGAGCTCACATTTGCTTCACAAATCCACTAACACTAAGGTTCAGTTGCAGAGCGCTGCAGAATTAATAACACTCTTTGGCGGTCAACCGTTCGACATTTTAACTTCTGATTCTACCACAGCAGTTGAGAGATTGGATTATGTTAGGTGGGCAGATGGTGGATGCTCCTTTATCTTTTAGAGGAAAAGTGGGGACAGATTTATTCCTTATGCCTGACAAGGCAGTCCTACACAACATTTACTCAGAATGACTTTTGCTGGAATGTGGTGGGTGTGTACGTGTGTTATTCTCTATCAAATGATAGGTTAGGAGGATTGCAGGAGGATTGCTCTTTGTCATCCAGCTTGCTGACACTTTAGACAAATTTTCCATTACTCTGTGTTTGTCCAACAGTATATGATATAAAAATGCAAGTGTTTAAAAAAACCTAGATAGTGCTACAACAATCTGGACAATAGTGGCAACTCTCTGGAGCGCTTTCCTATCTGCTCCTGTGCATTTGGCAAACCATACACAGGTGCAGTAGGTTAGAATACTCTCTCTAGTGCAGCAATAGAAGGTCACTAGCAGTTTTTCATTCAGTTGTTGTTTCCTGAGAAGTCTCAGGTAATATAATCTTTGCTGGGCCCTCTTAACCAGTGGCTGCCTCCATGGTGTTGCTTCAAAGCAAGGGGGAAAGAGGGTTGAGCATCCCATTTTGCTGGCACAAAACAAAGCATCAGCAGGGAAAGGGATTTAGCATGTCGTTTTCAGCAAATGGGGTTCACAAATGGAACTACAAACCATGTACAAACCAGCAATATGAGCCTCCCAGGTCAGATCCTGCCTAATAATAACTCCCAGAAACTTAAAACTGGCCACCTGCTCCACTTGATCTCCATTGATAATCAGGAGCCCTCACTTATAAAGGCTGTTAATGTTTCTGGGATGTGGACACGATATTGTTAAAGAGTCTCTCAAGAGCTTTCTCCAGCCAGATGCTTGCCAAATAATTTGAACTACAACTCCCAGAGTTTGTCATCGTTAGCTCTGCTGGGCGGGTTCCAGATTAGGAGTACAAAAACGGTCAGAGGGGTTACCAGATTGAGGAAGAAGGGTTTGCTACTAGAGAGGCTGACAGGTGAGCTCATGTACATAGGCTGCAGCCCAGACCCTGTGCAAAGGACCTGGGCCTGCTGCCTCTCGGGATGGTGTTGGCTTCAAAGCAAGGGGGAAGGAGGGTTGAGCATCCCATTTTGCTGGCACAAAACAAAGCACCAGCAGGGAAAGGTTTAGCATGTCGTTTCAGCAAAATGGGGTTCACAAATGGAACTACAAACCAGTGTACAAACCAGTGCAGTTCGTCGTCCCCCCCCCCGTTCATGGGTTGGCTTGTGCCCATCTCTGTTTTCTATCTTTAATTCCGTATTTCTTTGCAAATATAATAAAGTTTAAGAACATGGGGAAGCACCATGTTTTTAGCTAAGTTTACTTTGTAATAATATGCACAGAGATGCTACCTGTGTATGATACATATAGTTGCATCATTTACTTAGTGTGACCCATGGACCCACACATTCCTTAAGGCTTTGGTTTAATTAAGCCCAGTGTTTTGAAATAGTATTTCTCTTAACTATTATGATGCCCCTATTTTCTTTCTGGATGCTCATCAGCTCCACTCGGAAAGATTATTAATGGAAGGAAGATTATTTCTTGCTACTGTTTACTTTTTTCCCCTTCCAAAATAGGAATAACATTCATGGACAACATCAGGCAGCAAAGAGTCACAATCCTGTTTCCCACATCCTTTCTTCCTCCTCCTCCTCCATATTCCCCATACTTAACTTTATCATCTTACCCAATGAAGAGATAACCTGATCAGAAAGTTGCACACCTTTTGTTGTTTGGCCTAACAGGGACTGCCAGTCATTATGGGCCTTGGTATCTCTTTTAAGTCACTGTGAGATTGGCTGCTTTTGTTTGTGCCTTTGTGGATGCGAAATCTATCCATTTTGTAGTGGGATTGAGACTCTGGAGCCTCAGTCTTCCTTCCTTCCTTCCTTCCTTCCTTCCTTCCTTCCTTCCTTCCTTCTTATAAAGGACCCAAAGTGGCTTACATGATTTAAAAAGATTATATTTGAAAGCTGAATCAGTAAGTTATAAAAGTATGAAAAAAGAATTATGTAAACATATTTTAAAAATTACTGAAATATTTTTGTATTTTATATATCATAGAATAGCGAAGTTAGGACAGGCCTGTAAAGCCATCAAGTCCAACCCCCTGCTCCCCGCAGGAACACAAATCAAATGATATCTATCTGCCAGGTGGTTGTCCAGATTTCTCTTAAATGCCCCCTAGAGTTAGAGCACTCAATACCTCTTGAGGTAATTGGTTCTATTATAAAATATAAGATTTATAAGATTATTATATTTTATATGTGTCATGTCGCCCAGACAGGATGCCAGGCTTTTTTTATCTAGTCCATAATTTAAAATTAATTCCACCATTAATAGTATAAAAAACTGCTACTCTTATTTTCTATCTGTGAACTAGACAGGACAAATGGAGCTTTGAGGATATTGTGGAAGGATTATCTTTTCTAACATGAAGGTGCAAAAGTTTACAGCATTTTAGTCAGGAAGTTGAATCACGTCAACTGGACTTCTTTTCCTTGAGAGATTGAAACATTTTGCTCCTCATCCAAGCAGCTTTGTCAGTCTGAAGAAAGCTACCTAAGAGAATGATGAAGCTGTTTGGAGGAACAGTGAAACATTTCATTCTCTCAAGGAAAAGAAGTCCAGTTGCCATGACTCAACTCCCAGATGAACTCACCTGGATGACTGAGAATCTTCAGACATACAGCATTTGAGCTGTAAATTTAGGGTGCCATCTGGCTCTGTAGTTCTAAGGAAAAAATGAGCTACTCCAATGAGATAGTACCCTGGCCTATGGCATCACCTTATGAGACCCATATCATTGCAATCCTTCCTCTGTTCCTTCCCATGACAAAATGCAAACTACAGTGGTACCTTTTATAAAGGAATTAATTCATTCCAAATGAAATTCTGTTAAGCAAAATTTCCTTTATACAAATTTCTCATAGGAATGCATTGAAAATGGAGTAATCCCTAATCATGACCATTCTTATGTTGTACGGATTCACCCCATAGACAATTCTGTTAAGCAAATTTCCCCTATCTCCGGAATTTTTTGTGTTGTACAGATTTTATGTTAGACAAAACTTTGTTATACAAGGGTCCACTGTACAAGGATTAAATATCTAGCCTTTTCCCTCCGCCCCCTCCCCCTCCCAGCTTGCTTTTAATTTCTTGCCTGCTGAAGACAGAATATTCTCAAAATTTTGGCAAACATGTGCCCTTTGGTTAAAATGATCAACTCGGTACTGGGTTTATAATAGAAGGGGGGCTTCCTGTTTAGTATTCTTTTTGCTGTGCTTAACTTGAAATGCCTGGGAACATATTCTAGAATGTTATCCTCAGGCCAGAGATATTTTTTATGTTTCTTCTGCTGACTTAGAAAATACTGTAATTGCCAGAGAGAAGCATGCACCCCGTTTGCTGTAAACATTCTGAAAACTTCCCACATAAGACTTGTAGGTCACCCCATAGGAAGCAGTCTGCCTTAGTTTAGGCAAGGCTGGGTGATACCATTATTAGACACTTCAAAAATCACAAATGCAAGCTAGACTTTGACCTTGCATGGGTCTTCATCATCCTTTTGCCCCGATTAGGAACCGCTTGTACTACTAAGTTGCCTTAAAGCTACACACAAGACAGTGTTGTTTCCCAAAAAGTATTAGGCTGCAAACTCCCAAGGATGGTGAGCCTTCTAGTCAGAGCTATCAAGTTGCATGTTCCCCATATCTGCCTTATGGGTTGAACCTAGAGGAAAAGCCATGAGCTTTCATCCTTTTTTGTCTCATCTACAGTTCTTTGAAGCCATATGTAAGCTTTTGACCCAGCAGACCGTTCCCCCCATTGTCTACCCCCCCCACTGTCCTTCCTAGTTTGTGTGGGCATTATCCAAGCAAAAGGTATGGCAGCCCTTTTGTCAGCTTTGAAATCCAATCACATGCAAAGCTGTGCAATGTTTATGGGAACCTGAACACCAATGGCCTGTTTTACAAGCCGAATTGCAGCTGTCAGCAACCAGCCAGCCCCAGTAACTGCAAGCCCTGTTAAAAACGACCAAAAAGGGCTCTTGGGAGACTCTCTTTTACACGTTGTTTAGATAAAAGCAACTCCCGTATATAACTGCTTCATCATCATTCTAAGGAGTAGAAGCATAATGCTGGATTATGTTAACACAATGTGTTACAAGGCATATTTAACTTAGTGTGCCTGTTAACACTGGGCAGACCACCTGAACTGAGGAAGTGTCTGCAAAAAATTTTAATTAAATCCTGTGTTTCAGCAGCGTGTTTGAAGCACTCAGCACATTGCAGATCTGTTAGCTCAGTCGGTCTTCAAACAGCACTCACCCTTCAGAACTGCTGAATTAGATTGTTGAAAGTCTGGAAGAAATGTCTTACGAGGAACGGCTTAGGGAGCTGGGAATGTTTAGCCCTCTAAAAGAAGGCTGAGGGGGGGGATATGATAGCTATGTTTAAATATTTGAAAGGATGTCATATTGAAGAGAGAACAGGTTTGTTTTCCGAGGCTTCAGAGACTAGGACTCGGGGCAATGGTTTCAAACTACAGGAAAGGAGATTTCATTTGAACATTAGGAAGAACTTCATGGTGTTTAGAGCTGTTTGGCAGTGGAATATGCTGCCACGGAGGGTGGTGGTCTCCTTCTGTGGAGGTTTTTAGGCAGAGGCTGGATGGCCATCTGTTGGGAGTCCTGTGATGGGGGTTCCTGCATGGCAGGGGGCTGGACTGGATGGCCCTTGAGGTCTCTTCCAACTGTATGATTCTAGATTGCCCATCCAACGCTCAGCAATCGTTACACACAACTTTCCTGCATGCATTTCTTTTTCAAATAACACATGCATAAATATACTGTAATGACTGTAATGTAATAAGGAATCAGTGCATTTTTGTTGTCCTGGTTGAAGGCAGCTTTTTCAAGTTACTAGTACATGTATAAACTGCAAGGGAGTTGGTTTATGTTGTGGATGTTGAGACAGTGGCAGGGAGAATATACTGCATACCCCAAACCATAATGAAATGATACCTCTTTTTTTAAGTAACTATGGTAATTTTAGTTAAATAAATAAATATATTTTAATTGTATCTTAATTGTACTAACTCTATTTTAATTATATTTTAATTGTAAGTGTATATTTTTAATATTATAATTTATGATTGACCATTTTGTACATCCCCCACGGATAGTGCAGTTTGCACTAAGGGGCAGTAGAGAAATATAAGTAAATAAATAAATAACAATAGTGACTTATTAGACCCTGTTTAATATTTCTAATTGCAACAGTTTTCCTTGGGGAAATCTTAAGACCTGCAACTGTTATTACTTGAAAACTAGTTTTGGTCCCATACTCAATAGCTATGCTACTTTAGGATAATGGTATTTGTAGTCCAAGACATCCAGAAGACATCCAGTGGCTGGAGGACAGTGTATTATATTAGTACAGTACCTTAAACTCTCTTGTTATATAAATAATATTGTAGCAGAGCCAGAGCAGGCAAGGAGCAAAGCACTCTAGGTTTGAGTAACAGAGATTGTGACCTTACCCTCCAAAATACATTTGTATTTCTTCTGAGTTAAGCTGCAGTCAATAGGAGAGAGGATTTTCTTTGGAATAGTACAGTATATTATGCCTTTGTTGCAGTGCAAAACATCCGAGGGCGGTTTGGTCTTGAATGGGTGCTTAAGAGCCATTAACTTTACAAAAAGCCATTTTTTCCTTTGCTAGTATGAGCCAACCTAGTTTTCTGCATTTTTTGAATTCTTCTTGGGGCAGGGCATGTTGGCTGGTATAGAAACTGTCACCACAAATACTTGCATTTCTCATCTGCATTATTTGTTATAGTAGCTGCAGTGGCTGCTGGTAAATTTCTGACTAACTCAACATGCTGGTGTTTTCCTATAAAGTCCCAAACAATTTGGTTCCAATCTATCCAATAAACTTCATCGTCCCCTCTGAGCCATTCTTGGTGTTAAGATCTTTGTAGAAGGCCCTTTTTTGGTTCCTGCAATTTTTCAGAGGTGCATCTGGTACAGACCAGTTTTGGTGACTGCTTCTAGACTAGCTTCACCCCACAGCAGGAGAGGCTGCCCTCCTACCCTCCCATCTTTCTTTTGAGACATGCCTTTGACAGCAGAACGGCAGCTGAAATAAGCTTTCAATGAGGAATACTGTCCCTCTTTACTCTTTCTCATGTGTGTTTTAAGCTAGTTTAATTACATGATGTTTATTCTGCAGTAGTACTTTTAAAATGTCATTTTGTAAACTGCCTGTAGTCCCTACACTGGAAAAAAGGCAGGACAGAAATGTAGTGAAATGAATGAATACCCCTCCTGTGTAACCCAAATAATTTCTTTGCGCAAGGCAATACTACAGATGAGGTGATGGAAAGGAAGCAGTAAGACACAACGGCTGTATAAATAAAATAAATAACTGTATTTGTCATCCACCTACATGGCTCTGAGGCATGCCTGATCCTGCCTGCATTCACAGACATAAGCCAAGGTAAGCATGCATGGCATGCAGGCATCATAGTGGGAGCTATAATGTGGATTACAAACCTGTTGCTCCCAGTGATGGGATCTATAAAAGGACGAACACAATAGTGGGAATCGTTCTGTTAAACTTGTGCAGAACTGTCCTGTGTATTCCATAATATGGTTCTTGCATCATATTTAATGCTTATTCAACAGCTTTTCCTTTTTCAGAGTGAGTTACAAGCAAATACTCTAGAAAAGTACTAAACGGTTTAGGGGAATTTAGCTAGGGAAAAAAAAAGATTGAAATGTTAGTAGGTAGCATCTCAACATTTAGGCCATCCAATTAAATTCTGTACACATTCTGTTCTTGACTTAATGAAATATCACATGACACATTTCCATTATTCTCACAGTTTTATTTGTAAAGACCATTGCATGAAAAGCTGCATTTAACTGTAATCCAAACCTTGGAGGGGGGAAAAACAACCCACACCAGTTTGTGATATGTATGCTAAAGTGCTTGAAATAACAATACTTGTACTGATACCTACTTCCTCAACATTATCCAGTCCTGATTACTAATAATGTAAAACATAACAACATAGTCTGCATATACTTAAGAAATGGAGGGAGGGAGGGGAGAAGTTCTTTAATAAACTACACCAGGTACATTTGTACATTTCAAGTGTAACATTTTCTTACGAGATATAGACCTGTGTTTGACAACAGGGAAGGAATTTTTTTTTAAAATCAACATTTGCAGCACCTCTTAAAACATGTTCTAAACAACAAAAGGCAGTTAACAGGCCCGTCCCAAATGGCTTTACACAGAAGTCAGTTCCACTTAACACAATGGAATTTACCTCTGAGTAAATGGGCTGAAAAAATAATCTATCCAGAAGATGACTGGTGGGGTTACTTCAACAGTGAGACCACCTTATTCTGATTAACCTCTCAGATTTGTAAATTGTTTGTTTACTTACTCATCAGTTTAAATGTAACAATTTCCCTACATTTATACTGCAGTGATGCTGAGAACATTTGAGAGCCATTGTTCTAGAATACAGAATTTATTTGAGCTTTAGTCACTTTAAACAGTAGTATCTCACATCAATAAAGGTGGCTTAATACTGATGTCAAAAGGAGGGTGCTACTTAATTGCACAGACCCACAACAAAGTCCTCACTCTTCCAAGAAACAAAACTGGTTTCTGGATGTTTGACAGAATCACACCTTCGGCTCAAACTGGTGGACGTCATCTGCTTTCTTTTTGTTGCACATCATACGTTTTCTGAGTTGCACACAATGGGAATAAAATAAATGTCACAACGAACTGCACTCTTGAAGTTGTCAAATAGACTAGGCTACCAGCGCAATCTCATGCTTCAAAAATACCTTAACGCTGTTATAACAACACATAATTAAATAGTACTTTATTGCCTAAAGAGAAAGACATATGCAAAATGATCCTCACACACCATTCAGGTAGCGTGCAAGACAGATGACACAACTGAATGCTTTGCAGAAAGAAATTATGCAGCCAGACAGGATGTTCAACACCATAGGCTAGCACAGAAGGCTGAGGACCTCCTGCGAATTTCAAGCATATAACATTAACAGGGGGTCACTTTCATTTGTTTGTGTTGATAGTTAATCCCCAAACCCACCCACCACCACCCCAGTAATGAAATCCCATTACATCAGCAAGACAATGGGACCTGTAATAAAAATTCTGCGGAGGTTACTGTGTTGAAAGTGGGATGCTCCAAAAATCTTTTTAGCTGTACACAGGATCAGCAGATAGGAATCAAAATACCAAATTTGCTCCAGACCCTTCTAGAATGAATGGAGCCATACAACCTGTTTCTTCCTTAATGGCATTTAATAAACTTAAAGACATGGGGCTCTCGAGTCTGTGATATGTAAAAAAGAAAAAGAATAAAAATAAAAAGAATAAATGGCGGTTTAACTGTTCCTTTAATTTTCCTGTTCAGTCCTCCTTCCTGATTCATATTCATAAGGCAATAGCTGATTTTACTAGCTACCAGTATTGTGTAGCAATATAAACTGCAAGAAGACAAACTAGAAAAGCAATCTGCATTTTGTCTTGAGACTGGAAAAACAAACATTGACAAGCATATTATACTGATTACTTGCAGATTACTGGAAAATCTGAAAGGGCAATATATTTTTAGGAACTTAAAATGCCAGGATTTTTGAAAGGACATTTCAAATACAATAATCATGTTTATGCAACAGAGGAGAGGTAACTGAAGAGGGATTAAGATTTAATTCTTCCAAATGATCCTGCTTTGGGTTGCATGTAAGCTAAACCACAGGGGAGTCTGTTGTTTTCTTAACATCCCATTTGTGATTACAACACACGCTTGACCATGTTTAGATGACAATAGGAAGCTGATTGGGTTAAAGGAGGAGAATATGAAAGAGTTCCTTCCATAGCTGCAACCCGCCATGGCATGTGCCATAGTCATGCTGCCAAAGCCCTTCGGGGTGAAGCTGATTCAATCAGTCATGTGCTATTTCAGCAAAGAGTTTGGCAATGATTACCATCCAGTTTTTCAAGTAGTCAGAGATAATTGATAAAACACCTTGATGTAGGCAAGCTCAGTATTTTCTGATGGTTTCATGGTTGATACTCCTAAGCTCTGTGGCCAATCAGTGAAGGTCAAGGACTTCTTGGAGGTCACAGTGTATCACCAGTAGGACAAAGCAACACCATGGAGGTCATCAAAATCCAGATGACCAGCTAGACTCCCTGCATCTCAGCTAACATCCCTGTTCAATGTAGGTGGGCTTCAGGATATAGTGACACACTCTGTAGCAAAATACAGGATCCCTTAAACATGGGGTGCTTTCCCAATGCACCTTGTTGCCTCTCTAGTCCCTTCCCTGCTGCTTCTCCTGTCTCAACTGGAAAGAAGATGCAGAAGGATTCCTTCCTTTACGCTTCTCCCCTGCAAGTGTGTCTTCCCACTGCCTGTTTGCACATTAGTGCCAAATCCACAGTTGGGAGTCCAATGCTTCGCACCAAACTATTGATTGGATTCTCTGTGTCACATCCTATGAATTTTTTGTCAAGGCACCCCACAAGAATCTCATCAGTTACCCCAATAAAGGATGCTCCATTTCCCGATCACTTGCGTGTTTTGTCTCCTCCTTGCCATATTTTCACGCACTCTTGTGCTTCGAGGTTTTATACTGTAGAAAGAAACACCATACTAGGAAAGCACTTATAGGATATGTACTAAATGGTGCCTGCATGCCACACAGTGACAGGTATCAATTGCTTTCATCCTGGAGTCTCTCTTCTAAGCAGACTTTGACAGGTACGATGTAACAGGACTGATAGGAATCATTAAGACCTGGAGATCAGACGAGAAAGATTTCCTTTTCTTGAAAAGTCTCCAAATGATGGGGAAATGGAGTGATATGTGCTGGATTGCTACTAAAGCTATCAGTTTGGGTTAAGTAATGGTGCTTAATTTTGAAAAGTCTGCCTACAGTACTTTTGTTGCTACTATTAAAAAATGCTCTACTTCAAAAATTTTCTACTTGGCAGAAAAGCATCTAGGTTTTACATATCTGTTGTCTCAGTCTCTTTACAGTCTCTTCACAGGAAGCTGTTTCTAAAGGGTGACTCTACATATTCTGGCCGCTTCACCCAGAGTAGCTTGCTACTAGCATTGTTTGCGGTCGACTTAGGCAGCCAACTGAATAGCTACAAGCAAAGTGGTAAAAACCAGAGAAAATTGTGAAGAGCTCCAGAAGGATCTCTCCAAACTGGGGGAGTGGGCTGAGAAATGGCAAATGCGTTTTAATGTAACCAAATGTAAAGTAATGCATATTGGGGCAAAAAATCCAAACTTCATCTATCAACTCATGGGCTCTGAGTTATCCGTGACGGATCAGGAAAGAGATCTTGGTGTGTTGGTGGACAGCTCCATGAAGGTGTCTCCCCAATGTGTGGCAGCAGTGAAGAAGGCCAATTCCATGCTAGGGATTATCAAAAAGGGGATTGAAAATAAAACAGCCAACATTATAATGCCGTTATATAAAACAATAGTAAGGCCCCACCTGGAGTATTGTGTACAATTCTGGTCACCGCATCTCAAGAAAGACATAGTGGAACTGGAAAAGGTACAGAAGAGAGCGACTAAAATGATTAATGGGCTGGGGCACCTCCCTTATGAAGAAAGGCTAAAACAATTGGGCCTCTTTAGTCTGGAAAAAAGGCGCTTGAGGGGGGATATGATTGAGACATACAAAATAATGCAGGGTATGAGTAAAGTGGATAGAGGGAAGCTCTTCTCCCTCTCTCAAAATACCAGAACTAGGGGACATCCACTCAAATTGAGTGCTGGGAGAGTAAGAACTGACAAAAGAAAATATTTTTTCACCCAGCGTGTTGTAAGTCTATGGAACTCCCTGCCACAGGATGTGGTGATGGCATCTGGCCTGGATGCCTTCAAAAGGGGATTGGACAGATTCCTAGAGGAAAAGTCCATCACGGGTTACAAACCATGATGGAGATGTGTAATCTCTAGGCTTTAAACCAGGGTACTTCAAGGGCCAGATGCAGGGGAGTGGTATCAGGAGACAGATATCTAGTCTCATGCGCTCCCAAACGCATCTGGTGGGGCCGCTGTGAGATACAGGAAGCTGGACTAGATGGGCCTTTGGCCTGATCCAGCATGGCTCTTCTTATGTTCTTATGTTCTAATGGGGGAAAGTGAAGTAGGAGCAGGCTCTCGTGGGGGTAAAACATGCAGAAAACATCCTTTTGGCGCCTGGGTACCAGAAGACAGGACAACAGCCAGAGGGTTTTTCATGTTTTAGATGAGCAGCAAGAAATGCTGTTGTTTCTAGGCCCCGTTGCCTCTATCACAAACCATTAATTAAAAACTGCAGCTTTCTCCCCTTCCTTGTCATTTCAGTAAGGCAAATGGACTTTCTCTTCTTCAGCCTCACAGAGCTCTATGGTGAAGGAGGACATTCTACTTCCTCCTGTACCATAGAGAGCCATTAGTGTTGCAGTCATGAGATATCTGACCAATTCCAGGGGCAAAACGACTCAAGTTCGGCCACCACAGGTCTCTGATGGATGTTGCACTCTCTCACACCAGGGAATAGCCCACCCTTGTCTCAAACTCTAAAGCAGGCATGTCCAAACTTCGGCCCTCCTGATGTTTTGGATCACAACTCCCAGAATTCCAAGCCTGTATTTTCAATGGCAAAGGACTGTGGGAGTTGTGGTCCAAAACATCTGGAGGGCTGAAGTTTGGACATGCCTGGTCTAAAGTAACAGGAATTCTGCCTAAGCCCTGCTTTCGATAAAAAGGCAGCCTTTTCTTTTACAAGGATCCCATTTTTCTTCCAAGAAATTCTAATTAAAACGGGGAATGCTTTTTCCAGTACCCAAAGGCATAGGGGGAGGGAAGAGAGAATTGATAGTTTGGTGAATGAGTCAAAATGAGACTACAGCCTACTCCCCTGTTGCCATCTTCTGGTACAACAAAAAGGACCCCTCCAGTCCAGTGCAAAGTAATTTCTTTTCACCACATTTGCTGACCAATAAAAACAGAGCAGAGATCCAGAACCCTATCACGCACAGCTTATTCCAAGTACACAGAAAGGATTGGACCTAAGTGGCATGAGACCTATACGTACAAGGGACAGCAAAAACAATATACATTCCACAAGAAAGGGGTACAGCCGTCGCTACCCAGAGAAACTTCATGTGTTTTTTGTAATACATGAAAAATCCCCCCACTACTTTTGTACAATATTTACACAACAGTAGATTTCTTCCCCGTATCCACAAATAATACCCTCCCTCCCTCCCCCCCCAACCCTATAAAGATGTTTCAAGCTTTATTTTCCAACCCAACCCAGGAACACTGATTCTAAGAAAAGTTTCTTATTGGTAATTTCTGAATGAAGATAGCCTATTTACACACAATGAACACATGAAAATACCCTATATATATATATATATATATATATTTAAATACTAAAACTCTTCATTTGAAAACTAAAATACTGCAGCTTAGCTAGTTTGCAGCCTTAGGGCAGACCAGTAAGGTGACTACTTGAATAAGTCATCCACTCTTGCCTATCATCAAGCTGATTTTAAACGTACAGTGGTGCACTACCAGCAGCTTTTGTGTTTCAGTAGATCCACCCTTCCAGATTAGATACATTATGTTTGGGTGGGAGGTGAGAGAGAGAGAGATGTCTGCAAAGCCAAAAACTACACGTCTACCCCTTTAATAAGTGACCCTTCCAAGACGATGTTAAAGTCCTGCAAGATCTGTAGGACCCGGATGAGGGTGTTGACCATCATGCGGTCACGCAGGAGAGCATGCTCTTCGTACATCCGGGTGATGGCTGGGCATTCTGCCAGTAATGGAATCCACTGGGGCAGCAAGTGATCCCTGTGAAGGAAACACGCATCAACCAATGTTTCATCTACACACAGAAGCTTTATGCAGTAGCTACGCTTAAAGAAGAAAATAACATAAGGTAATGCGTTAACTCAGCATTAATTGTTGATGAGTTCAATTTCAAAATATGAAACCATGCGCTAAAGTATAGAATCACAGAATTAGAAGAGACCTCAAGGGCCATCCAAGTCCAACCTCCAGCCATGCAGGAACCTCCATTACAGATGGCCATCCAGCCTGTGCTTAAAAACCTCCAAAGAACGAGACTCCACCACCCTCCGTGGCAGCATATTCAGTCGCTGAACATCTCTAACTGTCATGAAGTGCTTCCTAATGTTTAAATTGATTTTCAAATGTACTTTTACCCTGGCTAAGGAACACGTGATTAAAACATGGGGGAAAGTGATCACAATGGTCTCTAAGAAAAAACACAGTGCATCTTGGCAGACCTTGTTATAGCATGGACTTAATAAGTTAATCCTTTGCACTTGTAATTTATGTTTCCTCTAGACATATAATACGAAAGATATGAAAGAACCAAAATATTTTGTACTTAATGGCACAGGGGCATGTAACACATGACTGTGCACGAACCCAGACCAAGGAATTCAATGCAATATAAAAAGTGGATTTAAAAAAAGGACCTCGAAGAGTAGCCTAAATCTCACAAATTTTAGTCAGAGATATAAACAGAGTGAAGGCTATAAATAGCGAAAGAGATACAGTGCTGGAAAACCCTTGGTTCAAAATCCCGCTTTGAGCAAAGCTGCAATATTTTTGGATAAGCCACTCTTAACCTCAGTTTACCTGCCTGGGGGCAGTCATTCTTCCTGTGGACACCCGAAGGTGAAGAGGAAGAGAAGGCTTATGCTGCAAGGGGCACTGCAGAGGCATTTGTCAGCAAATTTCACACCTACCGAGTCCCAAGGCAAATGAGAATTTGAAATTTGCCATCTTTCCCAATATTCCTTGGAGCAGTATTGATGGCATTTACGTAGTGGCAGAACGTTTTGCAGGAGGATATTTGAAGGAGGACGTCCTCTTCATTGTCCCCAATTTGGTCAGTAGTATCAAAGTAGGCAACTGCCTTTTCTGAAAGAGAAAGCAAGAAACACACGGAACTCAAAATGCAAGTAATCTCTTAGCCAGGTTCACTATTTACTTCGGGGCTGCTGCTTAGAAAAAAAGCTAGCATGGCAAATAAAGATTCAACTCAAAATTGGTGAAACTGACCCAGGTGTTTCTGAAACACCTCTTTCCCGTTCTTATCATGCTGATTAAGACAGCTGATATTTCAGGTGATTAGTCAACAAATTTAACGGAAAGTAAGTTTTACTGAACTCAGTGGAACTTTATTTTTATTAGACATGCATAGAATCTATGCTATAATCAGCATGGCCACCAACATTGTCCAAAGCACTAATTCTATATTTTGGGGTCTACATTGAAATAAAATCTCTTTGGGTTTTCGAAACCCATTTTTATTTCTTTCGGGAAATTTAAAGTTAAATTGTTCCTAAATATTTCAGGTTTTAAAACAAAATGGCCATATTGTAACCATATTTTTGAGAAACCAATTTCAACTTTTTTTTGTGAGGGTGGATTTTTAAACTTGGCACTTTTGGAATCAAATCAGTTGCCACCAAAATGATGACCCACTCATGCTCCAAACAGGCATGTTTTTTCTGATAATAACGTGGTCCACCATGATGGCAGCCTTTAGTGAGCTTCAAAACCATACGGTATAGTGGTGGCCATTTTGCCTTCCCCCAGGCGCCTCAGAAACAGGGCTAGCTGGAAAAAGAGCAAAGTGCCAACTTCTTGGATTTTCAACAGAATTTTGCCAGAGCTCTGAAATAAAACCAAAAGAAAAACAGCTAATTCTGAGGTTGATGAAACAGGTGAGAAATGGCCCTTGTCACAAGCACTGGCTGCAAAGACAAAATCAAAGTCTATAAGGCAGGGTTGCCTTTGTGTCAAAAGAAAGGAAGGAAGAAATTAAAGGGCACCCATCTTAACCTAAAATCTGCACCACATTCTGCAGCCTGTGTTGACTATGTAAGTTGAACATGCTTTTCAGGACTGCTTTTCCACCCCATTAGTATTAACGATAATGACGAGCAAGCCGGCATTTGAGAATTATACATTTAACACCATGTAAATACTTATTAAGCAAGCAAAGACTGGAAGGAAACCTTTGATGCTTAAATAATGAATGACTTCCCGAGTGGCAGTCAGTTCTAGAACCACAGCTAATTTATGACCTTAAAGTGTATGCCTATCACATTAAGGCACAGAAGTCACAGATTCAGAAGTGATTACTCCCTTGAACGCAACTGCTATTTAAATTATTCTGCACTAGTTATTGTTTTACACTAGCTTGCATGTTAAGAATCACTCCCCCAGCAAAATCAGCTTGTTAGTTGAACTTAACATACAGGAGGTAAGTAACTTCCAAATAAAATCTGGTCTTTGTTATACATGGAGCA
Source organism: Phrynocephalus guinanensis (assembly GCA_037367245.1). Lineage (NCBI taxonomy): Eukaryota > Metazoa > Chordata > Lepidosauria > Squamata > Agamidae > Phrynocephalus > Phrynocephalus guinanensis. The sequence goes on along the minus strand of CM074740.1, from coordinate 87,612,837 downwards.
ACTGTGTGAATTTTGGAGAGGCACAGGCCTGTTGTGGGAAGAAACCAAACCATTTGCTCATCCCATCTATAGCCCTCATTTCCAGTTACAGCAATGTGACAGGGACTGGGCTGTACAAAAGCAGTAGCTGCATTACCATGGCATAAGCAATGTAAGAACGGCTAGGGTTTGGGGCTGACAACTCCTAGCAGGCCCTAGCTGATAACTTGGATTCTAGGATTTGTGACACAAAGAGGAAAAACAAATTCAAGCTCGACCACAAAGACATTCTAAAGATACTTTGGCTTTTGCAGAATTGTCTCTTGTACTATCTTCTTGGTATAGTATGAAAATTCATCCAGGGTTAAGAAAAGTTTGTTTCTTGGACTACAGTTCTCAGTATTCCCTAGCCAGCATGGCTATGGGTCATGGTAGCTGAGGAATTTGAGGTGTTGCAATCCAAAAAAGTAACTTTTCAAATCTCTGGTGCAAACACCTTCTCTGTCGTTCCAGCAGATACATACATCCAATGGTACTAACAATAAACACCAAGGAGCTGTCCTTTATAGGGATGGGTATTTCATTTCGGAACCAGTGGGTTATGAAATGAACCACGCGAGCCCAGGGGGTCCTCGGAACCGGCTGATACACGCAGATCCAATTGCTTTATCTTTCTCTGTCTTGCGCAGGGTTAAAATCCAATGAGGAAGCATGTTGCGACATCATCTGTGCTAGATCTGTGATGCTGGCCACTCAGGAGCTGTGCAGGGACAGCCATCATTCCGCCTCCCTCTCTGATTAGCTAGCAGCGCGAAGCAGGAAAGATGACGTTGCAGCATGCTTCCTCATTAGATTTTAACCCTGCGCGAGACAAAGGTAAAGCAATTGAATGTGCGTGTTATCAGTCGGTTCCGAGGACCACCTGGGTTTGCGTGGTTTGTTTCATAGCCTGCTGGTTCCGAAACGAAATGCCCATCCCTAGTCCTTTAGTACTATCCCCTCCTGCTGCCTGAACTCAGGCACTTCCCATTTCCTAGCTGCAGGGCTAGCCTAGCAATTCTTGCTAAGCAGATAACGTTTGTTGTTGTTGATGTTGTTGTTGCTGTATCGTTACAGTCATGACTGATTCTTTGTGACCCCATGTCCATGGGGTTTTCTTGGCAGGAATACTGGAGTGGTTTGCTAGTTCCTACACCAGGCGCCTACAGGTGGTCTCCCATCCAAGTACTAGCCAGGCCCGACCCTGCTTAGCTTCTGAGATCAGGCGAGATTGGATGTGCTCAGGGCACCTAGGCAGCTAGATACAATATAGGGATAGTTAATTTCACCAGGAAAACAGGATGCTTCATGAGTGCCCTCTCAGAATCCCGACCCACACAGAGCCCAGCTGAACCAAAATGTCAATTACCTATGAAGTCCCAGATAAAGACATTCTTGTGAAAAATACGAGCAGACTTGAAACCGTGGTGGAACACCTGCTCCAGCGCGGCAACCAGGCCATTTTCTCCACACAGGAGAATCGTGAGGCTTCCCCTCTGCGGAAAAAGAGAGAGAAAGGCATCCATGTGAGTAGGATAGCATGACAAATTTCTAAAAGTGCATAGGTAAAAACATAAGAGAATTAAAAATAAATAAAACAACAAATAGAAAAGACAAACATATGATGGCACCTTAAAGACACAGGTTCATGAAAGCTAACATTTAAAATAAACCATGTTAATCTATAAGCTGCCACCGCATGCCTGGCATCTTTAGAGCCTCATGGCGCAGTGGTTAAATGCATGTATTGGTTAATGCCTGTACTGCAGCTAAAATTGTGCTCACAAACTGAGGTTCAATTCTAGGTAGCTGGCTCATGGTTGACTCAGCCTTCTATCCTTCCGGGGTTGGTAAAATGAGTATCCAGCCTACTGGGGAGGGGGCAATGTATAGCCTGCATAATTAATTAAATTGTAAACAACCCAGAGAGTGCTTGAAGCGCTGTAGGGCGGTATATAAGCAGAACACTTTGCTTTTTGCTTTTTATTTGTTCTTTTATTTTCATTTTCATTTTTTCCACCCACCCCCCTTTTATAATGCTTGCACAGACTAATATGGCTATTTCTTCTACATCCATGATTCTGTTTATTTATTTAGAATATTTTTACCCCATCTCAAGACTGATTGTTTTGAAAACCAGTTTGACAGGATTTGTAAGAATTATTTACAGTGGCACAATGAGCTTAAGGGACAAAGGGCAGAAATGGCATTACATTTCCTAATTCTAATGGAGATATCCTACTTCTGGGCAATTTCCAGGGAACTACAGCTCCCAATATTCCATGTGCAGTCTAATGAGATCCAACTTGTATGGGTGCAATTCTGTTCCACAGTTATGCATATCACATCCTATTCTGTCCTTTTGGCAGTAGACTGATAGCAATGAAGATGTCTCGGTAGACCTTATCTGTTGCATAGTAAATCATGTGGCTCTGTGTCCAACAGATAAGATGTACAGAGATTTCTTCACTTACGCCAACTCATCTCTAAATTAGATGGATACATTTTTATCCTGAAATAAATTAATTTGATTTTTGGTTTTGCAGCTCTGTCATGAAACACCCTTACCCCTCTAGACCAATGAAAACGCATGTTTGCATCTCCTTTTGTAAAGAGAATGAATCTGAAAGTTAGAGGAGGTACCTCTTTCTCAGGTTTATGGAAATGCTTCACTATGTTGTTCACAGCTTCACCAATGCCTTCTTGGATCTGTCCTGCATTTGGTTCTGCAAAAAGCAAAGGAGAAAAAAAAATAGACTGCTCTTGAAGCTGATTCTTACACCAACACAGGTTCAAATTCTATAGGGAAACAGGCTTATATTTTAATTATGGGCAAGCTGCCTGTCAATTCTGAAAGCCTATGCACAGAAACAGAATCCACCATCAGAAGACAAGGGGGTGGGCACCACCTTTGATAGCGTCATGAATAGACATATTCATGGTGGTGAAGACTTATCAGCCACTAACAGTCTGAGCAGGGATTTGAACCCTGGTTTCCAGAGTTCTATTCCACCATGCTGGGAATTGGCTGGGAACTCCCCATCAGCTCTAATAAATACATATGTTTTGATTTTTTTGTACTCAAATGATACTAATGCTAGTGCCAATCATGCCTCCAAGGGGAGGGCATTCCGCAGATGCACTGATACAACAGAATAACCCCCTCTTCCCCATGGCTCCATATAATGAACTATCCTCAATAGTGGACACTATCAAGGACGCCAACTTGCCAGATGCTTGCTTGCCATCATCACTGTAAACAGCTGGATCTTACTTGTATTTTTCCCTGTGAGCGAAGTGATGCTCAATCTCCGGGCTGTGGTTGGAGACTTCTGCTGAGGGGGGGTCCGACACTGCTTCCCAAGATCTTCATCCGAGGATGATGGAAGCAATTCTCCTATTAGGATCCTCTCCAGGCTTCCATCATCAACCCCTTTCCCCAACCACCTTCCACATGGAAACCTAAAAAGTAAAAATAAAAAAATAAAACAATAAAACAAAATAAAAATAAAACATTTTAACAATAACAAGAGTCACAAATATTGCTGCTCTTGTTTTAAGTAGTCTGGCCCAGAGCTTGGAGGTAACTATTCGCAAGTAACTATATACATTTAGAGTTTCATTTAATTCAGAGCTTCATGTACAGTACATGCACTGAAACAATAATTACAATTTAAAAAGCTACTTTCCCCTGTTGCAGCAAAAATAACAAAACACCCCATGGTTATGACCTGGACATGAATTTGGTGCAAGCCATTCATGGACTGCAGCCAACTTCTGTCTAAGGGAAAAGGCTGCTGTCCTCCTAAGCACAATCAAGTATAAGTACATTACTAGAAGCGGGCTGCATAGCTCTGTGGTTTAGGTATCTGGTTGCAGAGGCCGATGCGTTCAATTCCCCACTATGCCTCCTGGGAAAAGAGCCAGCCCGTGTGACCTTGGGCAAGCTGCCCAGTCCCAGGGCTCCCCGAGAAGAAAGGAATGGTAAGCCACTTCTGAGTACGCCATTCCTAAAATTCAATTATTTTTTTTACTTGTGCCATCACAGAACTGTCAAGGAACTGCCTTTATGGCACACAATTATTATTAATATTAAATTACTAGAAACAGAGACTGGCCTCCATTTATCAAAATATGCTTATCTGAAAAGACTGAAAAGTGCATGCCAGAAGGGCTTCCACCAACTCCTGGCAGATCCCACGTGGAGCTCAGATTCAGGAGCTCCTCTTCGCAAGAGTGCAGTGAATGGCAGGATGATTAAAAAAGAAAGCCTACAGTTAGGTCAAGAATGAGGACTTTTGGTGTGCCATATTGGATGGGTGCAGGGCAAATTTTTGCCCTCCACCACTGATTGAAGGGGAAGGGCCACACCAGATCTCAAAATAAAAATGCAGGTTGCTTAGAAGCTGCAAAATGGTGGGGGTGGGGAGACATATTCCCATAGGCCATGTTTTGCCCATACAGTAGGACCCTGGTATCCGCTGGGGATTGGTTCCAGGCCTACCCGTGGATAATGAAATCAGTGAATAAGACAGAACACCAAACAAACTCAAAAACTGTTTCATGACAGTTGCTTGCTTTCTGGCTTCAGTTTTGAGACAGTAGTTTGCTTTCTGGCTGCTTCAGTTTAGTAGAGCTTTACACTGCTGTTTTACAGCAGTTTGCTTTATGGCTGCTGTCTGTGACAGTAGCTTGCTTTGCAGCTGCTGAATTATTTATTTGTTTATTTATGACCAAACCGTGGATAATGAATCAGTGGATATGGGGGTCCTACTGTACTTGCTTTGGATATAAGTTATTGAAGGCTGTGCTTATTGGCACCTAAACCTCGAATGCAGCAATGTAGCAGATAACGCAGCAAATATTCAGAGCAGTTTAAATTGCTGATATGGACCCAAACCTGAAATAAAAAGTTAATCAGCCTCAAGGGGGAAAACATATAGTTTGCAAAAGTAACAATCCCAACACCTGCAGCACCATGGTCAGAATAACCCTATCTGATCGCTGTAGTAGGTGAACTTGAAAAAAGCTCTTTAAAAGCACTCAAAACGTCTAGGACAGGGGTCTGCAATCTTTAAGACATAAAGAGCCACTTGGACCCGTTTCCGACGGGGAAAAAAATCCTGGGAGCCGCAAAACCATTGCGACATTTAAAACAAATGACTTTTTCACTTAACAATGTTTGTCAGTTCTATTTTCAATGCATCCTATGGGAAATTTGTATAAAGGAAAATTTGCTGAACATAATTTTTATTTGGAACAAATTAATTCCTTTATACGGGTACCACTGTATTTCTGCAGGGGGGGCGTGTCGGCGAAGACCAGAGCACCCCCATCTCAAAATGTGTGTGTGTGTGGATCTTGGGCACCACTTCCACCTGCCAGCCAAGGGGGGTGGGGTGGAAGGCTCGTGGGCTTTGTAGTCCCACCGACCCTGGAGGGCCCCCCTGAGCAGGACCACGAGAGTGGAGCATGGGGGCCTCTTTGTGGGTGGGTGGGGGTGGGGTGGGCACCACTGCCCCCCCCGCTCCAAAGGAAGGGCCCCGCCAAGGGCGCATCTTGTGGTAGGGAGTTCCACTCGCCCTCGCCAGCGTTCACGGCCCAGACCACGTTGTCGGCCAGGCTGGCCCCTCGGGCCACCCCGTGAGGGGGACGAGCCACCAGCAGCAGCAGCGCCAGCAGGCGGCAACCTAGAGCCGATCCCCTCCCCCCTCCCCCCCCCCGCATCGCAGCACCTCAGCCCGGGACGCTCTCAGTTGCTCAAGGCCGGAGGTCTCCGCCCCGCTGGGGGACTATGCGGCCATCGAGTTCAAGTGGGGACACTGCAGGGAGGAAGGTCGACACGCCAGCCCCGCCGCTGGTGCCCTCCCCCCTGGTGCCGCCGGCCGCGCTTCTCTCGGCAGTGAACACAGCCGGGCTGTGTTCAGCTCCTGGGAAGCCGCTGGAAGCCGCACCACACACAACACACACACACACACACACACACGTTGGCACCCCCTCCCACCAAACCCCCAAGCCGGCCGCGCATAATTGCAAATGGAAGGGAAAGCAATCTGTACACGCTTGGAAAAAAAACCTCCTTTCATAGTCCTTTAACGAACCTGGCTAGTAGCTGGCTGGATAGCTCTGTGAGTTTGATACTGGAGGTTCAGCAAAGCTGGTGTGAGGAACTGGCGTGTGATTACCAGCATGGCATACTGAACTGACTATGGCTCTTGAAACTTCACAGCTAAATTGGGCTTTGATCTTTGGTCTAAAACAGCTTCAAGAGGCGCGCCTTCCTCCCCGGCGGCCTCCTCCCTAACCGCCGCCGACCGACCCGCCCGAAGCAAGCAAGCTGGGGAGCCCAATCAGAGGCCGCGCGGGGGCAGGATGACAGGAGGGGTGGCGGCCGCAGGGCAGGCTGGGAAGCGAGGCCGGGGGTGGGGGGGAAGAGAGAGAGGGGGGGAAGGAGGGAGAGAGGGGGGGCTGGGGAAAGGGTATGGGTGTGTTCTTTTTTCTCCCTCCGTCCCCAGGCCCCCCTGCGGCCTCTTCCTCCCCCCCCATCGCCACCAACACCGGAGTAGATCTGCCGGATATCAGTGGCGGCGCTGGGAGGGTGGGTAGGTGGGCGGCCTCAAGGGTCTTGGGGTGGGGGAATCAAAAGCTCGGCAAAGATTCCAAAGAGCCGCATGCGGCTCCGGAGCCGCGGGTTGCCGACCCCCGGTCTAGGACTTCTAGATTCATATACAGTACTGGACTAGCTCCAATTATGAACCTGCTGTTTCAGAAGACCGAAATGCGTTTTAAAGAGAGATAAATCACCGTTGTTAAAATCCAAGATTGCAAAACATTTTAAAATGAATAACTTTTGAATATGCCTCTGCAACAGGGATACTGTATTTCTTTAAACAAATTAATACCTTGCAAGGCTGATCTAAGCAATAAACAAAAATGACCACAATCACATTATCTAACATTTCCCTTTTCAGTGAGAAAACAGTGTTTAGCTTTGCTGGCCTTCTATACATTATTTTAGTTGCTTCTTCCATGCTTACTTATAAGTGTGCCCTGTGATTTCATTCCTGACCATGACACAGTCCACCAGCCATTTAGCTAACAGTCCTGAGTTGTCATGACCTAATTGTACAGTCGTTAGCTTTCCCAAGTTCTGGCTCTGTAAAGAAAAACAAAGACAGACAGATATCACTTCCCATATGTACACAGTCAAGATCACCCAGAAACTGTCTGCACTTCCCCCATTTAAAGAAGCAAAAGTGGCAGTCTTTGTTTCCACAGCATCAAGCCATTCTCTATGCTCTGAAGTCCTTCTATAGCAGTGGTTTTCAACCTGTGGGTCCCCAGATGTTCCTGGACTACAACTCCCAGAAGTCTTCATCACTAGCTGAGCTGGCCAGGATTTCTGGGAGTTGCAGTCCAGGAACATCTGGGGACCCACAGGTTGAGAATCACTGTTCTATAGGCATCATAGAGGATCTGGAAGTGGAGTCGTGGCAACTGGACTTCTTTTCTTGAGAGATTGCAATGTTCATCTTTATTACATGATGACTGCAGAAGCAAATGATGGCGTACATTTCTGTGAATGAACCAGCACAGTTCTCGTGGCATGGCTTTTGCTTTGCTATAACGAGGGCCGTGCTACCAGGGCTTTGACCAACAGCACCAATATTTAGAGAGTCCAAAAAAAAATTGTTGCTGAACACCATCAACGACCTTAGCAGTGCAACAGCATGAATCCATTTGTCCCAATCACATATTCTGCCTCTAGCTACTTTTCCTGAGCAGAAAGAAGCATGAAAGGGGAAGGTTCAAAACAGAACCAGTATGGCCGCCACACTGTCAGATCTAACCAGTTGTACCTCTCCTTCCCTCCTCTCCCTCTGTGTGCCAATCCCACCACTCAGCAGGGCAACGAAGCCCCTGCCACCAGAACTATTTATTGTGGCTGTGCTTACAAGCAGTTGCTTAGGACTTCTTCCTGGCATTCCCATTGCTGTGACAAGTGTCACTGCTTCCAGCTAAAAGGAGTTCTCAAGTTTTCCAGAATTCTCCTTTGGGTACAGATGGTATAAAGCTGGAGAATAGAGGAAAGATGCAGAGGACAGACATTCTCATTCCCTCTTCCTGCACTGTCTTAAAACTTACACACTCTATGTGTGCCTCAAATACAAATCCGAAACAACTCAAAAAAAAAAATCCAAAAAAATCCGATAAAAGTTATATACTCAGCCCAGAATATTGTTTGCAGAAACCAATTACAAGCTACGTTTTTTGTATGGTTTCGCTTGTAACTGTAAAATTGTTTGCTTGTGTTTTTTTAAGCAGCGTTGAGTTATTCTTTGGATTCCACACAAGGTTTCAAAAAAAAATGCCCTTTCTGACAGTGACAGGGCAATTAAGATTTCCTAAATTGCAAGTACGGAGACGAACAGTACTGAATTGTACCTCAAAGGTCATTTCTAAGAGATTCTTCGGAATCTGCATTATTCCAGTATCTCCCAGTTCTCCCGAAACACAAATCCAAGGGTTCGATGTGGTGATTGCATTGCTTAGCTTTTTAATTGGGATGATGACCGTCCTATATGGAATCACTGTAATAATGAAACAGTGGGGGGAAACAGCAATTTTATTATGAAAAGACAGCCATTAAGTACTGTAGGGAAAAGACTATCACACAGTAGCAAAATACAGTGGTGTGTGTACACTGTAAACACATAAAAGAAAGAAAGATGAACAGAAAAAGAGTATTTTACTTCCTACAGGCTCCTAGGCTGTTCACATTTTCAGCAGTTGCTACTTACAGATCAAAACTCTGCATATGACTTGAACTCATACAATTCATGCCTTGTCCACTTTGCCCATTATTGATGGTTTTATGCTGGCCTAAATAATTTGATACAAGTTTAATCCTGTGTGTACTGGTTAGGCAGGATGAGCATTTGGAAACATGGGAAGTACATTCATTAAATGGGCCTGTTGGTTTATTTTGCAGTCAACTGCTATCAGGCAGTAATTATAAGCTGCCACTGGGTGCTGCTGTTACAACACAGCGAAGACTGAAGTGTGCCGATCTGGAAAGGGTGGGTGGGGGGTTCATATCACAGCTATTTTTAGAAGGCAGGAAGGACAGGAGACTAAAAATAAAAGCCAGAAACAGAAGCACAGCCTCGCCCTCCTGGTTTTCTCATGAGCAGCTTGGAATACTGTACATACCGCCATTACAATAAGGAACCGTACTGGCATCATCCCCTCCCAACAAAAGGACTACAGGAGGAAAAATGTAGTTCTGAGACTTGAAGAATACCTGTCTTGCCAACCATATGCCCATCAATAAGTCTGGCATTTTTAGGCTGCTACTGGTCTGCCTTTCAACTTATCTGCATGCCTCGTCCCCCGCTGCTTTCATTGGCAGCAAACAGACCTGGGAGCTGTCCTTTAGCATTTAACACCTGTTAACACCTTCAATACATGGTAGCTCCACAGCATATAACATGATTAAAATTGGTGGCTCCCACATAGCCTGCTGCCTAGGGATGATCAGAACACTTCTTGCTATGGCTGCCTAGTAAACCTATCTCAGCCCTGCTGGCATAAAAAGGGTCTACCTTGAGAACAATGGTTTGACCCCACATTTGTATCTGGAGTCACACCAGTTCATTGTACTCTTCAGAGGCAACCATATTAGCTTCTCTTGTGCCGGTTAGGGCCTACAGCAGGGGCGAGAAACTTTGGGCTCTCGAGGTGTTGTGGGCTACAAGTCCCATCAACCCCATCCAACAAATCCGATGCATAAGGAATTATGGAAGCTGTAGTCCAAAACATCTAAAGGGACAGGTTTTTCCACCTTGTTCTGGTGGCTCAGCAGAAGCTGCATTGTGGCGGATTTATGAAGTAGGGCAAGACTGCGTTCATTATGGGCAGTCCTACCAACCTGTAACTGGTCTCTCCTTTTCAGAGGACAAGGGAAAGGAACGGAGAGAAATGAAGACGCCCCATCCTCTGAAAGTCTGAACATCATGACGTTTTGTTTTGCTGACATTTTACAAGTATTTTAAGCTGCTATGAGAGCAGCTTGGAAGCAATGGGTAAACATTTTGTATCAATGAAATGAAATGCCCAGAATGAGACTGGCACTCCCCGGCACAACATGTATCCACTATGCAATGCTCGGAAGTGCTGATCTCAACGGCTAAGAATACAGTCTTTCTTGCAAGGCCACTATTATCCTTTTATGGTCCACTTGAAGAGCGTATTGCATGGTTCCCTACTCACTGATGGTGGTGAAGACACTTGTGAAGCAGAAGTAATTCACAGCATTGAGTGAGAGAAGGTGGTAAAGGAACTGCTCTCGCTCTTCTTCACAGCGCAGGAAGGCATAACGCTTGTACAGCTTCCTGCAAGAAACAAGGGAGTTATTTAGACTTCACAGCAAATGACACTGTTGTAGGCCAAGCGCTGGATAAGAACACAGAATTAATGAGAATTTATGCTACTGCTCTTGTAATGTTGAAACAAGGCTAGCCTAAATGCACCACCACTGGCTATACAGTAGCACCTAGGTATCCGCTGGGGATACGTTCCAGGCCTTCCCATGGATAATGAAAACCGTGGATAAGAGACAACGCCAAAAACCCCAAAACTGCTTTTTATGACAGTAGCTTGCTTTATGGCTGCTGTTTTGCGACAGTAGCGTGCTTTATGGCTGCTGTTTTGCGACAGTAGCTTACAGCTGCTGTCTGTGACAGTTGCTTGCTTTGCGGCTGCTGAATTAATTAATTTTTTCCTCTGCCACCCATGGATAACTGAATCAGTGGTTAATGAATACAGGGATACGGGGGTCCTTCTGTACATACAGTCATTTCTTTAATTCTTCACTAGCAACTAGCTAACTGTTATGTGATTCTTAGATGGGTTGTTATGCATTACTGTTTGGACTAGATTTGCAGTAGCGCTTGGGATTTCCACTTTTTCTGTGTTCCATCTCTCAGAGTGGCATGTTTTCCTGTATTTGTTTACAAATTGTTCTCAGCTTTAAGATTGCCTTTGTAATGATGCAAGATGACTCTTCACACTCATTGTTCTTAGCTTTTTATATTATCTTTCAACGCTGTAAGCCACCTTAGGTCCTTTCCAAGGCGAAAGGTGGGGTATTGAAAAACAACAACAGTAAAGTCAGACTTTAGTTCATTCATAAGGTTCCATATTTGGCTTTCTTTGTTTGTTTCTTACATTTCTATTCCACCTTTCTTCTAAGAGCTCCAGTTAGGGCCTTTTCACACGACCCCTAAGATCCGCTGGCCACTTAAATTCGGACCAGGGATCTTGGGGGTTCGTTACTCTTCCTGCGTCCCCACCCCTCCGCACTTCCTTGACCCTGTCTGCGTGAGGGGAGGGAGGAAGAAAGAGAGGAAAAAATGCAGGCTCACCTCCGAAGCCGGTCGAAGCCCCGTCGTCCTGATTCCTTCTCTTCTGTTTTTTTTTTTTTGCCTCCCGCCCCTTCTCTTAAAGGGGCGGGAGGCAAAAAAACACACAAACAGAAGCGAGGAGAGCCCCGCACTCACCAGATTAAATCCGGACCTGGGGATTTTCACCCTTCTAGAGCAGGTACAAGAAAAGTGCGCTGGGACGCGCTTAGGTGGGCGTGGTCGCACTTAATTTCCTGCAAACTCCGGAGCTGGTGGGGAAACAATTGTAAGCTCCGGAGCTGGCAGCCATTTGCTGTGGAGTTTAGGGGTCGTGTACAAAGGGCCTTAGTGGACACAGTCCTCCTCTCTACTTTTATCCACACATCAACCTTATGAAGGGATTTAAACACAGACAGGGTGTGACGCAAGGTTTGCCTCGCTGGGCCAAGTGTGGCTCTCAACTAAGTATCCCAACTCTAGTCACAACAAGAACAGATCCACTGAAATGAACATAACTTCTATAAATTGTGACTACCAAATCCTTTCAATGTGCCTCCTCACAATGAAAGGAACACTAGCTTAGCTCTCAAAATGCTGTGTTCAATTGGCTGCTTTTCAAAAGTACTTAATATCTCTGCTGCTTGGACTTTTTTGTGCTGCCATTTTCTGAAATGCATTTATTGCATTTTTTTACACCAGTTGTCTTTGTGATCTTAATTTTTAATGACACTTTCTACAATTTTCTTTTTTGAAACAGCAGCATGAACTTTAAACAGAAAGCTCGAACAAACAATACATTAAAAGTACTGCTGGAGCTTTCCTTGAAGGTAACTAAGGCTTCACGAGTAGTCATACCATTTGATGAGGTATGTGCTGTGTGTCTCAGTGTGCAATCAGTTTCTTTTCCAACAGTCCCAAATGTTAAAGCTGTTTTTGCAGTGTTCACTGCATGCAAGTGATACTGACCTAAATAGCATCAGTCAAATAAAATAAAATAAAGAAAGAAGACAAAAATATTGTGGGATCTGAAAGACTAGCTGATGTATTTTAATGAGTTATTTGGTGGACTTAGACTAACACACCTATCTCTTCTAAAACTGACCTAAATAAATAACATAATCCCTGGAGGGGATTAAGTTGCCTACAGCCCTCGAGACAGATTGTAAATCACTTCTTTAAAAGTCTGTGGTTTAAAAAAAAAGCAATGCACAGACAAAATAAAACCCACATGTGATCAATAAAATAAACAGGAACTTGGCCTAAAACACTAGCACCACAGCAGTTATTTATTTATTTATTCTATTTATATACTGCCCATCTGACGAAAAGCCACTCTGGGCGGTTTACAAGATAAAATAGATTTATTACAATATACAGCAATACAAAATGATAATAAAAACGAAAATAATACAAGAAAAACATATTTAAATCAAACATCACTCATAAAATTCAGAGATAGATAAGATAGGCTAAGGGCAGACGAGAACAGATAGAGCAAGATGGTTATTTAATCCTTCCTGTACCCAGGGCCGGTGCGTCCATTAAGGCGAACTAGGCAGTTGCCTAGGGTGCCAAAATGGAGAGAGGGCGCTGGTCAGCCTGCCGCCCCCCCGCCGCTGGCCACCGCCGTCCGTCCCCTTGCCACCCGTTGCCGTCCGCCCGCCGCCCCCGCGCCCATTGCCGCCCACCCCTCCCGTGCTGTCTCTGTCCGCCCCCCATGCCCGTCGCCATCCCTGCCATCCGCCGCCCCGCCATCCCACCCCGCCCCCCACCCCACCCCCCCACCCCTTGCCTAGGGCGCAAAAAAACCTAGCACCGGCCCTGACTGTACCTAAATGTATAAGATAAATACAAAGAGAAGACAAATTATTATTTTTTAAAGGCAAATAAATTGGCAGTGGATTTCATAGCAGAAATATTTAAACAGCAAGCCTGCTACTGTGATGTCAATTGTATGGCTCATTTGCTACTGCAGCATAGGGAAATCAAGTATAGACATAACATCTCATCTCCAATATTCTGCCTTTTTGTAGGAATTACTGCAGGTTTCACTACAGAGTACATCCAGTGGTGCCCTTGTTTTAGAAGAAGACATTTCCATCCTTTAAAGCCAAAACACACAATTTGCACCAATCCTACCTCTTTTCTCACAGGCACTGCCTATCTCAGTGATGGCGAACCAATGGAATGGGTGCCAAAGGTGGCACTCGGAGCCCATTCTGTGGGCACTCGACATCGCCACTTCATAGCCACCTGTATACAGGTTAAATTACTGTATTGGCACTTTGCAAAAAAATTAGTGGGTTATGAATTGCAGTTTGGGCACTCGGTCTCTAAAAGGTTCGCCATCACTGGCCTATCTAGTCAATTCTGCTTGAAAAGCCCTTCTTGAGCTGAGTATTGACACAAGATCAGATCTGTATGCAAGCACATGGACAGAGGGTGTGCTCCATAGACCACACTTCTTATCTTCCCTGCAGCAATTAAAAATCTTTTTATTTACCTTTAAGGCTTTTAAAAACGTTTTAATCTTCTGCCATGATTTTTTACTAATATATGTGTAAACTGTTTAGGAGATGGAAGACATCTTTGAAAAGTGGTCTAGTGGTTACAATGCATTGCTTCAAAACCCCAGGTTGGTCCCCATCATCAGGCAAAGGCCTTCCTTTCCAGACAGGCTTGGGAGCAGTAAATTATGTCAGGAATGCTGTTTATGAAACTTAAATGTTTGGGTTTTTTTTAAAAAACAATGTTATAAAATTATTTTTATCTTGTTTTTAATCTTGATATGAGTTTGTTATTTAAATATAGTATGTAAATGGCATTTTAAAAGTTTTGATAGTTTTAGCTTTTGTGAGCTACCTTGGTTCCCCTATGGGGAGAAAGGCAGAATACAAATACTGTAGACCCTAGTAGAACAAACGGTTTGTTTAACAGAAAATCTGCTTAAAGGAAAAAATTCCGGAGGTAGGGGGAAATCGCTTAACAGAATCGACTATGGGGTGAATCCATAAAACAGAAAAACAGGTCGCAATTAGGGATTAATCCGTTTTCAATGGAAATTTGTGTAAAGAAAAATTTGCTTAACAGATTTCATTTGGCACCACTGTAATTTGAATGAATGAATGAATGAATGAATGAATACCATCAGGATAACCATCAAGCCAGCCACTTAAAGTTTCCTGGCTTATCCCGATAGGGTGCCTCTGAATAGAGCTTCCATACATTAATGTATAGGAAACACAGGGATAGATGGGAAAAGCACATCCTTAAAGCCTCAAGTCATACAGAACTTTCAAGGACACTGATTTTTGTAAAGTTCATGGTCAGCTGCTTCTCGGTCTTAATCCTATCACAGTTAAAAATCCCCAGGCCTTCACTTTCTTAAAACTGGTTGCATTTAGGGCCAGAGAACTAGTGGCTTTAGAAGAAATCCAGATTCATAGTTGCACTTGATTGCAGGAAAATGGTTCTCACATGGTCTTAAGCTATCCTGCTTTTTTATTATTGTTTTAAGGTTACCAAACTGCTCTGAGGTCATTGGGAAAAGGTGTAATAAAAGAATGATCTCACATAAGTTCATCTTTTAATTACCTGGTGCAATGCAGAAATTTTATAGAAATCAAACAGTGTTACCTCAAGTTGCACAGAACCTCTTAGAAGTTAGCTGGAACCAAAATATCTTTATATTACAATCCTAAGCATGTTTACTCAAAAGTAAAATCTGCACCTCATATACTCATTCCCCCAAAAGCAGGTATTTTGGTCCAAGTCTTAAGTCTCAAGTCTCAAGGCTTAAGCCACAAGTCCCTATTAAAATCAAGATTCCCCCTCCCCTCAGAAAAAAGAGAGAGGTGGGTTCTGAGACACGAATTGAGTCAAAGTCACTGGGGGGGGGAGTCCAATTTAAATCCAACTTGACAGCAAGTTCTGCGATACGAGTCTCTATCCCTGCCCAGTCAGCCCAGAATGGCTTTCTGAAATGAGGCCCCTGAAAAGCAGCATCCTTTAACAACTTACTTGGCCAAGGCGTGGTTGGAAAGCAGCTGCTTGAGATGCTGAGACAAGAGTTTCTTTTCAAGGGACAGCCTTATCCATGCTCGAGCACGGCCCACATCAGTCTTAATCTCGCTCATGTTCTGAATGTGCCTAAAAAATGAAGAGAAGGGACAATGGGAAATTAAAATCTATTTCAAAGGCCTCTCAAGAGGCAGCATCTCAGAGCATGTCTTTGGTAACATCTTCAGACACTGGTGCACACACTTCACGCTTGTTAGGACTGTGCATTCAGAACAGTGTACTAACACCAGAAGCCAAGACCAACTTGTGACAAATGCAGAGGGCAGCAAACAGTACTTCAAGAGCTGCAAGACGTGGGTCTCTTAGCTATTTATTTTGTTATTCCTGCATTTTTACTGACAGGGTGGGAGGAGAGTTTAGTTTTCTGCCTTTTCTTAATCTACGTTGATTTCTGAATCAAGAATACATTGGGGGGATGTCACCATTTCCTTTTCTGCCTTAGGCAGCAAAACAACCCGGGGGGGGGGGGGCAGGAGGGCTAGTGAAGTCAAGAGAGGCCCTCTGAGTATGGGCAGGGCACAGGTGGTGCCCAGCTTTCTCTTATACCTTGGTCCCCATCTCTAATAAAATCCAGTTCTAGCAGCTTTGGGGTGTGTGTGTCTCAACTTGATGGAACTCATGGCTAAGCAGGACCTTCCCACCCACCCCACCTTGGGCAGGAGTGGTCACAAAAACATATGAGCAGGGATCTGGAAAAAAAACTGTAATTCATTCACAATATATAGCATTGTCCTTTCAGGGCAATGTTTATGTAGCTGTTGTGACAAGAAGCTCACTTCCCTTAACTTTCTCCAACCTGTGTTGACAACAACAATATTCCCTCTTCACAGGTAAGATACACATATATCCTCCTTTCTTCCTTATGTGTGTGTGTGTTGTGTCGTTACAGTCGTGACTGACTCTTCGTGACTCCATGTCTATGGAGTTTTCTTGGCAGGAATACTGGAGTGGTTTGCCAGTTCCTACTCCAGGTGCCTACAACACCTGGTATTCCCTGGTGGTCTCCCATCCAAGTACTAATCAGGGCCAACCCTGCTTAGCTTCCGAAATCAGGCGAGATCTGATATGCTTAGGGCATCTAGGCAGCACTTCTTCCTTATAGGGCTTAGCAAATTCCTTCCATGCCAACAGGACAGGGATTACACATCTTTTCAGTGGACAAGTTCATAGCTTACTTTCCTTTCCCAGAATTTTCTCTATCTAGTTAATTGGATGAGCAGACCCTCTCTGCTCTAAAGTGCATTTAAATTTTCATTTTTATTTTTTAGGGCAACACCTCTGTACCCCATAAACTCAATTTTTTATTTTGGATTTCGAATTAGAATTAAGATGTGTTTATTTAGAAGCAGTAAAACATAGTCAAGCTGGTTGATTAAGTGCCCATATTTACAGACTCTCAAACAGGAAGAGAATTTCACCTGCTCACAACTGAACTGAAGAAAGTCTGCCACTCTTTCCATTGTATCTACCACCTCAACTGAATTGCTGTTTTGAACTATTGTTCTGAATTATTGGCAAAACAATTCACATTCATATTCATGGACATTTCCTTTTAACAATCTTCTGTGGGTCACAAAGCTTTGCCACCCAGGGAGCCACCAGTTGACCCTAATCTACCTGCATTTGCATAGATTAGTGGCACCAGGCATAACACATATGCATGTTTGTTTGTTATGCCATCCAAGACTGCAAATCTAGCAACCACTACTAATTCAACAGAAACCAGTAAGTAAAAACTCATCATCTTCCAACAATGTTTTACAGTAAGAGGATCTCACGGTTTTATAATCAGCCTGAGAAAGTGCAGAATAAAATAGATAACATTTTTTTTAAAAAAAAGGTGGGAATGTACAATGGACTAAACCGCGGAGAAGGAAAGTGTATCCCTCCAACTTGGTGCCCTCAGGCCTCCCGTATCTGCAGCTCTCGGCTTTGGTTAAGTAGGTGCTCAAACTAAGGTACGTGGTGGTGGTGGTGGTGGTGGTGGTAAACTATCCAGCAGTAATTCACTGTCTGCAAAGCCTATATGAGAAGCCCTGGGGCAAGGGAATGCATTTACACTGTGACTCATCCCCATTCCGGCACTATCCCAATCCCAGAAGCAGAGAGTATAATTGCAGGAAAGAGCCACCTTGCAGCAGCTCTGGCATTACTGCAGTGACAGGAGAAGGGAGCCAGTATCATGTGGCACAGCTAGAACACACCACTCACTGTACAAACCCTCTCCAATACTGTACTTCTTACTGAAGAATCTTTAGCAATATACCAGGCTGTTTTCTCTGTACACAGCCTGGCTTCCCTTCCTAGTTTTGCATCAGATGGCACAAATTTATTTTCGCTCCTCAACTGCTTAGACTATTAAGATCTAAAGAGAGCCTTTGAAGCTCGAGCAGCCTGATTCAAAGCTGTGAGATAATCTCCTGGCAGCTCCCTTTGTCCTTTGTTAACTACTCCCACAGCCCCCCTTCTGGAGCCAAGAGCCGAGCAGCATTCCCAATCAGTACAAAAGAACATTCCTTCTGGCACTTGTACCAACCCTCTCTCTTCCACGTCCCCCACGCCCCCCTGCTCGCTCTTTTGACAGGCAGCTCTCAGGGCCTCCAGCACAACACAACCAGACACACATGATCAGAAGTCCTTGAGAAACACGATGCACGGTGCATAAGTCACCCCCATCCTGATGAGAAACATTTTCTCACTGTAGCTATTTCAAGCCTTTTGAGAAGGGACTACACCAAAGCATATGCCTCCCACGCTTTGATGAGGAATTCCATTTACAGCACAACACACAGCCAGGGATGTAAACTGTGTTTGGATGGAAGGAAGGAAGGAAGGAAGGAAGGAAGGAAGGAAGGAAGGAAGGAAGGAAGGAAAGAAAGAAAGAAAGAAAGAAAGAAAGAAAGAAAGAAAGAAAGAAAGAAAGAAAGAAAGAAAGAAAGAAAGAAAGAAAAAAAAAGAAAGAAAGCAGACATCAAGTGCTATTACAATCAACCAGGAAAAGTAGGGCAGCTCTTCCCCAGCCAGAGTAAAAGAGAAGAAGATCCATTTCTTGCCTCTTGCTCTGCATGCAAAAATATACTCTTTGCAAGGAAGCAGGAAAGCAGATTAGGAAAGGCTGGGAATGTTACTCCTTTTGGACGGTAACTCCCAGTATCCCATAGCCAGGGGCACAGTGGTTGAGTGGGTTCTAGGAAACATACCCGTATATACTCGAGTATAAATCGACCCGAGTATAAGTCGGGTCCCCTAATTTAACCCCCCAAAACTGGGAAATTTATTGACTCAAGTATAAGTCTAGGGTGGGAAATGCAGCAGGGCCTGGCAACTCCTCCTTTGTGTGCTGGGGGGCGGTGTGTGATGTTTAAAATCACTTTTAGCCACCGAGGCAAGTGCTTGGGTCGGTGGCTACCCATTTTAAACATTGTACGCCACTTGCAACATCAGTGGCTGGCACACAATGTTTTAAAATGATTTTAGCCACCGACCCAAGCACTTGCCTCAGTGGCTTAAAGTATTGACCCGAATATAAGTCGAGGGCCCCTTTTTTCAGCCCAAAATTAGGGCTGAAAAACTAGGCTTATATTTGAGTATATATAGTACTCCCCCAAAATCTAGACTTTTCCATCTCCCATGATCAAGGTTCAGCAGATAATTGTTATATTATTTTCCAGCTTTATGCTACATCATACTCTGAAGAACAATATTGATTGGGTTATTTTGCAAGGATGTGTTAAATGTTCTGTAGAAAACACCATCTTGACATTGAACGGCTGTTTAATGTACATAAACAATTTCTCAGCATCTTTGCTGACTGGGTTTTAAAACTGTTTAAGAGTCCTTTCTGCAAATGCAAATTGAATTTAAAATGACACACACACACACAAATTCTCCATAGGGAATTAGAGAATGGCATTGGCAATGTATTGGAAAAGGGATTTCTCCATCTCACTTGAATCATAGATCTACAAAAATATAGCTCACTCCTTTTTCTGTAAAATTCACATAAATCCTGGCCTCCTCAATATAACCCTGTGAGATAAGCCAGGTGAAAAGATATAGTAATTAACCCTCTGGAGATGTGAATCTCATTTTTCCAAGCTCAATCCAATAGCCTGAACCACTGCACTAGCAAAACTGCAGTTGACCCAGCCCTGACCCTGTGGCCAAAGGATCCCGACCGTACTTCATTCTTTCCTCACCCACAAGTACAGTGGTACCTTGTATAAAGGAATTAATTCGTTCCAAATGAAATTAAGTTAAGCAAATTTTCCTTTATACAAATTCCCATAGGAATGCATTGAAAACGGAGTAATCCCATTTTTATGTTGTACGGATTCTCCCCATAGGCGATTATGTTAAGCAAATTTTCCCTATCTCTGGAATTTTTTATGTTGTACAGATTTTATGTCATTCAAGCTGTTTGTTATACAATGGTCCACTGTATTTGCATCCCTAGTCATAAGGCTTGCAAACCAAAAGGGTCATAATATACTGGGACAATCCAGAACTACAGCAAGCAAAAGCAGTCCCATTTGGAGCTGCAGTATCCACCTTTACAGGAGAACCCAAAGTCATACCTCATATCACTGATAAGTGAGACTCTCAGAGTAGGTAACATAAACCAAGTGTCTGACTTCCTTCTTTCTGGTCCGCCAGCAGCTGTAGAGCAGGGGAAGAGGGAAAGGCGATGCATTAATCTGTTAGCAACACACAATCAACGGAAAAGCTGCAAAAATAATCCCAAACCTCTTTGAAAAACCCACTGGGAGCAGAAGGATGCTGTGCAGGGAATTTCCTCCTTCCCCCCTCTTTTTGTTTAATTCTGAACTCTACCCTTTTATGAAGAACCATCAATTCTGCTTTCTTTAATACTGTTGGATCTACCAAACTCAGTACTGAAAATTTTTTTTTTACCTATGGGAAAAATCTAATGCAAGTGCACAAATGGAAGAAGCAGCAGTTGATAAAATTGCTGAAATTTCAGAAGAATCACCAGCGTGGAAAAAGCACATTATACTGAACAATAAAATCCAATTTCTGGTTTCCCTCGCTGTTTCCATGATATTGAAAACATGGTTTTAAAGTTTGTGATTCAATCTGACAATGTCATTACCACTGAAATATTCAGCCACAATGCAGCCCTAGGATAATTAGCACCCAGAGGGAAGAGGGCCGGCAGTGCTCCTTTATAGCTTGCTTTTGACAAATAATTATGTATAATTATACATACATAATATAAACGTATAAATAATTCTTTTAGTGTTTATGTCATTTCTAGTGTTTATGGTACCGTATGTGCCAACAGGTTGCTTCTCATGTATAATTCCTATAATAGAGCTAGTTCTCAGGGCATGTGAGATTTTCAAGGAGTGATTTATGACTACCACATCCCAAGAGTCGAACAGAGATCTACTCTTAACTGAGTAAAAATCTGAACCCAGATTTCATGAGTCCTAGTCTGACTCTCTATGCACGGCATCATGGGGCCTCTCACAGTGCTTATAAGGCTCGACAGTGTTGTTTTTGAGTACAGTAGAACCCCAGTATCCGCTGGGGATTGGTTCCAGGCCTTCCCATGGATAATGAAAACCGTGGATAAGAGAGAACGCCTGCCCACCCACCCCCAAACTGCTGTTTCCTGACAGTACTTTACTTTATGACTGCTGTTTTGAGACAGTACCTTGCTTTATGGCTGCTGTTTGTGACAGTAGCTTGCTTTACAGATGCTATTTGTGACAATTGCTTGCTTTACAGCTGCTGTTTGTGACAACAGCTTGCTTTACAGCTTTCTTTGTGGCTGCTGAATTATTTAATTTTTTTCCTCTGCCAACCGTGGATAACTGAGTCAGTGGATATGGGGGTCCTACTGTAAAGCTCTGCTCTTCCGGTGTTACTATTCCATTCAGAAGGAATGATGTCAAATTAGAAATTGAAAGCTAGTTGATGGAAGTTGCCCTTAGGCAAAAATGTCCTTAGACTTTGGTTAGGGGGTGGGTGGGTAAAAAACCTTTACTAATCATTTTCAAACTAGCATACTGCGAACAATATACTCAAGGGGAGAGGAAAGAATATTTGGGATGTTTTAGGCTACTATTCTATACAGAATTGCCTAGGTGAACATTCCATTCTGCAAACACATCGTTGTCAGCAGAGATAGTTAGAATAGCACAGTTGATCTCTGCACAGCTGTCAGGAAAATGCAGGAATTATGAACAGTAACTGCTAAGAGATTAAGCAAGTGTTGTACATCCCTCCTACTGTAACCACTTCTGCTGCACATGCCTGTTTGACACAAGAACCTTGCACTTACTTGGCGATTCTGCCAGTTGCTCCTGCTTCTCTTCTCTTTCCTGGTACTGAATTAAATGGGACCACAGGGCCGATTTACCCTTTTAAGAAAGGAGAAGCACGAATTTAACGTACAACAGAGTGTTAAATATTAAGGAGATAAGCAGTGATGAATGCACAGCCCCATAATCATGGGTCTTGTCTACCACTTAAAGCTGAGGATGGAGAGAAAGAAAAGACACTGGCCAATGGAGAAACAGAGGAACAGGTGTTGTTCCCATGGCACTGTATGGAGCTCAGTGGACTTGATCATTTTCCCGTTTTCTATTTCTCCAGGAAGCAAAATCTCATTTTACCCTCCAACCATTTAATCAGATTTGTGTGGAGAGAGACCTCCACCAAACCCAATAAACTTAACTGTCACCAAAAGGTTTGAGCCAAGGGTCCAATATCATATATGCCAATATATTACCAACACTGGCTTTTGCTATCGTATCATTAATGTACTGATCTCATCTGATAGTGAAAGCACAGCCTTGTTAGTGCTCTGATGAGAGACCATCAAGGAACAGCATATGTAGCCCTTGTCCTAAAGATCCACGAGAAAATAGCAGGGATTTCTAGCTTAGGCTAGGAAAGGACATGAGGCAGAAATACAGAAATGAAATTATGGAGAGCTGCTGTCAGTCAGAGCTGGTGACATAGGGCTAGCCAGACCAATGATCGGACTTAGTATAGAGCAGCTTCCTATGTTTTTATCTTGTGTATCCCAAGGAAAGCTAGTTTTAGAGAAGCTATAAGGCCAGACAATGCTTTGCACTTTTTAACCAAGAAGCAGAAAGACCTGCACATCTGTGTTCCATAATCAGGATTCCATCATGACCTTCAGCTACATGACAATATTTTGATTAACGCGAAACCTATAAATAAGTGCATTCTGTTACTAATCTGTCTAGTCAGATTCTTGTGAAACCGCCCTGATAAAACAGCAGGGACTCACTAAAGCCCATACTCTAAAGGTCAAAAGATGGCTTACATTCTGATGCATTTCCCAATGAGAGCTCTTCCATGTATGAGAAAACCTAAATTGTTTACCAACTCAAAGGAAACATAGCTGAATGATAGAACATTGGGCAGAGAACGTAAGTTTAATTCCCAGCATTAACAACCCCCTGATCTACTGAAGACTACGAGGAATAAATTCCATATTTGAATTTCAGAGATAAATAAATAGCAGATTAGTTATTCAATTATGGTTGAAGATATACTAAGAATATTGCATTCATATAAAAATGTAACTGCTTTTAACAATATTTTATTGTTATGTGCATCAGTTTGACATCCACTGACAATCAGAACAAGACAAAACTACAGTCAAACCAAAGATGAAACTACTTTAACAGTGTTGCACCCACAACAGTGTATGATATTTCATGGCCAACCACAGCACAATGCACAACAAATGTGCAATCTTAACCTTTGCTGATGCATGTTATACAGGAGTAGGTTTTAAACTTCGGTCTTACACTGAAATGATTTGAGCAAAGGAAAAGCACAGCATATGAAATGACCATATAGTTCTCCAGCAAATCTCCCTCATTCATTCAAGCTTCAGTTCATAAAACACTTCCACAGAATCAGCTAACCAGATTTAGAAGAATTATTAAGAAGTCACCTTTCCATCCAAGATGATCAAAGCCATGGACTAGACCAGTGATTCCCAATCTTGAGTCCCCTAATGCTCTTGAAACACAATTCCCAGAATCCTGGCCAGCACAACTAGTGGTGAAGGCTTCAGGAGTTGTAGTTCAAGAACACCTGGGGACTCAACACTGGAAACCATTGGACTAGACCAGTGGTGGCGAACCTTCACCACTCCAGATGTTTTGGATCACAACTCCCAGAGTGCTTTGTCATTGGCGGTCTAGGCTTGGAATTCTGGGAGTTGTGGTCCAAAGCATCTGGACTGCCAAAGGTTTGCGACCACTGGACTAGTCTATCAGCAGTAGCCTGTCTGCTTAGAGATGTGAAGGATATGTGTTTGATGGAGAGGAAATCACTTCAACTCCCAGGAGACAAGAGGAAAAAGAACTACATCTGAGGATATAATTCTGGAGAAGAGGGAGACTGATTATTTACAGGAATTCTTTGACATCTACAAGCACCTTCTGCTTCAGGGCCTCTGTAGATTGGTTGCCAAAGAAAAACATATAGTGAAAAAAGCATAGCTGTCAAGTGCTCAGTCACAACAAAAGTCTATATGGATGATATATCATAGTTATCACTCTACACAGCCACATTTGTGTGTGCATGGGTAGTATATATTTATACCACTTTTCTGTCAAAATCACTCAGGCAGTATGCAATGAGGGAGAAGCAAAAGAAGTAAGAAACGACATTTCAGTTTAAAAGGCTGAATCAAAAAGATCTGTTTTTACATTTTGTTTCTCGATACAGGACAATTTATTTATGGTTATTTATGCTTATATAAGTGTAATGATGTAACTGCCACAAATTAGTGTATGCTCTAGCTTAGTGCCACACTATGCACTCAGCTCCTGGATCTCAAGCTCAAATATTGACATCTCCAGCTAAAAAGAGCCAAGGAACCACCACCTTGAGGTCCAAGAAGTAAGCTACCACCCAGAATAGAACACTCAAGGTGTTTCGGACTACAGGTCCCATAAGCCAGCCAGGAAGGCCAAGAATTAGGAGGATGTAGGCTAAAATATTTGGAAGGTCTCAGACTGCTTGACAAGATGGATTAATGATCCACCAATAGTCATCTTCCTAAGATACTAGTATTATTCCGTGACAACAGCTGGAATAATGGACGACAAGGAGCTGAACATAAACAAAATGAAGTAGACTATAGACATTACAGTAAATATATTTTCAAGTTGCTAACCTGTTTGACTTGCAGTCCATGGCTCCAAATTCTTTCCAGCAAATCGCAAAGACTAGCAATGAGTGTATTCTCCTCTAGGCCTGTGATGTTGGCCTCTCCATGTCCAAGCTCCACTGCTTCATGGCCCATCTTTTCTACCAGCATACGCTTGGTCTACAAACAAAAAAAAGAGATCTGCAAGCAATTTCTTCTAAATACTTGCTTAGCTCTTTAGGCACCGCACCCAGCATGCTGATTACCACGGGGACCACCTGTACTGGTTTATACCAGAGTCTCTGAAGTTCAATTTTCAGATCCTGATACTGGGTTTTTTATTATTATTATTATTATTATTATTATTATTATTATTATTATTATTATTATTATTATTATTATTATTATTATTATTATTATAACAAATACAAAAAAACACAAGACAACAGTATTTCCCCTCCACCACCGGGACCTCTTAAACAATCTTATTCCTTATCAGCCTCCCCTCCAGAACCGAATTGATTGTTGCACTAGAACTTACCTTTATTTCTTACAAGCACATATTCAATAAATCTACCCCATATATCATTAAAATATCTTTTTAACTCTCCTTTCTTAATGTTTAGATTACACGTCAATTTATCATTTAAGGAAATATTCCAGTATTCATCATACCATACATACATACATAATTCATGATTAACTTTCCAATTCCTAGCTATTATTAGTCTAGCTGCTGTCAATAAATTAGTAATCAACTCTCTAGTTTTAAACTCACAATCTGTTTTGGCAAATATTTGGCAATTTCTGAATTGGGCTCTATATACCTTTCAAATAGATCACTTGATTCTTTAAAATAGTTTTCCAACATTTTATTACCTTTTCACATTCCCACCACATATGGAAATAAGAACCAACTTCCTTATCACATTTCCAACAAACCTTTGAATAATTACCCTTTATTTTATTCAATTTCACTGGTGTCAAATACATCTTAAAGCTATTTTAAAAATGTTTCTTTTATTCTCACCAATATAGATCTTATTCTTGCCGACACAGGTATTGTCTAATAATTCGTTTTTAATACTTGCCTGTTTTTTGTACAGGTATTGTCTAATAATTCGTTTGTAATACTTGCCTGTTTTTTGTACTGTTTTGTAATCTTGTATTTAATGATTGCTTTTAATTGCTATTAGATATTGTGAGTGCAGTGTAAAAAAGATAGGCTATAAACTTTTACCTGTAAAAAACCCACTGCCAAGTGAACAAAGGAAAAAAACACTTTCAGCTGTCTATCCTTCTCTTTGCAACACTCATAGAATCATAGAGTTGGAAGAGACCTCAAGGGCCATCCAGTCCAACCCCCTGACATGCAGGAACCCCCATCACAATACCTCTGACAGATGGTCATCCAGCCTCCGCTTAAAAACCTCCAAAGAAGGAGACTCCACCACCCTCTTGTGAGGGAGACCAGCTTCACGCTCATGCTGCGATCTTTTCAGGACCAAGAAGAGATTTTTTTGCAGTGGGGGTTTCCTTGCTTTTAAAATGGCTAGCTTTATTGTTCTCCTTATTGCTTTAAAATTTAATTTGCACAGTCCTGAAAAATGACGTTAGAGGGCAGTATTTTTTTAATAAATGGAGAAAAAACTTTAACTTTGGGCCTTGCGATTCTCCATTCTTATTGAAGCTGAAATTCCAGCTAATTCCACATGTAGAGTCAGTGAACTAGGCAGCATTACAGATTCTTTAATGGAAAAATTCCATGTGGTCTGAAATGAAAACTCCTGACTTGCAACAGGAAAGCCACTTCTTCTCTCAGTCATAGTAAGAAAACCATCTCAATAGTCGATCTGTGTGTGCCTACACATGCCTGCAGAAAATCACAATGTGCAAACAAGTTTTAGTATACTGTATAATGTAGTGGCCAGTGATGGGGAATGTAAGGCACTCAAATTGTTCCTGGATGACAGCTTCCAGCATCCATGATCAATAAATAGGACATGCGGGCTAAGGTTGGGGGTGGTGGTTTCAAAATCCTATGCGATCTATAGGTCCACAGTTTTCCTGTTTTTATAGTACTCATTGCTGAGATGCATATCCAGGAGCAAAATCTGCCCATCTGTCTTGAATGTTCTTCTTGGGGGAAAGACCAAGGTGGACAAAAATCAATGATTTTTTTAAAAAAATCTGATTTAATTTCCCCCCAAAACTTTTGAATTTAAGGTCTGTCAAAAATAAATTGTTATTTAATTCATAATTTAAAACAGTCTGATCTAAATTAGGTCCAACTTAGGAAAGACTAATGGGAAATTTTAAATTGCACACAGACTAGGTTTTCTCTCCTGGGGTTCCCCCTCCACCACCAGCAAAATATATTTGGCTTAGGAACTTACCTTCATTCGACATTCTTTCAGTAAACCTTCCACAAATTTCGAGTTTGTCTGAGCAATTACCGCTGGAGAAAGATCGGAGAGTTTGGGCTGCCTCAGATTTTTCCCCAAAGTCCTTGCTTCTTGCATGTATTTCTAAACCCAGCAAGAAAACATAACTCGAATAAGCATAAAAAGCAAGGTTGCAATTTGTATCCCCTCTCAATCTGATGGAGCCCGCAAACTCACATTGCCCCAAAACAAAGAATACGTGGGCCCTTGTGGCTTAACTCATATTCTACAAAGTAAGAGAGCAGAGCAGAGCAGTGCAGGGTATTCTACTTTGAAAAAAGACTATTGATGTAATAAATCCACACCTTCTAAGATTAGAATAATGAACTCACCCATGCAGAATGTTTTAGGACGGTATGTGGACATCCGTAGAATTTTTTTTCTTGTAGGGGTGCCCCTTTCTTAAGAGTCCAAGAATATCTCCAACCTTTCTGGTAACTCTGAAGACTGTGTTTCATCAAAGCTTGAGCAGCAGGTGTTGGAAGCTTTTACAACCTTACATGCTGCTGGGGCGGATCTTTCTAAGCTGGAGTGACGGAGAATTTATCCAGCAATAACCAATTGTTCCCTCCTTCCTCAGAATTCAAAGACAGCCCCGCCTCTCTGCTCAGAGGGTTTTCTTCCTTCTATGTTATCTCCTGGCAGTCTGTAGTCTGGTGTCTTTTGCTAAAAGCAGTCATGTGTGTCAGTTTGCTGTTTGATTTGTTCAAATATAAGTAATGATTTTTTTCCTATTCTTTCTCTTATTGATGTCTCAGTGTGAGTTACTGAGACTCTAAGTGCCGGTTAGTGAGAGAAGAGGTGGACTAATCTGGGATACTTGAAGCTGTTCTGCTGTGTGGGTAGACTGGACTACACTGCAGGGTCTGTCAAACATTGCTCCAAATAATCTCTCTCCTACAAAATAGATTTTGATGTTCAGTGAGCTACCTTGCATGTTGTTTCAACCACAACCTTAGTTCCTATAGGGTAAATATGAAGTGTAGCAGCAGGCACATTTTTTCATGAAACTAAGAGGCCAAAGAGTTCCTGGACATTTTGCATTGCATTCTGTGTTCTATAGGAGTTAAGTTAAATATTTACTTCAAAACACAAAAGAACTCTTGATCATCCCAAAGGGAGAGACATGGGTGCTTTTCTTGTGTCTCAGCCTCCTAGGTCCCAGGAGGAAGGAATGGTCTGCTAAAAATTCATATGGGCTACAGCTTACACATCTAGTTTTTTCTTCTTATTATTATTATTTATTTTGAATATTTTACCCCACCTTGGGATGCAACAGAGACTGCATGAAATTTTGCTGCTTGAAGCAGAAGATACAAATCTTTGAAAACAGTCACCTGGATATTCTGCTGCTTTCTATGGTAACCCCAAATCTGCTGAACTGGTTGGCTTTGACTTGAATAACAGCAGAACCAGCCACAGTAAGGGAAGGTGGAGTGGGTGGGAAGGATTTTCATAGCACACATCTCACACCAAATGCTACAGTTCTGAACTCAGTACAACAGAAGAAGCCATCTTTAAGAACCAAAACCAAATATTTTCCTTTTAATATCTTACCATTTATAGTTAGGATCAACTCAAATGTGATGCTACCTATAGGCCTGAATCTTGTGCATGATATTTTCTCCACTCTCCCTTCTTCTTTAAAATCAACAACATCCCAGATGTGCAGAAAGTCCAGGCTCAGGATTGCAGTGCGGGGAAAGTTTTAACATTGTCCGATCTCAACATAGTTCCCAAGCCACTGGCTCATTTATTTAAAAGAAAGAGAGTGAAGAGAATCCAAAGCCACGCAAGTCATATTCAGTTTGACTCCCAGTTCCTGCAACATTTGACAACAAAATTGTGCTACGAGCCATGTGCGACACTGACATTCATTTCTCTCCCTGCAGCTTTAAAACAGGTCAGGAGAAGTCACAATCTCCATACGGGTATTACATCAACAGTTCAGAGCTTGGGAGCAACACAGTGCAAGTAACCACGTTCCTTGCAATATGCTGTTTTTTCGGGGTAAAAAGATATTCTTTTGACAAAGGAATGTGATGGCCTGTATCTTGATCATCACAAGTAATATTTACTAGCTACTTCCAAAATGTAACTCTTCTTTCTTTCTTTCTTTCTTTCTTTCTTTCTTTCTTTCTTTCTTTCTTTCTTTCTTCCTTTCCTTCGTGTCTTGATTTTTAAAAATAAAATCCCAAGCTCTGCAACAACTTGAATTCCACTACCATGACCCAAAATAAAGAAACAGACCGAAACAGCAACTCCATCCTAAGCAAACAGTGGTGAATAAAAAGCTATGCAAACTAAATTTATAAAAAGGATGATGAAGATGGGTGGCGATAACTCAAAGTGTGGTTCTAGTTAGACACGTGAGAGTAACTACCTAGAGATACTACACGTTCCAGATGTGTGTGGCAAAACTGATAAAACAAATGCGTTTTAGAGGCACCGGCAGAACTGGTCTATTTGTTCCACTGAATTGCCTTATATCTTCCGATTTTTGCCAAGCCAGCAATGTTGTGGAAGATGAGTGTTTGAATTTGAGCCTTTATTTTGAGCTTTATAGTGGAAAAACAGCTCACATGGTCTAGAAGCTATGCTGCTGTGGGAATAACTCGGCTAATTAGAATCACACTTTATGATCGAAATGGTAAAAACCTACCACTAGGAAAGCGGTGATTAGCGTGATGTGAAAGGAAGGCAGCTCTTAGCAAAATTAAAGAACACATACCAGGCAACATTCAGAGAATGATTTTTTAGGAGGCCGCGTAGGAGGGGGTGGGCCCTGGTCCCACTCCCAGAATGCCATTGAGTTCTGACGAACCAAGAACTCCGCCGATGGCTAAGACGAGGCGGACACAACCAATGGCGGGTGAAGAAAAAAAGAAGGTGAAATAAGCATGCATAAGGATAAAAGTAAGAAACAGAAAGGAAAACAAAGAATAAATTCAGCACTAATAGCGACAGATTAAAAAGGCATGGAAGAAAGATAAATACAGCAGCAGAAGACTATGATTTGAGCTATCGTGTTGAACAGCATTCAACATTCACAAATACTACTTCACTTTCCGTGGCACAAGCCTTCATAGTTGCACGTATAAAAGCGGTGTTTCTACCCTCTTGTCCCTTCCCGTAACGCACTGCAGCACGCAAGGTTTGTTGAATTCATTAATAAAAAACACAGAAGCAATATGGGGTTAAGAAAGCTTTTCTTAGGTAAAAGGAAAAAAGCAGACGAGTCATGCTGAATAGTTGGTGTTTTGTTCTGCTTTCAAAGAAGATGGACAATGACTCTGGGGACAAGGTATGGAAAAGATGAGTTTTTAAAAAAATAAAGCATGCAAGAATCTTAATGTTTCAGGCACAGATCTAAAAGTAACTTGTCCTCTAACAGAAGTCCAAGTAACCTTTCTCTTACAATTTCTATCTTTTTTCTCTCTCACACAAAACATACACACAGATCACGGCCTGCCCAAGACATTTTTTCTATACAGTGGGCCCTCATGTAAGAAGCAGTTTGTTTAACAAAAAAATCCAGAGATGGGGGGAAATCGCTTAACAGAATCGCCTGTGGGGTGAATCCATACAACAGAAAAACTGTCGCAATTATGGATTAATCCGTTTTCAGTGGAAATTTGTGCAAAGAAAAATTTGCTTAACAGAATTTCATTGGGAACGAATTAATTCCTTTATGCAAGGTACCGCTGTATATATACAGTAAATTCTATATATTCTATATCATAAGCATTTGTGGATTGCTGTCTACTTGTACAAGATGCTGCCCAAAGCCTATGTCAAATAAAGTCTGTTAGTTTTTCAGGTATCACCATTACGTGTATTTTCTGTTTGTATTCCATCAGGCTAACTTGGTCTACCCAATTCCACATGACCAGAGAAGGGTGCCTGTGCCTGTAATATTGCTGACTAATTCCAGTTATTTTGGCCAAGAGGGCACTTTTCTCCCTCAATGTCATTAAAATTGCACCTGTTTCCCTGTCATGATACCTATACCTCTGCTGGCAGAGCAAGCTCTTTTGCTCTGCCGCCTAGTAAGGCAAACTCCACTCAAGAAGCAAGTCCTATGAGGGAGTCATTCTTTATGGCATCTGCCTTCACCCTGCATCCCCTGGCAGGCCTGTGAGACATGACAAGAACTGCGCCTCAGGTGTGTGCAGGCATGGAGAGCAGGAAGTGGCACACAAGAACTATCTAGGCAAGGAGCACGCTGCTGAGGGGGTAAAAGGACAGGATTTCAGAGGAGGATGGGCCAGACAGAGATGAACCTGGAATCTGAGGGGGAGACAGAGAGTGGTACATTGGGGTCCATGGAATGGGTGGAGAACAAAGCACAGGGTGACACTCCATCTTCTATGTAGAGAGTATGGGGGGCATTGGTGACATGGAGGACCCTTGGAATGGGGTCCTCATACAGGTATGCCTCCCACAAGAAAGGAGGCAAAGAAGGAATGCTTTCAACATGCAGTCCTCAAGCCACCCTCTCACCAAACCACTCAGTGGAGTCCTTGGCCCTTGGCCCCTACCTCAGTAAAGGGGAGGCACTGGAGGTACAAGTGATAAAAGGAGATCTCTCGAAACGATATGCTAAAGATTAATTCAGAATTAATTACAGGCAAACAAAATGGGGATTTGGGAATCTAAGACACAATGACGATGTTGCATGTAAGACTGGGCTGCTACCTTACACTCCTAACATACACATAAATTTGCTGTACATTCTCATGGTATAATGCGGTATAATAGTGTGGATTGTGGATGAGGAAAGTGTGCTACAATAATTTAATGACTAAAGAAATAAATTTAACTTCAGAAGTAATTTTCATTTTCTCAGTACATGCCAGCGGCAGAATATATATATTACCATGTATGTGCATCAGCCAATGTGTGTGTGTGTGTGTGTGTGTGTGTGTGTGTGTGTGTGTGTGTGTGAGTGAGTGAGTGTGAGTGAAAGAGAGAATCCTCCTGAAAAACAAATTCCCTATCAAATCACTATCAACTATCTTGAAGTACCATGTTTTATTTGACATAATACAAAACGATGATTTGCTATTGCTACATAAAACATTTCAAGAGCAGACTATTAAGATGTCAGATTTATGCATCATTCTCTTTCCTTTCCCCCCTTTTTTACTACTTTTCAGCTGCATCGGGGTTCAATTACAACAGTAATAATTTTTATGTATTTATTTATTTTGAGTATTTTTACCCCGCCTTTCTCCTTGGAAAAGGACCCAGGGTAATTTGCAGTAATAAGGGACAATATACAGTCCAGTACAATTAAAACATATTCAAGTTTGGGAATAGAGAATTGAGGGAGAACATTAAAGCTATAAGAGAACGCGAGCCGTTAAAGAGAGAGTAAAAATTACTTTATGGGATTTTAATGCAAAGCAAAATAATATGTGTATTTTACATTTCATACACATGTCAAATTATTTCTTGTTCATTCTTAAATAATTCAAAGAGTTTCCAGAAAAACACTCAAACCTCTAAAATAACCGACTTTAGTAGTCTCTGATTTGGCAAACTCTTGAAAAAACAGGGTAACTAAATCTACCGGTTTTTAGCATCAGTACATACCTCTCTCAAGTCATTGTCCAAACCAATGTGCTCCGAATGTTGTCGGATGCGATCTTTTCTTCGCTGTGCTGTTGCACTACGAGTCACCCATCGACTAAGATTGTTGATAGAAAGGAAATAAGGGAGGGATGCTTTATCACATCATAATTTCATAGGAAATACATATATTTGTCATGGTTTAAATATGTTAATACATAAGCATGCAAGCCTGGCATTCCTATCGGGTAACCAAAAATGGCACATTCAGACAATTAAGCAGGACTTGGTGGAAGGCAATTATTAGGTAAGAGCTTGTATCACTTGTTTTGTGGGGAATGAACCTTAAAACTGGAGAGATCTATTATACAGAGCATTAAGTGCCCCAAAACAAGAGTATGTAATACCCTTATTGAATCTCTATTACAAACTGGCGAGTTTCAAGTCCAACAGGACCCTTTATATTGCCAATCTCTATAGAACTTGAGAGGGTCAAAGTCTTAATATTATCCTGACTGTTTGTTACAGCACCCAAATGTGAGTTAAAATAACATCCCAAGTGGAAACTTGTTGCATTAGCCTCAGGTATCAGGCAAGGTGGGATAAATGGTGTTTCTATGTAAACAAGAGGTTGCAAGTCAACAAATCATGACCTCGCATGTAAGCATACAGAGACAGTTTGGCTGGGAGCAAAGCCAAATAGAAATATGACAATCGCTATATCTAAAGAGTTTCCATGGCAGAGGAATTGAACTGAGTTTTCCTGTGTCCTTGTCCATTACTCTATCCACTATACTACAGTGGGTACATAAACCACAAAAGAGGCCCAAAGAAATGGAGACTATAAGATATTTTAAATAAACAACAGGGTTTTTTTTAATGACCAGCTATGAACAGGGCAGTAGAAATGCAATGCTGCCAAAACTTTAAGATTCTACATAACACCCATAAATCTCAACTGACCATGAAACAACCAAGGGTCCCAGTGGATTACAGTGATCCCCCGCCTATTATGGGGGTTAGGGACCCAATCCGACCCACAATGAGTGAAAATCCGCAATATATGGATGCAGGTCGGGTCAGGCCTGAGGCGCATAGCTGGGGGCTTTTGTATTTACCCCAGCCTGGCGCTGCCCCAAACAGGCCTGCAAGGGCCTTTCCGGGCCTTTGGGGGCCTCCAGAAGGCTCAGGAATGCCCTCGCAGTCCCGTTTGGGGCAGCGCCAGTAAGTAAAGGTGGCCTGAAACAGGCCTTTCCCCCCTTACCCCAGGAAGCCTTTTTCATATACTGCGGTCCCGCGATATAGCAGGACCGCAGTATATGAACTGCGAATGGGTGGGGGACCACTGTATTCCCTTGTCTTCCATATATGCAGCATCCTAGTTAGGTGAACTAGAGTCTCACAGGCCAAAGATGTATTTTTTTTAAAAAAAGGTTTTATTCTCAAGCTCTCTTTGAAGACCAACTAAGCTCACAAGCCCAAATTCATTATATTCAATGAGCTACACTAACCCTCAGCTTTTCTGAAGACCTTCTGAGAGAAGATCTGTACTGAAACATGTTTCCTGAAGCTAAAGTCAGCAGCTCGTTCAATTTTTTATATTGCTCATCAGTGTTACAAACACCAGGGCTCTCAAATGACTGCTGACATCTAAAGGAGCTGAGCAAGTCCCTCCACCAGGCTAGCTAATATATTAAGCTTTGTCAGGGGATCATGTTGCTACCTTTAAGAAAGACAAGTCTCTCTCCCTGCATATTCTCTGCTCTTCTTCACTCTTGCTAAAACAGGTGGGAAACCCTACAGCTTGCAAAAATGATGTTTGGGCCAGAATCCACCACCTACTACAGCCACTAGTTTCACCTGCAGCTATCCCAAAGCTGTATACATACACAACCCTTTTCATTTTGTTTTGTTTTAAATTCACTTCCTATGACTAGGTTTTTGGACTCAAGACAGATAATGAATTACCTCTCCATGACATGAGAAAATGGCTCCTTAAAAGCCAGGGTTCCAACATGCAGAAAGGAACACAGGTTATGAACACTTCATTTCCAAAGGGACCGGTCAGCTCCCAACACTGGGGAAAACTTTGGAGGATTACTTTTCTAATTACATAAGATTAATTCTTTTAATCAGGGCTGAAGAATCTTGGGCCTCCAGATATTTTGTCCTACAGCTCCCATCAGTTGATCCAGCAAGGACAAATGATTATGGGAATTGTAATCCATAAAACCTAGAGGGCCAAAGGTACCCTATTTCATGGAGGCAGGCCCACCCTGCTTGTTTACAAGAATTAAACAAGCATGGAAGCACTTGTTTGACTCTTTTAATCAACAGCAGCAGAATAGAGACACACCATAATAGTGCTCCATAAGATCTTATCTTTGTCTTCCAAATTGCTCCAGCAACCTCCAATACACACAATGCATTATGTTCCTTTGTAAGTAATTACAAAGAATTACAGGATAATCAGTAGAGATTAGTGTATTAGGGAGCTTATTTAATCATTTCATTTTGGAGCACACATGTCTGATTCACTCCAATTTAACAACCAGTTTAAATCAATTCAAAAAAACAAATTAAGATGTTTGCTCCTGGTTGACTAGAAATTCTTTAACTTTCAAAAAACTGAAAGGTCAAAAACTAGCAGTGGAAAACAAAATCTTCACAAGTTCAACAGTGGATGAAAATTACCACAGTGTACCTATAGATGCAAAATAAGCATTCTATAGGCAAGATTTCAATGGAATGTGCAGGGAAACAACAGGAGCACAAATGGTGCATGTAAGCCAAATGATCGCTATTGGGACACAACCTATGTTACTCTTAATTTTTTTATTAGTTTTCTATTAATAAAATCAATCCATGCTTATTAAACATCGTCCACTTATATTCATTTGTTAATACAAGTTAGGGCCGTAATCGCTACTTCTCTTTTCTAAGCACTGATAGAACAGATTCCACGTTTGAAAATATTTTGAATGTTTCTCCTCTTTAATCTTCAAAGTAAGCCTGTCCATCTCTTCACAACCTATGTTACTCTTACTCTTCATGGCAGCCTCACAGAAGGTACTGCATATAGCAATGATGCCATACTGGCTAGGGACTGCAATCCATCCATCCATCCATCCATCCATCCATCCATCCATCCATCCATCCATCCATTCACTCACTCACTCATTCATTCATTCATTCATGTGCCACCTTTCTTCCTGTAGGTGACCCACTGATGCACATAGTTACCATATTATTACATTTTGAAAACCTTACTTGTTATTGGTAGGCCCAGTTGACAATACATCTGACTGAAGCTTGGGAAAGAAACCTTGCTCATATTTGCCTTGGCCTATCTTCATATCAAGCAAGTGTGGATGAATCGCAGTGTGATCTATCTTCATTAGCCGCTGTTCGATAGCCTGAGCTGAAAACAATAAACAAAATATATTTAAAAAGTAAGCCACTTAAAATTCTCTCTTCTGAAGCAATAATTTATGTCTAGAATCTGTCCACCTGGAGAATTTCTATGTCACTCTACAATAGTGAGGTGAAAGCAATAGCCATCAGTGGATAGGGCCTTGCCTTTCTAAGGGACAGACTTCAAGAAAGTCTTGAAAAACAGATAGATGGGACAAAGACCAGAAACACAGTGGTTTAAAGGAAGGTACGGAGTCTTCAACTGAGCAAGGAGAAAATGGACTTCAAATAAAAGTAGTAGTTCAAAGGAAAGGTGTGAAAAAAAACACTCCTTAAAAGATTAACTCACTGATAAGTGACATGACCAAAAAGATATTATGGTAGTTTATTATATATAATAATAATAATAAAATATGGGGGGGGGGAGCTCACTCATGTGTATCTGTACCTGATTGGCAAGAGGAGAGATGTCGGAAGAGGCCTAAGCGCTAGGAAAGATAAATGGCTGGTCAAAAATAATGTAGAGAGTTTGCGAAGTGAGATGAAAACTAGGTATCAGTGAAAGTTATCAACCGGCAACAGAAATGTGGACTTTAAAAAAGAGGCAAGGACATAAGATTGAAGAACTGTGAATCAGGAAGTCAAAGAGAATAAGACTCCAAGTCAATTCTCTGATTAATTTTTTTTAGTACTTTAAGTTTAGCCGTTGCATGGCAGAATTATTATTTTTATCAGTAGTAGGGGCAGTCTTGTTTAATGAAATCCTGTTTGGTGGGACTGGTACACACTATTCCTCTTGGGCTCCAGACCTTGTGTCTAAAATCCGAGAAGAATAAAGTAACAGATAAGTTTCCAGGAGACAGAAGCAAGAGGAAGTGGGAAATTAGCTCAGTCAAACGCACAGCTAAATCCATAGAAGCACACCCCCAAATGTGACATGATTGCAATCCTTGGATTCCACAGTCAAACCCACCCAAAGAACTTATTGCACAAGTGCAGAAAAGCACCAAAAGTAAAGCAAAGGGTTGCGGTATAAAAGATAAATAATCATTTTGGTGCTGGAATCACATTTGTGAGAGCAAGAAAACAAATGAAAACTTCAATATTACAACCGACCTGCTGCCTTTCAAAACAGATACACTGGAATTCTGATACCACAATATCAACCCAAACTAGTCTTGGGAGAGAAACGGGTCTGGAAAGTGAAATAATTTGCAGCACAAATTAATGCATATATTTTTAAAAACTCCTCTATTCCATTTCTCAATGGAAAGTAAAGGAAAGCACACTAGGGGATTTTTCCCACAGGGAAATTTATATATAGCTCTTGACCACCAGGAAATACTAGGTGCTGTAGGTGCCTGGAGTAGGAACTGGCAAACCACTCCAATATTCCTGCCAAGAAAACTCCATGGACATGGGGTCACCAAGAGTCGATCACGACTGTAATGACACAACGCACGCACTTGAAAGAAACACTTTTGGTGACAGCAATGAGCTATATACAGGTTAAAAATCAAAGTGCACAGCTAAGACCACAGGGTCCTCTGTGCTTCACAGGGACTACTTTATTGTTCATATAAGTATGTGCTTTTATTTCTACAACAATAAGAGTTTACTCCGTGAAACACTTAGAGGAGGTGTTAGACTCTTTCAAGTGGGATTCTGAACATGTTAGTCACAAAAAAGATACCACACTGCACAAGAAAATCAGAACACATGACTCCAATCCTATACTTCACACTCACATCTATGCAGTGGTCCTACTAAATTTCCTGGGGTTTATTCCTGGATAACTCACATATGAAGATGTATATACCCTACAAATTATTTATTAAAGATTTCCCTTCCTCTTATGACCCTAGGCGAATTAAAAATGAATAAGCAGCTAAAACACATCAACAGCTAATTAGTTGTAGTAATTAACCTCAAGCTGTTCATCCAAAGGTCTGGTAGTTTAATGCACTTGGCCAAGCTACATACCCTCACCTTTTAATCTGGTGTTTGGCTTCAGTGATTGTCAACTGAAGACAAACAAAGTCCAGGGAATGACCTGAGAATGTACCTTAATCTAACACAGAATTTAAAGCTCTGACAGATTCACCCATCCAAGCTAAAGTTTCCCAGGAAAAGTGGGACAGATAGTGCAACTGTTATGTGGATTTGTAATTGGGTGACTGATCGCACCCAAACGGTGATCATAAATGGCCTCTCTTCAGCTTGGAGAGATGTGACCAATGGGTGCCCAAGGGTTTTGTTCTGGGTCCAGTGCTGTTCAATATCTTTATTAATGACTTGGAATAAGGAATAGAGAGTATGTTAATTAAATTTGCAGATGATACCAAATTGGGAGGGGTTACTAATTCCCTAGAGGATAGGATGAAAATCCAAAAAGACCTTGACAGATTAGAGTGCTGGGCCAAAGCTAGCGGAATGGATTTCAACAGAGGGAAATGTAGGGTGCTGCATCTAGGCAAAAAGAATGAATCACACAGATATAGGATGGGAGATACCTGGCTGGAAAATAATACCTATGAAACGGATCTGGGAGTCTTGGTGGACCACAAATTGAATATAAGTCAGCAGTGTGATGCGGCAGCCAGGAAAGCCAATGCGATTCTTGGTTGCATCAACAGAACTATAGTATCTAGATCAAGGGAGGTGATAGTACCAGTCTATTCTGCTTTGGTTAGACCCCACCTGGAGTACTGTGTTAGGAAAAACTTTATGATGGTTAGAGCTGTTCCGCAGTGGAATATGCTGCCACAGAGGGTGGTGGAGTCTCCTTCTTTGGAGGCTTTTAAGCAGAAGCTGGATGACCATTGGTCGAAAATACTGTGATGGGTTTCCTGCATGGCAGGGGGTTGGACTGGATGGTCCTTGAGGTCTCTTCCAACTCTTATGGTTCTATGATTCTATAGTGTATGCCCAGGTAACTTTGTGTCTGAACTACAGTAATTTAATTTGCACAAAATCAAGAAGTGGACAAAAAACAGATCTGGGCCTACTGGTCAATGGGTAATCTCGCAATAGATGAGCACAAATTTCTGTCTCTTGATTGTTCATTTCAACAATGCCAACAACAAAATGATCACCTCCCCTGACTCTTAACATGAAGAGTAAAGGCTTTGTCAGAGATGGCAGCTCTCTACGTCACAAGGAAGGTTACAAGACTTGTTTTCATTTATCCTTTGAATCTCCTTAAGCTATTTTTACTTCAGGAGCCTTTTAGCTGAATTACCAAGTTAGATTTCAAAGGTACTGCTAATTTGATGAGATACTATATTAGTACAAAATTGTCCCATCCATTTGCTAGGCCTCCCTTTTTTTTTGTATTGCCCACCCGTATTTTATTATATTATACTTTTTTAAAAATGTGGATTGTATCACAGACTCAAATACAGAATGAAAATCTAGGCAAATAAATATCAGGAACTGTAACTCAAATGAATTAAAAATGAAATAAAAGACAACTGTCAAGTAGCTACATAATTTATTTTAGGCTTAATTGTTTTCATCAATCATCCATACCTGCTTCTTTCAAGGTGTTGCACTTCTGATACGTAGATGTTCTTAATGCAGGGGCCCTGACATTATACAGTCTTATCTTCTCAATCCGAGAGTCAAATACTCGCAGAAACGGGTCCTTTTCTTCCCATTGGGACATAATTTTATTGTCGATGAATGTGGCGAACATTTGGGTTTCAATGAAATGTGAGAGGAATGGAAGGTAAGGCTCAGGTTGGTCAGAGAGAAATGAAGCCTAGAAAAGGATAAATAAAAAAGCTCTTGTATCATGGTATATGACATTTCATTCGCTGTCCAATTAGAATACATGCAGGGTCCAATATCATACAAAGACTAATAAAGAAAGCACAATGGATAACCAAATCTTCCCTTTTTAAGTACACATATGAAGGACCAAATACCTCCATGATGAAAAGGATAACCTTCAACAGACCAAAAAAATTCAGTGTTTTTCCATTTATAAGACTATGTTTTAATCTAAAATTGATAGACTAAAAATTGGGGGTATTTTATAAACTGGGAAATTGTGTCCTTCAGAAACATGTTTTCTGAAAAGGTCAACAATTCCTTTGCCAATACTACTGACATGTCTACATGCCAGTGAATGCATTTTTCAAAGCAACTACCAGGAATACCAAATCTACATTCCTAAAGGAGGAAAACCAATGCTATCCACTGGTTTGGATTAATTTGATTGAGAAGCTCCCATAACCCTCTTCCATTGTTCTTCTGCTCCCCTGCTTCCTTTCAATTTCAACATGAAATGGATATTATTTTCTCCTGGGCATATTTATCATTAGCAGCCAAGACCCTAACAACACAAAAATGGATCCCTATGAATCCCACATGCTGCAGTTTTTTTGAAAAAAAAATCTTCATGAACTGCTTTTGGGAATTTTACTGAAGTATGACTTGTTAAGCAAGACAAATTAGTCAAGTTTGCTCTCTGTCATTCTCTCTCAATCCCCCCCCATTCTTAAATTTTACTCATCTCACCCTGAGATTTGCTCCGACCATCTTTTTTTCATATTATTGGTCCTTATTGTTGAGAATGAAAATAGAAAAAAGAAATCCATATCTAAACAGCTACACATATTTTGGGCATTTTGCCTAATCCATGGTATAACTATATGCAATTTTATATCCTATATGGTATATCATTTTGCAAGCAACTGTTCTTACCTATTTCTGAACATTATTTTCACTAGTATCCACATTCTGTTTGGATAATGTGCCCTGATATAATATGCTGTAAATTTTCTTAAATTGGAAAATTACACTGAAAAATTTAGAGAAATGCAAACTTAAATCATTTAAGTTTGTTCTGGCATCAGTTGAAACTGGAAAATTAAGTGAGTTCACCTTGAAGTGAAAAATCAGATAAATTTCTTTCCCATCTCTAATACAAAGCCAAGATTTCCTATTAGGAGCACCTCTATATATGAAGAGCTTAATTCTGCCACCCCTATTATTACTAATAATAATTGTGTGCCATTAAATCAACTGTGACTTATGACTTATGTGACTTATGATGATTTTTTTCAGCGTTTTCTATATAGGGAGTACTTAGACGTGGTTTACCATTCCATTATTCTGGGATGCCATGGGGCAGTGCAACTTGCTCACAGCTACACAGTCTGGCTCTTTCTTGTAGGTGGCACAGTGGGGAATTGAACTCCTAACGGACCTAACAGTTGGTTCTGCAGCTAGATACTTAAACTGAGCAAATGTCAAAGATTAAGCCTGGAATCTTACATATGCACAGGAAACAGCCTATCTCTGAGATACAAGCCTGTAAAATAGAAGGCAGTTGAACTAGCTCAAAAGGAGGAGGAAACAAGCGTGTGCTTTTACTTTGTCAAAATTTTGCATCTGTTCCCTGTTTGTCAGCCACGATTCCCTGTCTTGCGCCGCTTGGATGACAAATGCCTCATAGTCAGAAAACATCTGTGTGAAGCGGTTGGCAAAGACCTCCCGAAGCTGCACGTTCAGTTTGTAGTCCCTCAGTTCCCCATCTTCGCACTGAAGCTTAGTATCCCTTTCCTTTTCTGCCAGGGGAGCGGTAATGTTCATTTTATCCACTGCGACCCCTGTCCTCTTTGCCAAAGCGTGAAGGCGGGCAATGGTTTCGTTGCCTTTGAGCAGCTCATACATGTTGATGGTGTTGCTGGGGATGTTCCCGTTCTTCTTGTCGTTGGCCAAGTCGTTGAGGACCAGGTTTTTCAACTTGGTGGCACTCTCGCTACAATGGAGGGCACCCTCGAGGGGGATTCCAAACTGAAGGAGGACCTCGGAGATTTCTTGGATGAAATCAAGTTTGTTGGGAAACTGAGGAAGTTCCTCCGGCAACTCAATAAAGTGGTTATCGATATCCACAAAACAGAGGTTGGCCTGCAAAGCGCGACAAAACAAATATATGAGAGATCAAAATTCATATGTTGCATCCCTATACAGTACAAGTAAAAATGGCATGAAGTAGAGATGAGCACAATGTTTGGATATAACAACCCCCATTCAAATTTTTCATTTGGCCAACAAAATGCACTCGGGGGGAGTCCAGTGATCTGGTACTTCACCCTAAGCCTTTCCCCAAGATAGCATAAAGGCACATTTTATAAAAATAATAAAATAATATTACATAATAAAATGTAACAGCCAGAATCCTATTGTGACCAGGATCAGTGGTAGAAATGTGAGGGCTTTAAAGAGCCCCCCTCACCCCAAATTCTGTAATCTCTTAAGGCTCCTCTAAAATGAAAGACATCTCTGGAAACGGGGAGGGTAGGAAACTTGAAAATCTCCCAAAGGTCATTCCTGATTATGTCATCTGTGTTGTACAGCATAAAATTGCACAACAGGATTCCAGCCATGGTTTTGCTTACTCTAGAAATATGAAAAACCTCCTACAGTCCATCATACACAAAGACACAGAAAAGCAGCTGTAACACAGTCAGTGTATCTTTACTACATAGTTACAGCAGCAAATTAACACATTAACTATCCTATCATCATCCAACAGAACCCTGGGATTTGCAGTTTGATGAAGAAAAGCAGAGAGTGCCACCATACGCCTCTAATGCTGTAGTGTAGATCAGGGTCCTCAACCTAAGGCCCCGGGGCTGGATACGCCCCCCCCAAGGTCCTGAATTCGGCCCCTGGGACCAACTGCAACCCCCCCACCTACCCCCTGTTTTGTGAGCAAGCCAGCCTCCGCAGCTGCTTTTGGACTGGGATCCGGCCCCCAGTGGTGTCTGGGTGGTGGTGGACCGGCCCGCTGGTTGAAAACTTTGAGGACCCCTGGTGTAGATACTGTATACCTAATTTGTGATTAAAGTACCAGGTTTACATTTCATATCTTTTATCACACCTTTTTGAAAAACAGACATTGGAGAAGAGCTGCTAAGCTTTTAGTGCTTTCAGCGGTTTGTTGATCTTCAGACTTTAAAGGTGGGGGATAGGTGTTGTTTTTCTTTTAACACTATGATGCTATTATGGTATTTGCAGATTTTATTATTGTACTCATTTGTCTACTGCTATCGAGTGACTGAAGGTACAGAGGTTAAATATGTTAATTAAATATTAAATATTAAATATTTTATTATTTTACATACAAGTAAGACAGAGATTGATTTTATTTTAAATGTGAAAATTAAATTATGATCACCCCTACCCTCCACCCCATGGAGTACAAAATTAATTTGAATAGGCAGGAATAGGTTTGTGAGAAATCCTTGTGGGGGGAATTTAAAATGTCTTCAAATCCCCTTTAAGTATCTGAAACAAGACTGAGGCAACAGACAATTTTGGCTCAAAACATTTTATTGTCATGGGTCACTTAACTGAATTGTGTCTACCCTCACAACAATAAGAATATATTATAGTATATCCAGCAATGAACCATTTACTTCTCTCTCAAAGAATCCAAAATTCACCACCTAAGGCAGTTGTCCAACTCAGGGCTTGAATTTTAAGGCATTCGAGTGTACATAGTAATTTTTCTCCATGAATGGAATTTTCTCTTTTGAAAGCAGGAAGTGAAAAGTGAAATAACATTTAGATAAACCACAGAAGCCTGAGAAGTGTCATCTTGGAAGAAATACAGTGATGTTTTGGTATTTCCTCAACTCAAACTGCATCTGAAATTCAGTGCTCATGAATTTTGCTGTGTTGAATGAGCTGAGTGCTGAAACCAGCATATTTCCCCTGAGGGAACAGAGGCCTCAGATGTACCAGGCATGACAAAACAGCATAACTGGAAACCTAGATATTCACAAGGGCAACGGCAATGCCTTCTTGTTAGTCTTTGAACTGAGGTTTAATTGGTACCAGTGCTCTGTCAATTTCTCCGGGGCATACCAAAGAAGACCACTTGGGCACTGTGCTTCTAACAGGAAGAAAAGGGCTGTAATTTGAACTAAATCCAAAATTGCATTAATTAGCTCGCTTATATGTTTAGGAATATTTTTAAAACAGAACGTTCAGCAGCAAAAGACAACTTTCAGAGGCTGGAAGTTTTGAAAGCATTTTTAACATGCTACATAAAACCAGCTCCCATGGCTTCCCTTGCTTACTTTGGCAGGCACATGGGGCAAAGGATTGCACAAAAAGGAAT
The DNA here is from genome assembly GCA_037367245.1 of Phrynocephalus guinanensis. Taxonomy (NCBI): domain Eukaryota; kingdom Metazoa; phylum Chordata; class Lepidosauria; order Squamata; family Agamidae; genus Phrynocephalus; species Phrynocephalus guinanensis. Next base: position 87,568,593 of record CM074740.1, on the reverse strand, counting down.
CTGTTTGCACAGAATAAAGTCAAATAGTCTGCAGTACTGCAATTCTTTCTAAGCTTTCAGGCTGAAACATAATAGGCCTTTATCTCTCAATGTTACATTTCAAAGACATTCCCTATACCAGGATGTATAAAATCATTTTTTTAAAAATGTGCTGTGGGAGTTGAACCCAGATAATCCTCAGGGATCTGTGTTTCCAAAGCACCCCAAATCAATGCCAATGCTGATCAACACTCTGAAGAGTCAATGAATTTTATCTCATATGCATAAATGGCTCACATTTCAGACGCATACATTTGGAACATGGCTTGTGCCATCTAAACAGCAGAGAATCAAACCACAGTTCAGCAGGACTCACTTGCTAAATACCAATAGTTTTACAGGCTAGATAAAACCCTACACCCAGACACCCATATTCCATTCCCACTTCCAACCTCTCTCCCATCTCTGTTACACATCAAGCCAATATCTTAGCAGAGCAGCATGAACAAAATAAGCAAAACAAACCTTCTAAAAATTAAAAATCACTTACACCCCCTCAAAAAAGAATTAAGCTCTTCATTATCCTCTTCCCCTCACTGCTAACAATTGCATTTATTTAATCTGTATTACCATGACTGTGAATTTAGAAACAAACTGGCTGTTTCTTTAAAAACAAAGAAATAAACCAGTTTGAAGTCTGAAAACATCCAAGTGTGTGACTAACAGCTGATCACAGTACACTCAGAAGAAAATCATGGTTGGATGACTGTTTCAATGGCAAAATAAAATGCTTTTCACTATACTGGCCAACATCCTACTGTTAACCTAGTAAATCATACTAGAATAGAATCAAAATCAAATAAAGTTTATTGATTAGCCAAACAAGGCCATATCAGTACAAGATACAAGATACAAAACACAATAAAAAGAAAAAAACCCAATTCCATATCAATATTTTTCACTGAGTTGGGGCAATTCTATATAATGAGTAAAATCCGTGAATGTTAAAATTTATAGATCCGCATCACCCTTACATGGAACTCCAATTTGATCAATATAAGCAGATCTCACCACTGTAGCCTTGTGTATAAATCTGGCCACTGCACGAACAACCTGCACGGTAGAACTAGTAAGCAGGAGAGAGAGTCTGTAATTCACATTCCAATGAAGGGTATTGGCCAATATGTTTGAGAGATAATTTTGTCTAAGCGCGGAGTATAACTCACAGTCAAATAGTATATGAGCGATATCTTCAATGACTGGAGCACCGCATATGCAAGATCTATCACAATACGGCCTGGTTTCTCTTCAGATCGTATAAATCTTTCGCCTTTACTAGAATAGACTTGACTTGGGTTAACTGATTTAACCCTTTAAATTCCATTTTTTTTTAAAAAATGGGCTTACTTTGATTTACTTTAGCATAGTAAATCATAGTTCAATTAGGTCCATTTGAAATAGGGAAGGGTACAGTAAAATTCACTTACCAAACCCCATCTGATTCAACAGGCCTACTCTAAGGCAATTTATTGTATAAGAAAAAGGATTCTGGACCCTACGTTTTGTACAATGTTTTAACTCAGAAGAAAACCTAATCATTTTGCAGACATGCAAAATTTCAGAATCATGTCATGGAAGTACATGTGGTTTGAACCATTTCCTATTAAAGGATTTGAGAGAAGCAAAAGCTTTACAAAAGATTTCTGCTCCCATAAGAAACAACACTTAGACCTCAGTGCTGGGAACAATAAATGTTTATACTGGGGGTTGGGAAAGAATAGCCCGTATGTTGCATCTAACCCTTAGATCACAAAAATGGCTCCCAGCTTTCCAGCAACCCAAAGAGATTTTTTTAAAGGTAAACTATGTTTATAACATCCTGTTCTGCCCTCTACAAAGCGAGGGGCGGGCGTCTGCTATGTTTTGGCATGCACCCCACCCCAGCAGTCTGAAGCAGAGACATGGCCATTTTAAAGAAATACTTTCCATGTCTTACCTAACTTTCATCTAAGAAAGATGTGTCTGGTAAAATTCATTTTACCAAGAACTTTTGGACTTTTAAGTTATTCACACTGGTACCTGACCAATGAGGTAGGTGGCCCTGATTCACGAAAGGCCGCAGAATGTATGATGATTATTTTTTTAAAAATGGCTTATAAATGTATCTTTATAGTCTGGCTGTGACCCTTCTCTCTTCAGCCATTCCCCTGTGGCAGGGTGGTCCCTGAGCAACCAGCCAATCTATAAATGGCTATCAGTCCTAAGACTTTGGAGAGGTAGACAGGACCGAAGCCTCTGAGTGTTGAGGGTTGACCATGGGACACAGAGATTTTTCCCACAGATGTGCCCAAAGACTTCCGAGCCTCTGTTTAAGAGCCGGTTTTGTTAGTTTTTTACACTCTGCACACTAGGAAGCCTGATAAGCTTCTCCCAAGCAATTGAGGCACAGGGAATGTCCATTGGAAACGGGAATTTTATTCGGACACTCCACGCATCTCTTAAAAAGGCTTGAAGAGGCCATAAAATGGCGGGAAAGGGGGGGGTTGTAACAGAAAGAAAGCAAATTCGCATAACAATAGGGGGAAACAAATCTAAAATGAAAATAATAGTAACGGTAGGAGGAAGAGGAGGTAAGAAGCAATAAACAATCAGAATTAAATGTTATATTTTCTAATCAGCAGGAGCTCAAGAAATACGTCCGTTTGCAGCGGCGGTAGAAAAGGAACTAAGGCAACAAGTGCGGGAAACAGGGAGCATGCACACTGGGAGAAGGAGGCCCTATACTACTCAAGAGCTTGGGAAATCTGGTGATCTTTGCGCAGGCGTGATCAACCCAAGGTGTGCATTCACAGATGCCACAGAGAAGAACCAAGTGATAGTATTATTATGTAACATCAACAATGTATTCTACAGTTCTGAAGGGCCTTTCTCCCTGAAAAGTGCTACTTCCATATGGGGCATTCCAGGGTTTCTTCAGATCATACCTCTGTCCGTCATATTCAGCAGCTTGCTTTCTACGCATGCAACTGATTGTTTAACGTCAGTCCCTTTGGGTTTATACAGAGAAACCCAACAATGAAGAAGCATCAGCCCAAGGGGAGTAAAAAACAAGGGAAAACCCTACAGTTCAAATGGTGGCTGACACATATGTTATCCCAAGATGGAGGACATGAGGTTGTGTCATTGTGTTCTTCTATTGCCACCATAAACTGAAGCACTGCATAGGTCTTTCATGCCCTCTTCAGTTCTTCAAGACAGAGTTGGGAGCTATCTTTTTCAGATGTAAATCAGGGGGGGTGTCTTCTGTAATAACACACATGGTCCTTGTCACTCCCTTGACAAGATGCTCACGGTGCAAGTGGCATCACAATGGCTGCAAAATCCATCAAACGACCAACAGTGCAAAATACCTCCCTACCAAAGGCAGGAAGCAGGTACTTCCTTCACTTCTCTTTCCATGCAGTTTCTACCAGCAACATTCTGTCCTAAATGTTTGCTGTAGCAAAAAAATATCCTTAAGTTGGAGAAGCTGAAATTCTGCGCCGCAAACAGCATTAATGGATCAACACTCACCTCTTGGGGAAGTTCCAGTTTGGAACGGTCTGTTCCCTCCTTGGATTGCAAACCCATCAAGTACGGAACAGGAGCATCGAGAAAATGCAGGAGGGAGGCTGGGAGGATGGGGACGTATACGTGCTGCCACTGAAAGGGGAAGAGCAGGGAGATGATCCCTTCGGCAACAGTCATCAGGCGCTGATAGTCTAAGCAGAGAAGACCAACACAGAATTACTTTCAAAGCTCTACGAACATTTCAACATCAGACAGATGGCAACTGCCAAGTGATTCTTAAACCCCACAGGACGTGCTTTACATAGTCATTCAGCAACTTGATTTAATGCACAGGGTGAGTTCACTGCCTGTTTGAAATGGATTAAAATTTTAACTCGAGATCAACTGCAGCAAGAAAGCTATGAAATATTCACACATAGCCACACATTCAGCAATGATACAAAATTTAACAACAAAGTTAAGACAAACACCAGGAATGCTCGGGGAACGGCAAAGCAGAGTTATCCACGTTGCTTTGTCAAATTGCCAGAGGAACACAATATGCAGATGGGATAAGAAAGGAATGAGCTGAAAGGAAGAACTACTGTCATGTCTTCTTTTTGCTTGTAATTGCTCATTAGGTTGAATTGTCACTTCATGCATTAGTCAGTACTAGGTTCTAAGCCAGAATGCATACGTACTTTAAGATAAAATAAGATATACGAGCCCTACCCGGTCTGGTTCCTTCAGATGTTTTGTCTGTTGCTTATTTTAAATTATGTGTCATGGTGGATGGTCCATAGACTACAATGCCTTGGAGATGGCCGAAACTTTAGTTCAACCCTTCTGAAGGGAACCAGGTCAGGCATGCTCGAGCTACAATACCCAAACTTAAGATATGGCCAGAATTTGGTTCATGACTTTTCATTCTAATACTCCACTCAAACTCACAGATGCCCAGTCTGCATTTTATCCTATATACAGTACTCAACTCTTTTAGCAAACAAATCTTTATACAGAAGTTGAGCTAGATGTATGCTTTTCTTTTGGTGTTCCTGACTAAAGATGGGCATGAATAACTTTGTGTCGGGATGTCCTATGTTGTTGGCATGGCACCCCAGGTGCCGTACATTCTCTTCCCCCACCTCCTTGGCTAGCTCCCCCACTCACAAACTGCTATGTGCTGCTCATTCCTTTCTCATTGCACAGACATCCCTTCTCCACCTCCTCCAGCAGCTGGCCACTCAAAGGCAACACTGCGGGGATCTGTGCCCTGCCTTCTAATCTGAACGGGCAACTGCTGAAAGAGGCAGAGAAGGAAAGTCAAGGTTCTGGATAGGATGGAGGGATCCTCCATCATTGTAAGGAGGAATCCAGCCCCGTGAGCTGGCTCATGAGTGGTGGGAGCTGGTCGAGGTGAGGTGGGGGGTAGGGAATGCACAGCACCTGAAGTGCAGTACCAATGACTTAGGCTAACCCAGCACAAAACAATTTGTGCCCATCTCTATTCCTGATGCTTTTCTAACAGCTATTGGTTTCTCTGGAGTTCATGGTTTTGTCTGTGCATTATCTCTTGCTGATAAATTGACAGCAGACCCCCATATCGGTATGTAGTATAACAGACCTGGCGTGGATAACCCTCCAAATGATGTCTGGGAGTTGAGTCATGGCTACTGGACTTCTTTTTGAGAGATAGAAACGTTTCGCTGTTCATCCAAACAGCTTCATCGGTCAGACCGATGAAGCTGTTTGGATGAACAGCGAAACGTTTCTATCTCTCAAAAAGAAGTCCAGTAGCCATGACCGATGAAGCTGTTTGGATGAACAGCGAAACGTTTCTATCTCTCAAAAAGAAGTCCAGTAGCCATGACTCAACTCCCAGATAAACGCACCTGGATGACTGAGAATCTTCACAGACCTCCAAATGATGAATACAATCCAAATGAGAATTACTGTATCTTTTGGCAGCCCTTAAAATGGTGGACTGCCCTCCCTTGAAGAAGGGCTCCTGTTTGTTGGCTGCCTTAAAGTGGACAGTATCTTCCATCTGAAAAGCTATCCAGTCTAGGTCTCTTACAGTACATCAGCAGTTCTCAACCTGGGGTTTGCGAAACCTTTGGGGGTTGAATGACCCTTTTATAGGGGTCGTCGCCAAGGTAAGTGGTCAGTCGTAGCCTCAACGTGAAGCCGCGTGGCACTGCTGCGCTGGGGCCACATGGGCCTGGGCACCAGCTGGCCTGATGAGCGCGGGGAAGTAGAGGGGCGGATTCCACCCCTTCGCCCCACCTTCAATGCTGGCACGTCAGTGGCGCTGCCACGCTGCCCTTCCCCAAGGCTGCCTGCACAACAGAGCAGTTGCCTTTCACCCAGCTGGCTACAGACGGCTGGTCCGCGCTGGGCTGCTCGGGTGGTGTGTGTGTGTGTGGGGGGGGCTGTGCAGAAGAGGGCGCAGGTTGGGCTGGGCCCAGCAAAGTCCACGTCATCAGCTGGAGGGTGCTCACTCAAGCCCCCCCCCCCCAAGAGCACACACGGAGAAGTGAGCAGGGTGGTGGCAGTGGCAGCAGGCCCACCCGGCCTGGCCTTAGGAGGCCAGGCAGAGAGGGCAGGACTCCGTTAGGCAGCTGAGGCTGGGGCGGGGCAGTAGGGCCACAGCGCATTTCGACCCCTTGCAACTGTTGTTGCTTTTTTTAAATCCAGCAGGTGAGGCTGGGTGAAGGGCAGGACGGCCGTGGCATGTTTCGACCCCTTGCGACAATTGTTGCTTTTTTTAAAAAAAAATCTGGCCAGTGAGGCTAAGGGGGCGCAGCATTAGGAAGGTTCAGAACCACTGAACTACATACTGATGTGTACTGAAGTTTGCTGCCAAACTCTGATTTGAATATTTTTTTAAAAAAATTACTAAAAGAGAGACTGAAATTGCCAAGTCATCCATCACTATTTTTCCCACCTGCATAAGATGCATTGTAATTCTGTCCAAATTACAAAATTAATGCTTAGTTTTACAGTTATCTATAAAAACAAAAATGCACAATTTTACACAAATCAGTATCCTCTTTTGTCCCTCATATTTTCTGAAGTATTAATTGCTGTCCTACTAATAGTCTTGCTCTCAACTAGAAATGGTAAAAAACAAACCCTAAAATCCACTGCCATTGAAGTACCCGTATATTCCAAATTTTTATGCCTGATTTATCTTTGAATATGTTGCTAGCCCTCCAGTTAAATCCGCATCCATGCTACAATTTGATGGCGGGGGGGGGGAAACTGACGATCTGATGCCTTCCCAAAAGGGATAGAAGCCAGAGGAAAACACCCATTTTAGAAGGGTACACCGAAGAAGCAATCTGATTATCTGAACCATCTGAGACACATGGGCATTAATTATGTAGCCAGTGTTTTAATTTTCCTCCTTGCCAATAGAATGAAATGTAACTCATTCTCACTAACAGAAAGAGAGATCAAATTGCATACATAGTATAAAAATAACCTTGCGGCAGTAGCTGGTGTTTGGAAAAATCTATGTGCAGCAGAGATCGTCACCTGTACTAGTGGAGTTGCTATCCAGGTCCTGATGGCTTAGGGCTGACCAACATATGCCCACAGAGAAAATCCTAAATGCACATCACCAAGAGATAATCCTTTTTACTAAGATCTTAGAGGTTGGCAAACTTTCTTCCTTTGCCAGAATCTCCAGCTAGCATCTCCAACTAGAGAACCACTTTCAATCTCTCAAGAAAAGAAGTCCAGTTGCCATGACTCAACTTCCAAATAAACTCATTTGGATGACTGAGAATCTTCACAGACATAGTCTCAACTAGAGACAGTGGGACTTGTGATGGGATGGGGAAAATGGGACTGAGGATTATACTTCATATACCCATGCTTTTTCTTGGATGCATTTTTCCATACCCCCCAAAGGCAATTGTTTCCACCTTTTAATATACTTAATCACCTTGTTTTCACAGTTTTGCTATGCTTTATTTATATATTACCTTGCTTTTGTAAACTGTCCTGAAAACTCTGCTAAAGAATGGTACAGTATAGAAATCATTAACAAACAAACACACACACTCAAATTGAGAAAAGCTTGAACCGCAGGGCCAAAAAATCCCAATTCCTGTTGCTTGCAGGCTTAGATCCAAAACTCATTTTCTATTTTCTGAAGAGCTAACAATTTAATTCACCCTTCTCCAGTACCCATCTAGTGCTGAGTAGCATTTTGTTACTGATCCTTAGGCAGCTGTATTCAACAAACCCAGAAAAGGATTATTTTGAAATTGCTAGAAACCTCCCTCCCACAATTCCTCACAGACGTCTTCACACTAAGAAAGCTTGTATATCTGAGCAGCTTTTTTAAAAAAAAAAAAACAAATTATTCAGAGGGCAGTACAGAAACTCAGAAATAGAAGCCTGTTTAGAGGTTGAGGTAGTTGCTTTCAAAAGTCAAACCACAAGACTCGAGGAAGCTATTTAAAATCTATTCAAAAATATTGGAGGGTAATGCCTTGAGCTTAACATTTAAAGGGGCTATTACTAAAAGTGTCAAAAAGGATAGGAAGCTGCTGTCTTCCATAAAATCTATAATTTTTGGAAAGACAGACATACATTGCTTTATACAATAAAAGCTTCTAGTCTTTTAACTTATGACAGAGTAATGCTGTAGCAGAACCCGGATCATTCTCCCTGTGAAGATAAATGCATTAGGTCTAAAAGGCCTGTATGACAACTACAGACTTTACTTTTCTTCATCACAATTAAAACATTATTATGGACCAGGAGCAACAATTTCATGTTTTGGGTAGTAAGGTTGCCAGTCCGATTTGGATACAGATCAACTCTCTCTTCATTTTCTTTCTGAAAGGTAGTCATCACCTAGACCAACTTTCTAACTGTTCTTAAAATGGCACCATTTTGAAGACAGAAACAGTGTGAGGTCTAGTTACTTTACAGAAACATTAAAGGTAGACTGGAGGAGTTCAAAACAATTGTTGGAAATCATGAACAGTAAGTATGTACACCTAAAATATTTTGGTTAAAATCTCATTGTTTTTCCACATGTGGCAGCACAACTGCAGACATCACAGAAGCTAACTGAGGCTAATTAATGAGCTGACAGAGTAAACTTCCACCCAATTTAAGGCACTACTACAGATCTCTTCTTTTACAGATCTATAATCAGCACTTTCCCAGTATTAATATTCCTAGAAGAACTCTTATTTTTCATGATAGGAAATAGAATCAGAGAATCGTAGAGTTGGAAGAGACCTTAAGGGCCATCCAGTCCAACCCCCCGCCAGGCAGGAAGCCCCAACACAGTATTTCTGACAGGTGGCCATCCTGCCTCTGCTTAAAAACCTCCAATGAAGGAGACTCCACCACCCTCCACGGCAGCATATTCCACTGCCAAACAGCTCTAAACACCATGAAGTTCTTCCTAATGTTCAAATGGAATCTCTTTTCCTGTAGTTTGAAACCATTGCCCGGAGTCCTAGTCACTGAAGCCATGGAAAACAAGCCTGTTCCCTCTTCAATATGACATCCTGATCAGTTATCAATATAATGTCTGCTTACCTTGAGAATAAAGAAGGATCTGCATTTCCAGGAGAACACATGTAAAAACCTGAATGAGGTTTTCCAAGCCCAACAGTTCAAAGACTTCTCGGAGAGCATAGTCAAACAGAGGGAGTTCATTTGGCCCAGGTCTCTGGCAAACAATAGGCTCGTACACACCGTACAATTTTAAAGACCTCCCTGGGGGTGGAAGGGGTACTTCATAGAGGATGTTATGGATGTAGCTCTCCAGGGGCAAAGGTGGTGGTTGCTGAGATGTGACCGCCTTGTAAAGCTGGATGAGGAATTTCTTGCAGGCTTGCATGAAAGGCAGGGGAGCAATGAGGCAGATACATTTGGAAACATAGAGCGTATCCCTGTTGATGTCGTACGAGTTATAGCGCTGCATCTTGGCCAGCGATGTAGCGTCGCCCTCATCAAGACTGCTAGCCAGAGAGTCCATGCTGCATGAGGAAGAGGCACAGATGCTGTTGCATTGCTCTGCGTTGTGCATTTGATAAAGAGTTTGCATGGCTGTGCAGATTTGCTTGCTTGTGACCTCCTCATAGAAAGTGAGGACAAACCCGTACGTGCGGGAACCATCTTCCCGGGTAATGATGAATGAATGGAACTGGGGATCCCTGTTGTCAGATTGGGTCCTGAAGGACAGCCCTTTGGGCATACATAACTGTTGGAAGAGAAGTGGTAGGGAGCAAAAATATACAAGCATCAGTAGACAATCAAATTTCACGAACTACGATTCACTTGTAACAACTAAGGATGCCAAACAAGCCAACAGTAGGAACTGACCTTTCTCAGTTATGACCCTTTCTTTTAATTATTCTCTGTAATTCCAATAATTTTTAATTTTCATGATTTAATTTCACTAAGGTTTCCTAATGATTTAATGATTTCACTAATATTTCTTAAAAAGGTTTGTAGGCTCTAACCTTCTCTGTTTTCAGGAAGTTAATTAAGACCAAATTATAAAAAGCAACCTTCAACTAGTGTAAATATTGTCCCCAGAAGTTCAAATGTGTTTTAATTTGTGTATTTTTATTGAATGATGGTTTATCACTTATGACAGGATTTATTGTATTTTATTATACTTCTGTATTTATTGTATATAGTGTGTATATCTACGATTTTATTGTATGTTGTGAACTACCCAGACAGTGGTACCACTAAGGAACTCTCTCTCTCTCTCTCTCTCTCTCTCTCTCTCTCTCTCTCTCTCTCTCTCTCTCTCTCTCTCTCTCTCTTGCACAATGAAATGCTTATGATTACTTTCAAAGCAAAGTGTTCTGCTTATATACCGCCCCATACCACTACAAGTAGTCTCTGGGCGGTTTACAATTTTAATTACAGTGCGCAGGCTACACATTGCCCCCCCAGCAAGCTGGGTACTCATTTTACCACCTCGAAATTGGAAGGCTGAGTGAACCTTGAGCCTGCTACCTGGGATTGAACCCAGGTCGTGAGCACAGTTTTACCTGCAGTACAGGCATTTAACCACTGCGCCACGAGGCTCCTCAAGAGAGCTTTCACTTTTTGGTATTAAAATATTAAAGAAGATGTTATATACCATATTTAATTTCTTAGTGAAATCATTAAATCATGAAAATTAAAAATTATTGGAATTACAGAGAATAATTAAAAATTAAAATAGCAAGAAACTATTAATGCACTACCGGCAATGTAATAAATTAAGGCTAACAAATTGATTTTTAACAAATTATTTCCAAATTGTCCATACAGCATGCATATTTACTTCAATATAGTTTGCACAGGAGATACCCCAAGGCAGACTGTGCTTACTCTGATTATTAACAAGAATCAGTGAAAGAAGTGCAGGAAGCTATCTTGCTAAATCATTTAATCAAAACCTACACTCTTAAAAATTAGATCCTTATCTTAAAGCTCCGAAGATTATCTAATTTTTTTTACCAAATTAACAGAATGACTTTTCACAATTATACTGCAATGGCTATTCACCACTGTTCATAAATTTATTTACAGCATCTTGCATTGGCTATGAGTGTCTTAACAAAAAAGTAACCAAAAATAAAACAAAACAAAAATACTCAACTCCCTTAGCAAGAAGTGTGAATTATACAATTAAGAAAGAAAGTAAATCATACCAGTAACAATTATGCAATAGCTATCAAATTCAGAATATGATAGGGAGGCTACAATAAGTAAAAATAAAAGCCTTTCATAGGCTTCACCTAACTATACATAAATAAACTAATTGGAATTACAGATGCATCCTGTTATTGATACAGTAAAAATCCACTGATCTATATATAGATCTCTTAGAAGCATGTTGCTGAAATATTTTACAGCTATTCTTTATAAATACTTCCACCGAAGAAAAAGACTATATGAAAACTACAGTATGTTGAAGTTCAAATCTGCAATTTGTGTTGTACCAATACAAAATAAAAGATTATACTTGAATAATCTAGAAAAAGAATTATATAAATTGTTTATTTCAGTTTGTTGTTTTGTTGTTTTATTCTATTGCTTTTTTTAAACCCAAAGGGAGCTCTAGATCCAATTTTAACTTAACATGCATCACCTCCAGCACTGAAAGTAAGAGAAGTACATCTCTAAATTTCTGCAGTTGGTGGTCCTAACATGGGTTGTTAGATAATTTGCTGCATTATAAAAATACCAATTATTTACAGTAATACTGTACCTTAGTTTATGAGTATCTTGGTGTACATGTGTTTTGCAAGACAAGTAAGCATTTCTGATCGATTTTGCCTTGATCAACAAGCAATGCCTTGCAATACAAGCACTAGAGCATGTCACATGATACAAGCACTGGAGCAGGTCACATGATCACAATGGAGGCTCTTTCCCTCCCTCCCTACTGGATTGTGGGTGATTGCCCGGTTCCTTCTCAAGCAGACTTAGAAGCAGAGGGAGGGAGAATAGAGGAACACAACAGAGCCATGGACATTTCCAAAGCAGAATACAGGTTAGAGTTTGTTTTTTTCTTTATACAGAAGCAGTTCACACTGACATGGTGTTGTGGGTCCAATATGTATCACAAATGCCTTCGAAAACATATGCAGGGTTGGTATTGTTCAAATGTGGTGCATTTTAACCAAGATGCACATATGAACTATGCCTTCAGCACAGTACACTAGAAAATAAGAAAGTAAGGACGTCAAAAAGGTAGGATATGGCATGATTTTGTGCCCCATATGGAAACATCTGCAGGGGAGGAACATAACACACATTTGATTGTTCAAAGCATTTAGTTTCAGACGATGACATTCAAGGACAATAAGCAGGTATGTTTAAAATAGTTATTTGCCTGGATTCCAGCTTGCAAAACCCCACAAGCAGCATGACTGCTATGGTATTCTAGGAGTTCATTTTTTTTGTAATTTTTTTTCACCTCTTCAGGGATCAAATGTGGGGATAATCATGACATTCTTAATGGGTAAAGTTTTCTCGGTCTTTCCTAATAGGACCTATTTACCCTACTCTAAAAGAGAATCCTGGAATGTACACACTCATACCTGAGCTATGCAGATGCTGACTGGGGTTCAAGTCCAGAAAGGAGGTCATTGTCTGGATATGCCATTTTCTTAGGTAACTCATTAATTGTATGGAAAGCCCGAAAACAAAGGTACATTTCATGCTCTACTACTGAGGCAGAGTATGGGGCTGTGAGTGACTTGTGTTGTGAGTTAACCTGGGTGGTGCAGTTGTTAAAGGATGTAAATGTAAATGTTAAACTACCAGTCGAAGTATATAATGATTCTTTTTCATGTATCCAATTAACACAGAATCAGAAGGTCGGATCCAGAAGCAAGCACATTGGGATCCGTTACCAGAATGTCAAGGACTGCATAGAACAACATTTGATTGTATACTGTACTAGTGTCGACAATTATGCTGATATATTTACAAAGCCTTTATGTAAAGATAAACATGTATGTTTTAAGAAAAGGCTAGGTGTTGAAATCTGTTAAATATAGGAGGGGTGTCAAGATATGTAAAAGTTGATAAAATATATGTTATGTATATTTAACTGATAGTGTAAAGAGAGTTGTAAAATGGAGGCAGTTAGATTCTGCAGTCTCATGATGTTAATCCACAAGTGTAAGAGATAAGTAATCACAGGCATGTTAGTGATGAAGCACAGGTGGAAGAATTTATAACATCATGGTTGCATCAGATTGCATCAGATTGTAATTAGTGATGACTCATATCTGATGGGTGCTGAACTGTATAAAAGCACTAGCTTGCCATATGTTAGGTGGGTCTGTCTATGGTGAGAGACAGAACCCCACACTCTGTTGCTTGTATATATTGCTTGGATGTTATGCTGTGTATATAATTTTTGATGTATATATGAATATATGAGTTTTTACTCTACCCATTGTCATTGTCTTCCGTTAACCTAACTCTGCAATACTTTATATCAATACTGACATTTTATCTGCACGCTACTGCTGCACTGCTCTGTGCCAAACACATTTAAATATTATATTTTTTGCTTAAATCCTGATAGAACACACTCATACCTGAGCTCAGTGAGCTGGCAATATTGACGAGGAGCAGCAGTACCAGTGAGGGAACACCTGTATCTCCCCATGGGTTTCACAGTGCTTCATTAGAGCGCTTAGGGCAGTGGTTCTCAACCTTCCTAATGCCGCAACCCTTTAATACAGTTCCTCATGTTGTGGTGACCCCTTGCCCTGCTTGGAAGAGGTCACAAGCCCCCTTTGGCAGGCCACTGCCTCAGGTGCCATAGAGAACTGCCCTCTACAGCAGTGTTTTTCAACCTTTTTTGGGCAAAGGCACACTTGCTTCATGAAAAAAATCACAAGGCACACCACCATTAGAAAATGTTAAAAAATTTAACAAGCGGGGGGGGGAGGAGTAGATTGAGCCGTGGTTCGAGACCCCCCCCCCTGCACCTGGGGATGATGGGCTGCGCGGTTGCAGGACGCGCCGGGCGGGCGGGCGACCTTGGGGCCCTGTGGCGGGGGGGGGGGGCACGGGCGATGGCGGAGGCATCGTCGTCGTCGTCGGGGCCGGGCCTGGGCCTGGGTGGCGTGTCTGGTGACGGGGGCGTCGCTGGGCTTCGGGCGAAGCGTGGTGCGGCTGGTGGCAGCGCGCCTGGCGCCGGGCTCGCTCCTGCTGCTGGCGGCGCGCCCGCCGAGCGAGCTGGAGGGCAAGCTGCGTGCCGCCTACCCGGAGCTGTGCGTCCAGGCCCTGCCCGCCGACCTGGGCGCCGACGAGGGGCTGCAGCGCATGGCCCGGGACGCCGCCGACGCCCTGCGCCGCCACCACGACGGCGCTTGCCTCCAGCACCTCCTGCTCGTCAACAACGCCAGTGAGCGCGCGCAGGCGACTGGCCGGCAGGAGCGCGCGGGCGGGGGGGGGGGTCGTTGGGGGAGTCGCCTCCCCGCCTGCGAGTGGCGGCGGCCAGGGATCCGCCGAGAAGCGCCGCCCCCGGGACCGGCTAGATCGCGCACCTGCCCTCTTCCCCTTGCCTCTGCATGGCCCAGGGGCTGGGGGTCAGGGCTGGGGGTCGCCTCCCCACCTGCGAGCGGTGGCGGCCAGGGATCCGCCGAGAAGCGCCGCCCCCGGGACCGGCCGGATCGCGCACCTGCCCTCTTCCCCTCGCCTCCGCACAGCCCAGGGACTGGGGGTCGCGTCCCCGGACCCCTGGCTTCTTTTGCTGGAGGGCAGCCCGCGGGATGTGCCAGGAGGGACGGCGGGTCCGCTGGCGAGTGGTGACACCTTCTTCTTCTTCTTCTTCTTCTCCTCCTCTTTCAGGCTCGCTGGGCGACGTCTCCAAAGCCTTCGTGGACTTGGCCCGTCCCCCCCCCCCCACGCTCTCTCTCTCTCTCTCTCTCTCTCTCTCTCTCTCTCCCACCCTCGTGCTACTTCCCAGCAATCGCCACTTCCTGCATGCCCAGGGCGCATGCGCCGACAGGACGCTCTGGTCCTCCTCCTCCTCCTCCTCCTCCGACTGCTCCTTCACGGCACACCAGGCAAACAGCAGTTGAAAAAAGCTACTCTACAGGCACCCTCAGCCAATCGCAGCCTCTCGTGCCATTGACTGACATCCCCTCCAACCTATCAAGCTGAAATTCATTATTCCCCCTTTCCTCCTCCCCCCTCCTGCAGACTCAAGCCGTTTGTGCCTTTTTCTTAACTGGTTCACGGCGACCGCTGTAAAATGGTCATATGACCCCCCAAAGGGGTCCTGACCCCAGGTTGGGAACCACTGATTTAGGGGGAAAGGGTGCAATGTGTCCTTAGGACAAAGGACACATTGCACTCCGAAACTTTTATAAAGGAATAAAGGCTTAGGAACTCTAAAATAGTTCCTTAATATTTCTGGTGGTTTTACTCAAAAGATACTTTTTAATTACAGATTACAGAAACCCCTCCACCATCCATGTTGGCTGCAGCATTCTGGGAGCTGTAGTCTTTAAAATAAAATTTCCAGTCTCTGCTTCTACTGAGGACATTGAAGAATTCTACATAAATCAAACAACTGTATTAGCTAAGAGGGCTGGCTGGAAGGAGGAGAAAATATCTTCAAACAAATAATTCAAAAAGTCAAGTTGAACACGATACGTGCAACCATAAATACAAAGAGTAATATTATGCATCTGGGAAGAATCTTAATATAAGGAAGAGATTGTTCTGAAGAGGAGCAGTCTTTACATACCATATTAACTGCATCTTGATCAAAAGGATTCCATTCTATGTTCTGAGGATAATGAGCCAAGACTTTTGACTTAAAAGTTCTTCTTAAGGGGCTCTGGTCAAAATTTTCTCCTGCAACAGAAGAAAAGGCAATGGTCACACCACCAATAACTTTTCAAAGAAATCATTGAGCCTATTCAACATCTAATGTAAAGGAAGAAGTCAGAAAGAAAAAGGACAAAGGACACATACTTTTTAACTTGACCATCTTCTTTTTTTGAAAAAAGAGAAACACAGAGAATAAAGTACAGTATACTAACATTCATCAAAGCCCAATCCTTTCTTCAGTTAACTTAGTTTCTTAGTATTTCAGGGTATATTGATCCATCTTTAAGGTACTTAAAACAAAACGGAAAGGACTAGCCTCAGCTTTTCTTCAGAGGCAGCCATCCCAGATCCCAAATTACAGTTCTGCAAACTCTAAGAATCAATAGTTATAGTATAGTAAATAAAGCACAGTAACCAGCTTTCAGCTTGATCTAAGGCCCCTTGACAAAAGAACCAAGGGAAAAACAGTACTACATGAACTACTGTAATAACATATCAGCCGTAATAAAAGCAATTGAGTAGAGGGTTCTGGAGCCTAAATCATTATCAGCAGGAAGCAATGCTCACATTTGTCTTCCCCTGAGCTACAACAGGGTTTACAGGCAGCAAATGTGATAACCAGATACAGTGGTGCACAGCAATTTAGAAATGGCTGCAGATATTGTCCCCAAAGGTCTAGGCATTTTAGAAATAGTGGGGAGAATGCTTATGCTCTGACAGATACAGGATAGAGAAAGTTTGCCACTCCAGTACCTGTCATTCCTCATCACTTACTACGCTGAATAGGGAGTGACAGGAATGGCAACCATTTAGCAGGCTAGAAATAACCCCATCTATGTGACAAAACTTGGTTCGCTGCTGTCTCGGAGCCATTTAGCATCTAGCTTCAGCAATACCACCATTACTGGATCCAAATCTTTTGCGGTAGAAAGTTAACTATCCAGTAAACTGACACTCACATCCTATCACTTTTCTACACATGTGAAATAGTGGTATAATTGTGTTCCCTCATTATACTGACAAGGATCTATAAAGCATTATATAGAAAAAGAACATTACTTGCTAGCACTTTCAAGAAAGACATGGATGCTGTTCACAGTCCTAAATTCAGCATCAAAACTTGTACCCCTCTTACACTTAACTTGTGTTGTAAACATGATATGAAAAGACATTCTTAGATACAGAACATGTTTTAGGCCCCTTGGAAGTTATTTGTGGCTTGCCTCTGAACATCTGATGCCCCTGAACAAAGCACAATTATGCTGAATAGGGCCACTTCCAATTTGGTACAGAACCAAACTGTTGGCCCCGTGGAGCAGTGGTTAAATGCCTGTACTGCAGGTAAAACTGTGCTCACAGCTTGGGGTTCAATCCCAGGTAGCAGACTCAAGGTTGACTCAGCCTTCCATCCTTCTGAGGTCAGTAAAATGAGTACCCAGCTTGCGGGGGGGATGTGTAGCCTGCATACTGTAAAATTAAACTGGGAACTGTCCAGAGACTACTTGAAGTGGTATGGGGCGGTATATAAGCAGAACACTTTTTAGTATATTTGTCAGGTGTATATGCATTGGTAACATGCTTATATACAACAATTCTCAATTTGTAGCTTTCTCCCAGTAAGACATATAATCCTCAATACATCCACATCTCCTCTACATACTGGTTATACTGGTTACAGGCTTCCTATACAGTTCCATTTGTGTTAAAAGAATTTGCTAGCAATATGAAGACACAGACTGAGACACAAGCTGGAGTAGTACCTCCAAATGTTATGCAGACCACAAAGACTAATACTTCAGCAATTAATCGTGGCATTCATTTTGTGTTGTTGAACAGTCTGACCCTTTTTGTGTCACATGAAACTTCACCTGCCAAATTTCTGCAATTTTTTTTTAAAAAAAATGTTTCATATTGAAGAAAAGTATACTGTTTTAGCATACAAAGGGCAATGGGCAATAAGATTCTGAGACACCAGAAGTGGATTTGTTTTGTTCTGTTCTTCCTCCTGAGTGTTGCTGAACCACTAAATTCTTACAATGCAAAAGCAAGTTAAAGAGTTTTGCATCAAGGTATGTCTACATATTACTAACTAGGCCTGACCCTGCTTAGCTTCCAAGATCAGGCAAGATCAGATGTGCTCAGGGCATCTATTATTTATTTATTTATTGGTTTGTTTGTTTGTTTGTTTGTTTGTTTTAAATTATTTTATTCATTTATTTAGAATATTTTAACCCTCCCTTCTTGTTGGAAAAGGACCCAAGGTGGCTTACAATAATGAGGGACAATATACAGTCCAGAACATTTAAGACATACCAGTATTCAAGTTAAGAACAGGGAATTTGAAGAGGCATCTTAGAACATTAAAAGGTAACATTAGAGCTACAAAGAGCAAGCAAGAAGAAAAGAAAAATCAATTATGAGGGGTGAAAAGCAACATGGAAGCAGTTTTTTAAATGAAATGAGTCAATGCAATCACATATGGTAATCCCTATAAAGCCATATACTGTAGTAGGTAGTCCCTCATTCAGGGAAAGCTTGCCTGAAGAGGAAGGTCTTTACCTGCAGGCACTGTTATAACTCCTACAGATGTACTAATATGTCCAGCACCCAGCAGGAGATGTAATTTCCAACATGCCAACACATTATACCTATTTTGGTCTTGTTTGAAAATACTATATTTTCTATATTCCTCCTAGCAAACTGCAACTGAGTTAATTAAAGCCATATTAGGTAGCATAACCCATAAAATCCTAAATTAATGTTGTTAGGTTATGTAAAAGGATGTGTTAATAAATCACATATCCAATAGGTTTCTAGTTAGTGTGTGATTGCTAAGACAGATATAGCAAGGAAGTGGAGAAAAACAGAGCTCCTTCTGCAAATGACTGGTTTAATAATAGCTAGAATGCTGCCTGTTAGCTATAGCCATATTGGCAATTTATCAGATGACGCAAATAAGAGACAGCAGCCTTGATGTAATAATATTAATTTTAAAACTGCCAAGCTGGAAGGGACTCGATGGATCATTGAGTCCAGCATATTTCAAAGAGACATAGTGGGAAATTAAACTCTCAACATCCATAGCCACTTAAACGACTGAGTTATCCAGCAGTTCAGTAACATCTGTGTGTATCCAACAGTGACCTTGTGATTAATGGAAAGCACTTGTATCTGTACACCTAAAAGTTTGCATGATTTTCACCAAGCTCTCTTAGCTATTTTTAAGCTCCTCTCTACTACTCTATAGAATTCATCACATACTCCAAAGCATGTTCTGAAATTTAGTCACAGGGGATTAGATTTTGCATTACTTTCTGAACATCTGTGGACAATTGCAATGGTCCTCTCCACAGTGAAGACACACAATTAAAAATGATATCTTGTTCTTATGTGGCGGTATTGCAGTAGGGCTAGAAACTACACTAATAGGACTGTTATACAAACTTGCATGAATATCAACAGAAAAAATAACTCAACTGATTTGCAGATATATGGCCTTTCTTTCACTGTCTGAAAAATAATTACCAGCAACTATAGCACAAAGATGTAATTTATAGATATGGTGAAATATCTAGTTTGTTCTGAATATAAGACAATGGATGGAGCTAACAGAAAAATTACAACTAAGCAGTAGACTTCAGAAAACAATGCAAACGTATGCATTTACCTTTCTTTCAAAAACCCTGCAATGAATTTATTTACTTGGAATCCTATTAGCAAATATAAAACTTGCACCTGTCTGAAAATCAGAAATATTTTCTTTTAGGCCATCTTCTGTAAGAACCCTCCTGATAGTGTCCTGAGTATTTCCTGATTGTGTCAAAGATATTTCAGATGATATACAGCTTTGAGATGAAGCACACATACCGAGACAAACTGAATGTATATCTGATGGGGACAATTTTGGATATTCAATATGTGCGCATATGTAGTGGTCACTTTCACATTATATTTTGAAAAATGTATGCATGCAGACCAAAGATCTTGAAATAAGAGTCTAATATACTTAGGGTCTACGTTCCCAAGACTGCAGTATTAAAACACATTTAGTAGATCAAGCTACCAGACACAACGTGACATGCTTTGAAGTGAACTACAGAGTTGAATTGCACAAAGGATAAGATTACTATTCAAACAAAATTAATAATAAATGCAATTAGCCAGATAAAAGTTTTCTGCTCATCCACAGACATTTCAGCAAATAATTAGCAAAACAGAATACAGTATCCACTGGAGATTGGTTCCAGGTCTTCCAGTGCATAACGAAAGACGTGGATAAGTGAGAACGCCCAACCCCCAAAAAACTGCTGTTTTGTGACAGCAGGTTGCTTTATGGCTGCTGTTTTGTGACAGCAGGTTGCTTTAGGGGTGCTGTTGGTGACAGTAGCTTCCTTTATGGCTGCTGTTTTATGACAGTACCATACTTTACAGCTGCTGTTTGCGACAGTTGCTTACTTTGCGGTTGCTAAATTATTTATTTAATTTTTTCCCTCTGCCAACCGTGGATAACTGAATCAGTGCTTAATGAATCAGTAGATATGGGGGTCCTGCTGTATTTCTGTTTTCCATACAAAATCTTTTACTTCCATACAAAATCCAGAGTAATTTGGTTTTATATATGCATGAAACTAAGACAGATGAAACTGTTATGCATTGCTAACACATCTTTATTTTGGGTGTACTTATCTTTCGTCTGCAACATTTTAGCTTCTAGTTAAAAATTCTATTGAAGTATAGTCTGATGCTTATAAGATATAAAAATATCTCCAACTGCCTCAGGAAGAATCTGTGGTATTTCTATACCATGGTAGTAATCTTGGTCAGTTGTCAATTCTAAATAAATTAGTTTAGCCTTTTTTTTTAGTAATGATGTGTTTTCAATGGATCTGCCTTTTGATTTCTTATATTTTGGGCTACATAAAAACAAAGAATCAAGTACTATGTCTTGTTCAAACATAAGAAGCAGAATTTGTTGCTAAAAGAACAGGCTGTGTTAAGCATTTTGCTCCCTATTCTTCTCCACAAATACCAAGGATTACAAATTTCAGCTGCTAGTTTATCACAATGTGCAATTTCTCTCCCGCTACCGCATTCTGTTTTGTGTATTAAACAATGTCTTTTTCCTCAAAGGAGGAATTGATCTCATGTTGAATCTATAATCTCACCTGCTAGTTTGGGAACAATGCTTTGAACAAAATTCTGATACATCTAACAATGGTTTCTTGCCCACTAATCTCTTCAATTCAGGCACAAAATATCAACAGGTGTTTAGTGGATTGTCAAGGTCTTCCCCCACCCCACCCTCATCAGTTCTTAAGTTCTTGGGTGGGGAAGCTGCACTCTTCTACATGTTGTTGTACAACAACATGCTGGTTGTGGCTAATAGGAATGAGAATCCAAGGCTGAAGGGTGACAGGTTCCTTTGCTTCAGCAAGAACTATTATATACTTGAAGAATGATGAGCATGTTTACATAGAAGCTTCCCAATGTACACTCAAAGTTCAATGAAACAAGAGCCAATTAAATTAAATCAAGGCAAAAAATCAAGTTTGTGAAAGGGGACTATCTGAAAGAGGAATCCCTTTGGCGCTAAGACCCAAACCAAACCAGATGTTCCAGAAATTATACCATTTCACACAACTCACTCTGAACTACCAGTGTTCAGAACCCCTATTGCTGGCTTATTTTGCACCACTCTCCTCTCTTGGCCCAGTCTTTGGTGGTAACACACAGAGTAAATTTCTGGATAAGATGCCCCAGTAGAATCAGGATCACCACATATCAGGCAACAATTACTAAAACAACCTTCTAAATGTCATGCAACATTCATTTTTAAAAGACGTTAATGTAGGATAGTTAGATGGAAGGCATAGTGCTAAATCTATTCAACAGCAACAGAATGGCTGAAAACACATGTACTGTCTGTAACAGCAAAAAGGCAAGCACATAGATGTTAGCTAACTGGGACCTAGAGACTGCAATACATCACAGTAGGCTAGGGCAGACACCTGCAATGGTATCTCTTTGAAATGATATAGCCTTGATTTCTAATGCTTTAGAAGGCAGGACTTGAATCCAGTGGATTCAAATTTCTAGAAAGGAGATTCCAACCACATGTTAGGAGGAACTTCCTGGTGGTAAGAGCTGTTTTGAGAGTGGATAGATAATTTTGAAAATTACTGAACTCTCTTTTTCTTTCTTTCTTTCTTTCTTTTTGCAGGTTTTTAGATAAAGATCTCATAAGGAATGCTTTATCTGTGGATTTCCTGCACTGGCATGGGCCTTGAAAAGATGATACACGGAGTCTCTTCTCAACAACACTAGGCATTTGATACTGTAGACACACTGGTTTCAGTCCATTTGTAGGTGCAAGCATCAATACTGACTCATGAAGCTAAGGACCCTGGCACCTGACTGTCTTCCTCAAATGAACCTAAGGCGTCCCTTATTGAATCAGACTGAAAGCTCAAATACCCAAGTTCACATAAGGACAAGACAGACAGATGCTACTGGGAACCTCATGTACTGTAAGTCATGATGATGAATTTCCTTTTCTAATATTCCCTAGCAATTGTTATCTGATGTTTCTGATCCTGTAAGTAGCCTCATCCTTAATGCTTCTTCACAGATTAAGATTTGTCTTTGACAATCATTTTCAGGAACTGGTGTCAGAAGTTCGGCAGGTGGTTGTTTGTTGCAGTGACATCCCAGGTTTAGAAGTCTCCAGTATACAGGTACACTTGGTTCCAAGTATCTTTTTGATACAGAATGAAACACTTCTCAATTTCCTGGGCTTTCTACATTTCTATTTTAATTTTAATGGAATTTATCATACCCTAGCCTAGCCACATCCAGATGTTCAGATACTTATCATTTTGCTACAGCTGTTTTGACTTTTAGCTTACTGGCTGAATCCTGCTGGCGCAGCTCTGGAGCAAGACTACCAGCTACTGGTTACAGAGATTAAAGGCCCTGCTCTCCATTACTAGGTCTCCAAAGACTCTCCCAGGTTGAAAGGCAGCTTGGAACCTGGGGAGGTGGGAGAGGTGATGAAAACATTTCAGTAAAGAACAAATGCCAATGGTATCATCATATGTTCATATGCAGAACTGCACCAAGCTTTCAGCCATGGTATGATTTTAAATTAAACCTGGACTCACTCTGGAACGTATGGAAGACTAAATGCATGCATATAAAAACAGAGGAAACATTTTGACAACTTGTTGCACTTTGCATGGGAAGGAGATCCTGATTGGGACAGAGGATCAGTAGCACTTATTCGAACCCTAGAGAAAGAGCCAGTCTTCTTCAGAGTGGGGTGAATCTGATTTAATTCAACGTTATTTAAATCACAATTTAAATTACTACTCCGAAATACTCAATTTAACCAAGTGATATCAGGCAGCATTGCCATTATTTTGAATTGTTAATCCATTTTGTGCTTATTTGTTTATTTGTTCTTTTTATTATTGCGATTTGATTGTTTGGTTTGATTGATTAGTTTTTATTTATTATTTTAAGTTGTTTAATTTGTTTTTATATTCTGTATATGTTTGTAAATCGCCCAGAGTAGCTTTTTTGCTAGATGGTTGCGGTATATAAATCAAATAAATAAAATAATAAATAATAAAATTTGCAGGGAATCATAATCAGATGAAGACATCTGCTTGGGAATACCCTGAAGCAAATGGTGAGCCACTGTGTGAGACAGAATGTTGGACTAGATGGGCTGTGGCCTGTTCCAGCGAGGCTGTTCTTATGATATTTGTCTCCCCAAAGGGCATTCTTGCTTGCTATATTAATACAGTGGTACCTTGACTTACGTCCTGCTTGACTTGCGTCATATTTGACTTACGTCCACTAGGGACGTGTTTGACTTGCGTCGCGGGGCTCCGAGTTACGTCTCGGAGCCCCGGCGCAAGGTCCCCACATTGGGTGGCAGCCAGGACCCAGCGTCCCGGCTGCCGCCTCCAAACTGCTCCTGCCTTTGGAGGGAGCTCGGGGCTGGCCTCGGGAGGGGCTGGCCTCGCCGGAAGCCGCCGCCGCCAGCGGGGGAGAGGAAGAAGGGCCAAGAGCTCCTGCTTTCTTCCTCTCCTCTGGTGGTGGTGGTGGCGGCGCCAGCGCCGGCGAATGCTTCAGCGAGTCCAGCTCCGAGCACCCGGAGCTGGTCCTCGGCGTTGCCGCAGGAGGGTTTTTCCAACCCAGGCTCCAGGTCCCCAATGCGGCAGCGGAGGCCGCCAGAGTCGCCGAAGAGGACGACGACGAGGAAGACGGCGGCGGGGGCGAGGACAAGGCAGCGGCGGCGGCGGCGGCGGCCGAAAGGTTCCGTGGGCTGCCAGCGCAAACGAAGGGGCCCCTCCGCCGCCGGTTTCTCTCCTGCCGCCCCGGCCCCTTGCCTCCTCCACTGCGAAACTACCGGGGGAGGGGGAGGAAGCCTGGGAAGAGGCCCCAGGAGAATGGGGTGGGAGGGGGCACGGAGGGAGGCAAAGAGAAGCCAAGCAGCCTCAGCTGTGGGGGTGGGGTGAGGTGGGGGGGAATCTGGGAGGGCCTCGTGGGCCACCCAGACTCCCTTGGTGGGCAGCAGGGTCTCTCTCTCTCTTTCTCTCTATCTGTCTGTCTGTCTCTCTCTCTCCCTCCCTCTCCCTCTACCTCTCCCTCTCTCTCTCTCTCACAGACACGCGCGCACACACACACTCTCTCTCTCACACACACACTCACTCACTCTCTCTCTCTCTCTCACACACACACACACACACACACAGACTCTCTCTCTCACACACACACAGACTCTCTCTCTCTCTCTCTCTCTCTCTCTCTCTCTCTCTCTCTCTCTCTCCCTCCCTGAGCAACTGTGGGGAGGGGACACACACACACACATACACAGGGGGGCGGCACCAGGGGCTCCTTGATTGCTTCACACTTGGCCTGGCCCTGGGGCTTCACCCCAAACTTTCTGCCTGCCAAGATCCCAGCCCTTCTTCCTCTCATCCTGCAGCGGCTTCGGCAAGGCCAAGGAACTCGAGGTTGGCCTCACCGGGAGCCGCCGCTGCTGCTGGAGTGCAGTGAACACCTGAGCGGGCCGGCCTTCCTCCTCCTCCTCCGACCAGGCCGAGCTCCGCCCGAGCGAGCGCCTGGCTCTGCTCCGGGCTAGACCTGCTTCTCCCTGCCACCACCTTCCACCTCTCCCTGGCAGGCATACATTTTTTTAATCTTAATAAAAATTGTTAATGTTAATTAAAATTTGTTAATTAAAATGTGTTAACTTATTTCATCTACAATGCTGTCTTGTTTTATAGTACAGCATCGATTATTGCTGTCTGGTTAGACAGTCAAATTTGTGTTAAATTGCTGTTTTGGGGGGTCTTTTTCATAGTCTGGAACGGATTAATCCACTTTCCCATTACTTTCTATGGGAAAAGTTTGTTTGACTTAAGTCATGTTTGACTTAAGTCCAGACCTCCGGAACGGATTAATGACGTAAGTCAAGGTTCCACTGTATATACTTTTAGCAATATCTTTGCACATGTTTATTCCACCCCAATAAACTTGCATTCATTGACACTTCAAGTGTCCAAAATTGCATTATTTCAAATAAAGAGAGATTTGCGTTTTTCACCTACTAAAAGCTAGTGTGAACATACTACAGAACTCAGCATAACTTAAGGAAGCTACTAAAATCAAACACTGAGCTTGAATAGACATTTCAAGAATTTCCAGCATTATATCACATCAAAAGGGAAACAGCTTTCCAGAAATAACTTCAATTCCATTTTCTGGCTTATCAGGTGTGTTATTCTTCATCTCCATATTTTTGTCGTTAACATATTTTACTGTGTACTTCTGGAGACTAAATACCATTTTGCAAAACTGGAAACTTTTATGAGGCTAGCCACTGGACTAAGTTCGAGGGAGCATTCAGGTTAAATCAAATAATATAAGGAGGTGCCCTTTCTTTTTTTAAGGGTTTTTTTTTGGTGGAGAAGACTTGAACTCCTAAAATTCTCCAAAAAAATATCACACAGATAGAATCTTGGGAGTTCCAAATCACAACCCAACACTTGCATTTCATTGACCTGGAGAAAGTGCCAGTACTGAGGATACATTATTTTCTGCAGCCTTATTTCGTCTTTAAAAAGGAAGCTCTAAAAGGCTCCAATAACTACAGCTCCCAAGATGCACTGCAGCAGCTTCCTTTTTCTAACAGGAAGGAAGGCTGAAGGAAGCAGTGCAGTCTCAGCACCAGGATTTTCTCCATTTGAGTGAAAGGCAGGTGTCTACAGATGTGGGTCTGAAACAGCTCCAATAAGTATCTTAATGTCACAGGTGCTCTAGTATAAAGATGGGTTGGAATCCCTGGTGGATTTTTGCAGTAATGCAAATAATCTAATTTAAACCTTTAAAAAATCCAATTTTAAACATTTCATTAAAAGAAGACTTTGGGTTTTATCCACTCCACTTCTGTAAGATAATGGTACATCAGACATACAAAAGCAAAAAAGTGAAGGGGGAAGGAATGTGCAGGAATTATTAAATGCTGATTAAAGATTTAGAAGGGAAAGTGTTTGATGGAAGGATGCAAAGCTAGAAGGTGAAAGTAGACAACAGAAAATGTGGATTTTATATTAGTAAACCAGCCCCCACTTCAACTTTTACCTGATGTTCTGTCTGTAGTAGCTGAGGTCTTGCCATGTCGATCAGCTTCTAACCACTGGTATAAGACTACATGACATAACAGAAACAAAAAGCACATGTGAACAAAATGAATGGAAAATGCAGACAAACAAAAATGTGGTTAAAAAGAAAGAAAGAGAAGCAATGAATTAGTAATTACTGCCTTCCACTTCAGCTGATGGATGGCAAAGGACAGGACGATGAATGTTAGTGATAGACACACATATTTGCACAAAATCTGGCTTACAGGATTTTTTTCTTGAGAAAAGACAGTTGTATGAAATGAGCCAAGTTCTTCAATGTTCTTCCCTTCCCAGGATAAGAAAACTGTTGCTTGAAATTGTTAGGGTGATGTTTGAAATGGGTTGCTAGCAAAGCTGGGAAAGCCGCCGCAACCCCCAGCAATCACCCCCGCCCCGCCATCGCTTCCACCGCCGCCGCCATGACCCCCGGCAATCACCCCGCCCCGCCATCGCTTCCGCCGCCGCCGCCGCCGCGACCCCCCGGCATCACCCCCGCCCCCCCCCCCATCGCTTCCGCCGCCGCCACCGCCGCCTGGGTTGGAAGCTGAGGCTGCTGTCCGCTCCCTTCAGGACGTGAGCCCGTTTCATATCCCTCGCCCCCTTTCTGGCTCTTCAAAGTGGGAGGGGGGATGGAAGGAGAGAAAGAAAGAGAGAGAGAAAGAGGAGGAGAGAGGGAGGAGGGGGGAGGAAAGAAAGAAAAAGAAAGAAAGAAAGAAAGAAAGAAGGGAGAGGAGGAGGGAAGGAAAGAAGAAGGGAAGAAAGGAAGGAAGGAAAGGATATTATTAATAAAAAAAAGTTCTGAGCTACCCTTATTTTGCTTCAAAGTTCTTTATTTGAAATTTAAATTTTTTTCCTAAAATTTCCCTCTTAAAATGAAGGTGCGTGTTATACGCCTGTGCGTGTTATACGCCGATAAATACGGTACTTCACACACTGAGCAGGTGCTAAAAATGATAACATAACGATGTTCTTTTTAAAATATATTTAAACCTTGAATGCTCTATCTACAAATATAACCTGAAATTTTAAAGAAGAAAACAGCTTCACAGAGGTTTGCTTGTTTGTTGGCCTGCTGCACTTATAGACCCTTTCCCCTCCAGGGCACACCAGGTAATTTAAGTTCCATTCTGTCCTTCAGTTCAAAATGATCCCCCCTCTAAGGAACCATGTTAATTGCATTTTACGCAAACGGTGACATTATTCAGATTATGCAAAACTCTCTCAAGAGGATATATTCACTTTGTTTTACAAGGGAAGATTTTATAGCCCAGAAATTTCCAAACCGGGTGAAAAATAATATTTTAAAAAGAGGGTCCTTCCTTCATCCCCCAAAGTGGTTGATGTTACAGCTGCCCATCTACACAATTGGGAAAATATTCTGGGCTGTTTATAGCATATGAACTCCTGGCATTATCACACATATTGAGGCCTGCAGTAAATGCACTTCATCCTCATGTGTGAATACATGGATGTTTAAAAAACATGTATGATGTCTGCAGTGGTATACAGGTACCATCAGTGAAGAAAAAGAAACTGAACTTGCCATGTGAAGCACGAATCGTCAAAGAATAATAAATTCTCTCATGTTTAAAAAGAACTGTTCCTCTGCCTTCGGATTCCCCCAAAGGGCATTTTTACTCAGCGCAAGAGATTTTCAACGACAATTATTAAACTCATTTTAATTAGCTAAAACCAGACTAATCAGCTGACAGTCCTAGCCTTTCTTCATGCATTTCAGATTTTGAACCTGATTTTCTGCTTGTGAAAAGGATTTTTAAAAAGACAGGGTAAATACTCAAAAGCATAAACCTGTACTGCTGACGGAAATAAATACGCCAGCAGGATCCTAATGGTGCTATGTGGATAGATAAAAAGGATTGTGTTTATGTGGCCTTGGAGATCTCATTACTGCAAACCATTCTGTTTTGATTAGCTTCTGCTTTAGGCTGAGACACCCACAGACAAGACCTACTAATGCACTTAAGGCTCCCAAATATTTTCAAATAAAGCTCTCTTATTAGGACCTTAGGGGCTCTGAGAAGACCGAATGTTGCTTTTATAGGATTATGCTATGTATACATTATGTGCATACATTATGAGAGAGAGAGAGAGAGAGAGAGAGAGAGAGAGAGAGAAACAACAGCTTAAAAATATTGTATAGTCTATCAGAGGCCTTTTACCAGCCTTTTTACCACCTCCCACCTCCTATCCTCAATTTAAGTATCTTCTACTGTCTGTCAAGGGTAACATTATGTAAACCGGCACCTCTGGTTTCTTAATATTGCTACACACACAAGGGTCAGTAGAACAGAGGCACAGACAAGATGCTACTGTTTCCCCAAAAGGTAGGCCAAACCAAAGACTTCAACCAAATCATACTTAAGGTGACAGTCATAGAAGAACTATGCTATTGTTTAGAGATTATACACCATCCAAATGTAAACAGTGCTTTGCCTCAAGGGGCAGAAAGCTTGATTACAGTTTAAAATCATGCATAATTTTCCACAATGTGATTACTTCCACTTCACGTATATATTGACTTCCAACAATGCTCACCACACCACATTGCAATTGCTAGCAGCAGGCTGTTTTATAATACCCTTGATACACAAGGGAACCAGTTCACAGGTGCAAAACTGGCATTTTCAGAATTCTAAGCATGTACAATTCTCTACTTAGCCTCGAGACTCTTTTTTTCTCTCCATGCCATATACGAGTAGAACTGAGGCATTTCCTTCCCATTGACAAGCTGCGTGTCAGTCCTTGCAGACTGCATTGGAAGTGCACATTGCTAGTGTTTTATTTAAGAAAGAACAAATGTACAAACATTTTGATAATGAATGCAGGCTTGTTTTTAAGGGCATCAAACCCTCCCTCACATAGGAAGTCAAAACTGAACCACATAATCTCCTAAGTATCTTGGAAGTGATTTTAGTGTACCTTTATTGCAGAATGTAACTACAGCTCAAAAAGGTGAACTACTCAGACCACAACAGTGGGATTTGTTTGTTGTATTAATATTCCCAAATGGAGACGTTTTGAAGTTCTGATTCAAACACAAATACCAATCTAACAACCCTAGTATGATCTAAATACTGCACAATGTAGGAGCCCTTCAAAGTCTCAAGTGGAAGTCTTTCTCAGCCCTACCTGGAGATCCTGTGGATGGATCCTGAGACATTTTCGACATTAAAAATACTCTCCACCACAGAGCTATGGCCCATTCCAAATGGAGGCAGTTTCCCCCAAGAAACTCAGGGAAGTTTCCCCTTTTGAACCAATTTCTGTATTTTTCTGTCTATAAGGCCTCGTATATATTAGAAATATCCCCCCGTACATTTTTAAGATCTTAAATTGATAAAATTAATAAATCTTCCTTGATTTCTCCCCACACCCAATGTTTACTTTCCTTTCCACATTCTGCAGACAACTCCTCTGATGGATCAGTGCACCCCACCCCACCCCTACCCCTCAAGAAAGGCTTACTCCCATGTATATGACCCTCCCCACACACAATTTTTCAGTGTCATGATTTTAGGGAAAAATAGTGTTGTATACATGGGGAAAATACGGTAACAATGTTGTTAAGTAGACTATGCTGGCAAGGATGGTTCCATGCAAGGCTGTAAGTGGCTAATAAAGGCACTGCAACCAAATTTCCACAGTTCACATTAGTACTATTCACTCCGGCAAACAAACAGCCATAAGAATTATCCTCTTTCAAGGATGAATAATGTAGGACTTTTCAGATGGCACTGAGCTCCATTTTCCATCAGACCTCAGCAACCCAGTCAATGGTGAGCAGGAGTTAATACACAATGTGGGTTCCCCCAGTGTTCCTCCTGGGGGATCCTTCTTCCCACCCACCCCAGTCCTTGTGCTCCTTTGATTTGGTGTTCACCCTCCCAAGTAAGAAAGTCAGTTATCCCTACATAATTTCTTTCAGTGTTGAAAGGCATATCCTTCCCCCTCCAGCATTGGTGTACCTACCTCCCCACTGGCACAGGGGTATCTATCTACAGTTTATGGGACGACTGACTCTTTTTTTCCTTAGAAGCTAGCTCATCCAACCCCTGTAGGTCATCTTTCTTTCACTCAGCCTATCTCCTCATTTCTACCTCATTTGGCAGCAAAGCTGTTTTTACATCCCTCATCCACCATTCCCCGAGGGATTTTCCCTCAACTCCCAGAATTAATAGAACCATTCTAGCTTCAGCTTGTGTTCTAGCATCTTGGGAAGAGTTAGATGCTGAGACCATGGAGCCCTGCAAACCCTCTCCAACCAGCAGGATGGTTGGAATTATATGAGTAGCCATCTTGGAGGGGGCCTTGCGTTCCCGATCAGAGCATGATAGCAAGCCAATGGGTGCATCTGTAACCCTTTCCTCCTCACAAATGGATATTTTTGAAACTGTTTTTTTTTAACTAAAACTGGTTTCATTTTTATTCCATTTAAAATGATTTCAATGAAATGTCAACTTACCACCTTGGTAAGAGTATGATTTTGAAGTACTGTCTAGTTTTTATTTTTTATTTTTAAAAAACGAATAAATAAAATAAAATTGCTTGAGTGCTCAATTTAAAAAGCAAGGTAGAAAACATCACAATAATAAAATAATAATCCCAGCATTATCTAACACACTTCAATTTCTACATGGAATAAGCAAACCGGGTCACAAAAGGCTTATGGGCAAAAGATAATGTCCCTCACGCTTTGTTTTTGCTTTGTTTTTTAATCCACGTCTGTGACCTCTTTTCCAGAGGCTGTCAGTGCTTGTTCTACCAATCACCTTCTTTATGAATCTTAACCTCCTTCTCAGGATGTCTGAAGAAATCGGAGTGTGAATTAGATGCAAATGTCAAGTTCTTTCATCTTTATAACTTATCTAGGAAGTGTTTCTCTTTAAAAATCAAAATTCTTGGAACTAGATGATACCAGTGAAGTTGGATGAAACAACACAGCAGTTAGGAACCACACAATGTTATCTAGATAGAAAATTTTGGGCACAGACAAGGTAATTCATTGTTAGCATTAAAATGCAAAAAAGAGGGATAAAGTTCTCAGGGTTGCTTCTTAGCTTTTCATTATTTTTGTGAAAAACTGAACTGATAAGATAATGGCATAAAACTTAGGAAAGTCCACCCAAAATTACTCTGTAATTCCCAATAATAATAATAATAATAATGGCATTTAAGAATAACTTGAAAAAGCAGCTTTAAACATGACTTCACTGTGAAAATAAAAAGTATGCCATCATGCCCACCTGTTAATGGTATATTGCTTTTTTAATGCAACCTCATTACGGCAGCATTACCAAAAATAAATAAATTTGCAAGCCACTGCTGGTAATATTGTACAGTGGTACCTCAACTTATGAATGCATGCTTTTAAGTTGAACTACTCTTAAGTTGGGGCACCTATCTAAAAAATTGGGGGGGGGGGAGTTAAAAATAAAAAATATATTTGTAAGTTGAGCAGACCATATCTAAAATTTGTAAGGCAGCAGTTAAAATGTGAACAGTTTTTGCTCTTAAGTTGAGCAGCTCTTAAGTCAGAGTACCACTGTATTTGGAATTCAACTCGTTTACTTCCAAATTGTGCTCGACACAGTATTCCCATTAGCAGGTTTGAATTACGATATAAGCTCTAGTTTGCATTTCCATCTTCCACTTGCAAACTCTTGGTTGCATGAAGTGTTATTTTAACAGCAAATGACTCAAAGATCTACAACATACAATCGGCTGGATTGCATTTTGTCTGAAACTCCTTGGGTTTTCCTCTGAACTCCTCACATTTCATGGAATTTATTCCCTATATGTGGTCTGAATAAATTTTCCCATGAACTGCACATGGAAATGAATTCAAGTCATCTCTGATTATAACCTCCTTGTCACTGTCAAACACGGGTGCTTGCTTTCAGACCTGCTTGTTTTTGATTATCAACGCAAACCAACGTACAAAAATGCAAGATGCTAGATGGGAGATGAATGGTGGAGGGAGAAAATCTAAGTACGGTCTTAAAAGAAAGACAATATTTCTGGGCTTAACAGTCTGTGGAGAGATTTGCCTGTTTGCTTTCGGAATACATTTCTGCACTCACACTAGTCACAAGAGGGAAGCCTGTACAGCACTGTAAATATTTATTAGTCTAAACAAGAGCTCCAGACCTTGCAGCTGTGACATATCTTTTCAGACCTAAAATTTTTAAAAAACGAGCCATCATGTTTGGCCCACTGCCAAGACATCTAAATGCAGATGCTCTCTGCCATCTGCCCACCTCTTGGATGTTGCCTGGCTAAAAAAGCCAATGCAAGCAGTAGCTGCCAGATAATGACAAGGTTATTTTTAAGACAACAGAACCACAAGATGTCCCACCTTCCACAGGGATAGCAGAAAGCATGTCACAGCAACCGTGCTGTGCACATTCAAACGAAGCCAGGGAAAATAGCCATCAAAATTACTCAGCCTGTTTGACACATAACTTACAATAATCTTACTGATTAAACTCTTTGCAAACTGTGAAGTGCTTCATATCTGAAGTAAATTTTAATTTGTCCTGTCCCAAAAAAAAAATACAGACAACACAGCCAAAACCCAGAGTAATTGAGAAGCTGAAAAGAAAGGGGCCAATTACATTATTTTCCCCCACACATACACGCACACTCCCCAATTCTGGACAAGCTACCCTATCCACTTCTGACAGTTGATTCAGCTCTTTCTTTTTTAAAATTATATCACTTAGCCAATGAAAAATGTAATATATGTACCAGTGATTGAGAAGGAGGAGGTCTTCATTAGGTTTTATATATAATAAAAAACTGATAAAACTAAGATTTCATTGATCATCAGTGTGATATTAATGGATATTATGTCATACCAGAATGCCAAAAAACAAACAAACCTGTGTTCAAACCCCAGCTCAACCATGGAAACTCACTGGAAAGTGGCACCATGTAATCATTCCTTGAACATCTCACATACCCTGAAAACCCTATTAGGTTTGCCCATAAGCAACTTGAGGTTATATTAAAAACAATACTGTATAATTAAGAATGTAGACAAATCTGGATATCCCTCAGCTGAGATGTAGGGTGGGAAGGAAAAACAGAAAAGTTCAAAAATTATTCTGGCTAGATATGGAAGCACCAAGACCAGTAGTTAAAATAAAGTTTCAACATGGAGACTGCAAACCTGGAGAACAATCTTGAGATTTGATTGAATCAGGTTCTACCTCAGGAAAATTAAGAATCACAATCTCCTCATCACTACACACACAAAAGGCTGCCAGTCAACATTAACTCACTGGGCAATACTAGAACTGACAGATCAGATTAGCTAGAGATTAAATGTACATAGCACATCAAGTGAAGCTCTTGATTGAAGTCAAATTCTGAACATTATCAAGTAGTTTCAGGAAGATGGGACTTCACAGTGCAGTGCAGCCCGTATACATTAAGCCTAGAACCTGCCACCATGTTCTACTTCTGGCTTTATATTCTTTCTAATGTCCAACAAAGGGGGGGTCACCCTTACTAGCCTAAGAGCTTTTTTCTATTTTTGGGTATAAAGGTGTTCAAATGTCAGAAAGCCCATACATGGGGGCATATGGGCAAAGGGCAATACCGTTGTGAACAGAATAGAGGCCACACTTTTGGCATGTTGCACAGAACAGAAAGAAAACTGAACTCTTACACTAAAATGTTCCTACAAATTGGCCAAAAGAGGACATCCCATGTTAAGCGTGTTGAAAAAGACCACTACAAGTTGGAATATAACATGCCTCATTTACTGTATATAACTAAGCAAAATAAAACACAGTAAGCTATTTGATATCTACTGGGTGTCACAAGATTTTGATCCCTGCTCCACACTGACCTTTAAAATACTCACAACTGAGGAGGGGGGGGGACTAAGCAACAAAGAGAAACTATCTCCTCTTGCAAGCTACAAAATAATATAAGGTGCCTCATTCCTCAGCCTCGACACATGACTCTCAAGTGAGAAGGGTAGAAAAGGTAAAGGGAATTAAAATAGAAAGAAGGGCCCTATTAATAGCCAGTCTCTTGCTGTAGCATTCCTTCTTTATCCGGGTCTCAATTTTAATTGGCACTACCAACTTAAATTGGCTTACTCAGAGGAAGTAAAGGGCTAGAATTTCCATTCCAGACGTTCCACCAGCTCTTGGCATAAACCCAGAAAGAAGACAAGCTGAAACCGAGGGAGGCAATTCCTACCCTTCAAATAGAACACTTGCCTTTTGTGGACTACGCTGCCTTTGCACTCTGCCTCCACATAGACGGTTGGTTTTATACTTGTTTATTGAAAAGCCATTGGGCAGCAACTGGAACTTGGCAAGGCCAGCACTGGAGACAGAGTAGTCAAAAATGCTGTTTCTCACAGAGCCTCTCCCCAACCTTCCAGCCTCACTCACTTGATACCCAGAGATGCCCAGAAAAGCCAAGTGTCATTCTGAATCATCCTCTCCCTTCTGCTTCCCCCTCCCCCAGCTGTTGCTGCTGTGACAGTTGTCTCAAAGGCAGGGCAGGCCCCTGCGATCCTCCCAACAGTGGCTTCCAGTGGCTTAAGGCCAATTAGCCACGACACAGTTCTGCCGTGGGCTCCCTGCCAGGATAAAGAATGAACAAAGTTGGGTTGTAAAAGTGGGCCAGCCTGCTCTGATTCCCTCTTAAAAGCAGGAGAATCCTTTTCTCTCTCTCTTTTTGCTTGCACAGATCAAAGCTAAAATTTATTTATTTATTTATTTTGAATATTTTTACCTCACCTTTCTCCTTGGAAAAGGACCCAAGGTGGCTTACAATAATGAGGTACAATATACAGTCCAGAACATTTAAGACATACAGTGGTACCTCAACTTATGAATTTAATCTGTTATGAATGCATGCTTTTAAGTCGAACTACTCTTAAGTTGGGGTACCTATCTTAAAAAATTGAAAAAATAAGATAAAAAAATAAAAAAAAATGTAAGTTGAGCAAATCATATCTAAAATTTGTCAACAATTTTCCATTCTTATGTCAAACTGCTCTTAAGTTGAGCTGCTCTTAAGTCAGGGTACCACTGTATTCAGGTTAAGAACAGGGAATCTGAAGAGGCATATTAGAACATTAAAAGGTAACATTAGAGCTACAAAGAGCATGCAAGAAGAAAAGAAAAATCCATTATGAGGGGTGAGAAGCAACATGGAAAACACTAGTGTTTTAATGGAAAGCTGTAAGAAAATAGCAAACATTAACAATGCTACATCATGTAAACAGATATAAGCATACATCTTGAATACCATTGTGCATCTGAAGAAGTGGGTTATAAATAATACAAGAAACCTCATGCAAAATATGACCAATATGCCAGCCAAAAAGCAGCACAAAACTCCCCCCCCCCCCCGTAAAGGGAGATCAGTTAACATTGAAAGGTGTGAGAAAGGGACAAAATCACTGAATATGACAACTGACAGATGTTAATAGCATGCCTCTGGGTGAGTGCCTGAGAAGGCATAGCCTTGCAAACCTTAAAATGATCTCCAAATATCTGCATTGCTTGAAAAGACTTGCAAACAAGAAATCTACCACAGGCCTCTCAGCCATCATCTGTCTAGGAAAGAAAGAATAAAGGCTTGCAAGTCACGTCAAGAATAAGCTACCCCTTATGCAAAGAGACAGGTGTTCAGAGCTGCAGCATCCCGCTGGCTCCCCCATGACTGCAGACTTGCAATCACTACATAGGGTATAATGTTTGAAGACGTTAGCTCTGTGAGGGCAGAAAGTCACAGAGCGCAATCTTCAGAACACTGTCACTGTAAGTCGCTTCTGCTGGAATTAATAGAAGTTGTTCGGTGAGATCGCTCTGGAGATCAGAAAGAACAGCTAATAGGATTCTCTGATAATCCAGGCCTATTAGGCATTAAGAATATCTGCTGAAACAAAGGATAATATACACCCCTCTGGCCATTTTCAAAGTTGGATTCTCACGGTCTAAAAGACAGCACCTTTGTTAGCAAAGCACCACACACTTGGCTTTAGACTGTACAGCTAGGACTGCTAGACTGTCAACTCCTATCAAAAATAGTTGGGGAACAGTGAGAAATGCAGCCTGTTAGTATCAGGAGGGCTTGCCTATATCGGCCCATGGGTTAACAGCATGGAAAACTGTCGGCTGCAAAGTCGGCAGCTCGGTGGTTCGAATCCCGGGTGCCACGCAGCAGAGCGAGGTCCCGCTGTTAAACCCAGCTCCTGCCAACCTAGCAGTTCGAAAGCATGTAAATGCAAGTAGATAAATAGGTACTGCCATAAAAAGCGGGTAGGTAAAACGGTGTTTCCTTGCAGCCATGCTGGCCACATGGCCACAGACTTGCACAATACTGGCTCTTCGGCTTGAATATGGAGATGAGCACCGCCCCTAGAGTCGGACACGACTAGCACGCATGTGTGGAGGTACCTTTATTGGAATTTTGGCCTTCCAGCTCATTAGCCACAATGGAGAGTCAATCTCTCTCAGCCTGACCTAACTCAGAGGATTTCTTTGAGGATCCAGTGGGAAAAAGAGGAACCACTTATAACCTGACTAAGGAAAAGGTAGGATAAAACACATAATTAATAAATCAGAAATTCAAGAAAGAATATTTGTTGGAACTTTGCCTGTTCCATATTGATTCTTCTAATCTAGAATTTAAAACTCACTGCCCAGAGTTCCCCTCGAAAAGTCGGGTGGTATAGAAATGGAAATAACAAACAAACAAACAAATAAATAATACATATCTGAATCTTTGTCTTAATTATCATTTTTCTAAATGGAGGATTCAGCACAAAATGTGGTTAAATATCATCTGCAAAGAGGGATATTTGTTTATTTGTTTGCTTGCTTGTTTGCTAGTTTGATATCCTGCCTTTCTACCCATAGTGGGAGGTAGCTCACAATACTGTGTTAAGAAGGAACAGAATTAAAAACATTGTGAGTTCAAGATTAAAAACCTAAAGTACATGTGAATTAAAATACAACTGAATAATTAAAAGCAAGTAAACATTAAAACAGTTTTAACTCTTAAGAAGGTATTCAGACAAACATGATTGTTAAAAGCCTGCCTGAAGAGACATGGTCATCACATTGTGTGATGTATAGACACAGCTTTTCCTATCTACAGTACTAAGTATAGTTAAAGCAACCCGAGCTACGCAGAAGAGTGCTGCAGTAGGATAAGTCTTGCAGTGAACAGCTGTTTCTTCACTTCTGGTGACACCTTGGAATCCCACCACAAGGGAAGGGTACGCACACCCACATCCATACTGTTAAGGAGTCAGTAATGAAAAGTCACTGGGGTTAGACAAGCGTTAGATGCAGGTCAAGTCCCCAATCTGTCCTTCGGCCAGTCTCTCTCCTTAAGCTTCTTAAGGCTGTCATGAAAATAAATCTGGTGGAGAACAACAGAGCGCCTTGACTTAACCAGAAGAAAGGAAGGGATAAAAGTGGCCCAGGTGAACTTGGTTCTGTGTAGAGCAAAAACCAAGGCATTCGCCACACTTTGCTTACTCATTTGGCCACCTTGAGTCCTCTAATTAGGAGAAAGGCAGCCTATAAATAATACAAATAAAATAATGTAATTTATTTAATGTATTTTTATTCATCCTTTCTCCTTTAAAAAAAATCAAAGAAACTTATAACATTATTATTTTTAAAAATCAAAAGCTAAAAACATTCAGTATACCAATATTTTAAAAGTATTAAACAAGTATGAAGCCACTGGCTGAGATCATCCGGAGTTGTGGAGTTTGCTGTCATCAGTACGCTGATGACACGCAGCTCTACTTCTCCTTCTCTACCGATGCAGTGGAGGCTGTCCAGACTCTTGATCGCTGCCTGACCGCAGTTTTGGATTGGACCAGGACTCACAGACTCAGGCTCAACCCTGGAAAGACCGAGGTTCTGTTCTTTGGCGGTGGTCCGGAGGGGTACTGTGGCCCTCTTCCCAGTCTGGGTGGGTCCGCCCTCCAGCTGGCACAAAGAGTGAGGAGTCTGGGCGTTGTTTGCGGGGACTCTGAGGGCCTAAATGGAACTTCCCTTGGGGCCGTTGGAGCCCAGAACTAGTTAGCTTAGTCGGGGGTGGCCGGCATGTCGTTCCATCTCGCCCGCCCCCCCCACTTGTGTCTGGTAGATTAGCTGGGGCAGCCGGCATGCTGACTCCATCTGGCTCGCTGATTTCATCTGCCTGCCCCCATTTGTGACCTTGCTGCTAATCATCTCCTCCGACCTTGGTCTCTCCTTCCCCTCTCCCACTCCCAGGTGTACCTGATTTGATCTCTATTGGCAGTCAGCCTGTTCCATCTATTTACCATCCCCCTCCTGCCTTGGTTTTCCTGTTATTTTTCTTGTTATTTCTCTATATTGTTTTGTATTGTATTTTTATTGTATTGTATTTTATTTTGCCATATTGCTTTGTACTGCATTTTATTTGTATTGTATTATTATTATTTGCTGGTTGTATTTTTTTTCTTTTTTTTCTTTCCCTTCTTCTTTTTAGCTTGTTTGACCATCTATCCCGCCATGTTAGCAGGGACTCATATACCGACGGTGTTGGGCCGTGGGCGGTACGCTCGTAGTTGTTGGGTTCGTCAGACCAGAAGAACTAGGGTCAGGCAACTTGTGCCTGTCCCCCGTTCTGACCCCTCAGCTATCTGCCATGTGTCTGGGAGTCCTCCCACCAGCGCCCCCAGTCTTGCCTGTCTCCTATTGAACGCCAGGTCGGTGCACAACAAAATCCCCATTATTCATGACACCATTGCGGATGCCCACACCGACCTGGCGTTCATTACCGAGACCTGGGTGGGCACAGAGGGGGGGGGCTTCCCTCGCCCTGCTGTGCCCGCCCGGGTACTTGGTGGAGGGAGTGGGAAGATTGGGGGGTCAAAAGGGAGGAGGGGCCGCGATCGTGTACAGGGACTCTTTTCATGTTAGCAGGGCCTCGACATTGGTCAGCCAGGGGCTTGAGGTACTTCACCTGTTGGTGGGTCAGCGGGACAGACTTGGCATTGTGCTGGGCTTCCGAGCTCCCCGCAACCCAGCACAATCCCTTCCAGAGCTCACGGAGTTTATCGCCGCTGCTCTGTTGAGGTCCCCGCGCCTTCTGGTGGTGGGTGACTTCAACGTGCATGCGGGCGGTGGACTTTCCGGTGCTGCCCTGGAATTCATGGAATCCATGGCTTCCATGGGTCTGTCCCAGCATATTTTATGCCCCACCCACAGGTCCGGTCACACCCTGGATCTGGTTTTTACCTCCACGTCGGGGGCTTCGTGTCTGGAGGTGGGGAACATTGTTTCCCTGCCTGTGTCATGGACAGACCATCACCTGCTCTCTTTTTCCCTGCCGATTCCGGCCCCTCCCCGCGGGGACCATCGGGCCCTTGTTCTGGCCCGCCCCCGGAGGCTCATGGACCCCCAGCGGTTCGGTGAGCTCTTCGGGGGGTTACCTGGTGGCATGACTGGCGCTCCGGCCGAGGATGTGGCTAACCTTTGGTACGAAACAGCTGCCCACACCATAGACCGGATCGCCCCTAAGCGCCTCCTCCGATGCCGAGCCCGGCCTTCCCCCTGGTATACCAGGGAGCTTAGGGCGATGAAGCAAGAGAGGAGGAGGCTAGAGCGCAGCTGGAGGAAAACCCGCACGGCATTGAGCAAGGCTGCCGTTGATGCCCAGTCTAGTCGCTATACCACCGCGATAAGGGAGGCCAGAACATCCTTTACCTCCCTGAGAATTGCTGAGGCCTCGAACCGCCAGGCGGAGCTTTTCCAGGTGGTTCGGGACCTCAGCAATCCTAGTCTGGCTAGGCCTCCTCCTACTGATTTCAGTAGTGAGCAGTTTGCAGCCTTTTTTTCGAACTAAAATAGAGGCCATCCGTGCTGGCTTTGACCCCGGTTGCAGTGGCCCTGCCCCGCCATCCCCAGTTGCTGGTCCGCCTTCGCCGCCTCGGTTGGATGAGCTTGGGCCTGTTTCTGCTGTCGAGGTCTCCAGGGCTATGGTGCATTGCCGGCCTGCCTCCACTCCTTTCGACCCTTGCCCCGCCTGGCTAATTAGAGCTGCCAGAGGGACTATGGCCGAATGGGCTTCTGTCATCGCCACCGCCTCCTTCAGCGAGGGGATTTTTCCCTCTCGCCTGAAGGAGACGGTGGTAAAGCCCATTCTTAAAAAACCGGGCCTGGCGGTGGACGATCTTTCAAACTATCGCCCTATCGCCAACGTCCCGTTCATGGGCAAGGTGATCGAGAGGGTGGCGGCGGTCCGGCTGCAGTCATACCTGGAGGATCGGCAGTGCCTCGATCCTTGCCAGTCCGGGTTCAGGCCCCGCCGGGGTACCGAAACAGCTTTGGTCGCCCTGCAAGATGACCTTCTCCGGGCGGCCGACAGGGGGTGCTCTACCCTGTTGGTTCTCCTGGATCTGTCAGCGGCCTTTGATACCGTCGACCACGGTATCCTGTTGGACCGGCTCTCCGAGGTCGGAATTGGAGGCACTGCTCGCAGTTGGCTCCGTTCCTTCCTGGAGGGCCGGCCACAGTACGTACAGCATGGGGGGGAGTTATCGGCCCCTTGGATCCTCCCTTGTGGGGTCCCCCAGGGGTCATCTCTTTCCCCCATGTTGTTCAACATCTACGTAAGGCCGCTGGCGGGGGTCATCAGGAGTTTTGGAGTCTGCTGTCATCAGTACGCTGATGACACGCAGCTCTATCTCTCCTTTACCACCTCTGCTGTGGAAGCTGTGGAGGTCCTCGACGGGTGCCTGGAGGCTGTACTGGCTTGGACCGGGGCGAACAGGCTTAAGCTCAACCCCGAGAAGACGGAGGTTATGTTCTTCGGGGGCTCGTCGTCGGGGTACGGTGGCCCCCTCCCTTGCCTGGGGAGAGTTTCCCTTCAGCTTGCGGAGAGGGTGCGGAATCTGGGTGTGCTCCTGGACCCGGCGCTTACCATGGAGGCCCAGGTGGCGTCGGTGACCAGGTCCGCCTATTACCATCTCCGTCGGATCGCCCAGATCCGCCCGTACCTCGACGCGAACTCCTTGAGAACAGTGGTCCAAGCTCTGGTGATCTCGAGGCTGGACTACTGTAACGCCCTCTACATGGGGTTGCCCTTGAATCTACTCCGGCGGCTGCAGCGGGTACAGAACGCAGCGGCCAGGCTGGTGGTTGGTGTGCGTCGTTATGACCACATCACCCCAGCCTTGGTCCGCCTGCACTGGTTGCCCGTTGCGGCCCGGATCAGATTCAAGGTCCTGGTTTTAGTTTATAAAACCCTCCATGGCTTGGGACCAGACTACCTGGCAGAGCGGATCGCTCAGCGATCAACCTCGGCCCGTCCCGTTCGGCAGGCGCGAGCGCACCTGCTCCAGGTCGCCACCCCTTGGGAAGCCCGGAGGACGCATACTCGGACCCGGGCTTTCTCTGTGGCGGCCCCCAGCCTCTGGAACTCCATCCCCAGTGAAGTGCGCTCTGCAGAGTCCCTGCTGGCCTTCCGAAAGGCTTTAAAAACCTATCTTTTTCGGGAGGCCTTTGGCGATGTCTAATCTTCAAATTTTTTTTTCTTTTTTTCTTTTGGCCCGCCACCGTAATCTGTTTCCCTTATTAGAGAAGTGCTGCTTAGGTTTTAATTCTGTACAGCGTGATTTATCTGTCTAGTCCTGTCGTATTTTTAATATTTCTTTGTAACTTTGTCTGGCTATTGTAGCCTTGTGTAAGCCGCTTAGGGTACTTGTAGATAAGCGGGATATAAATCCAATAAATAAATAAATAAATAAATAAATCCGGATTTGTCCCTGGATTCCCAGGTGGCTGCCGTGACCAGATCAGCCTACTACCATCTTAGGCTTATCGCCCAGATTCGCCGTACCTCGATGGGGACTCCCTGAGGACAGTGGTTCAGGCACTGGTCATATCGAGGTTGGATTACTGTAATGCTCTCTACATGGGGCTCCGCTTGAACCTTATTCGGCGATTGCAGCGGGTCCAGAATGCGGCAGCCAGGTTGGTGGTTGGTGCACGTAAGTTCGATCACATCACCCCCATCCTGGTTTGCCTGCACTGGTTGCCCGTTGCCTCCCGAATAAGGTTCAAGGTGTTGGTTTTGGTTTACAAAACCCTCCATGGCTTGGCCCCTGTCTATCTGGCAGAGCGTATCTCCCGACGCTCAGATCTGGCCCGACCCACCCGTTCTTCCCAGGCCCTCTCGCTCCGGATTGCCACGCCGAGGGAAGCCCGTAAGACAACCACTCGTAACCGGGCTTTCTTGGTGGTTGGCCCGTCTGTTTGGAATGCCTTGCCGGTCGAGTTGCGGCAAGCTCCATCGCTGGCATCCTTCAAAAGAGCCTTAAAAACATGGCTATTTAAGGACGCCTTTGGTAATTTCCAGGGGTAACTCCCCCCCCCCCTCGCTGCCCTTCCTACATTGGCTTGCCACCCTGGACACCGCTCTTTATTGTTTTATTGTTTTTATCTGTTTTATTTGCTATGGTATTGTGTAAACCGCCCTGAGTCCCCTTTGGGGAAATAGGTGCGGTATATAAGTTTGAAAATAAATAAATAAATAAAGTATTGTATTAAAAATAGTAAACAAAATCAATAATAAGACAATTTCGCTTTAACATATCACAACAATCCATTCACAATAATCCAAATAAAAAAACAAATAAATAAAATATTCAGCAGCAGTAGCCTACAACACTATGGAGAGGGGTAAAGGAGCATTCTGCATGGCCTTTAAAAGCAAAATCAAAAGTTAGCAAAAGCCAGGCTGCCTCTAGTTTGTCCCCTTCCTATACTGTACAATGTCCATGGATTATAAAAAGTTATTGTGAAAAGAGACTTTTTATGCATAGGAACCATACATGCTGATGGCCTTTCTTGTGCAAGTGAGACTCCTGATGTTACAGAGTTGTCATAAGATACCAACATATATTCCGAAACAAAGTAGTTCCAATAACAGTTTTTGAAAGAAAGAGCAAATTGTTGGAGCAGAGAACTAAGGAAGCTTTTATCAGTGGTAAGGGGATCTGGCAGATAAATGCCAAAAACATCTGGGCAGCAGTATGATATAATGGTTAGAGTGTCAAAATAGGATTCAGGAACCCTGGATTCAAACCCCTGCAAAGGCATGGAATCTCACGGGGGTGGGCAATGAAAAACAACTCACTGAACATCTCACAAAGCTCTAGTAGGGTTGATGAGGTCAGAAGTAACTTGAGAGCATATTAAAGCAATACAGGCCAGAATGTGCACAGGATGGAAAACAATATTTTTGGGGGGGAGAAATAGAAAATATGTCACAAAACCCACAAAATCAAGCAAACATGGACACTGTTACTCACTTTACTGTCATTCTAACCTCAGGTTGTAGATATGCTCAGAAGCAATGGATCCTGGAGCAAAGTTTATAGCAAAATCTAATCCCCCCCCCAACTAGATCTTCTTGCACTTTCATCTCGAAAACTCTAGCCAAGACACCATTCTGCTTCTAATTGCAGTTGCCTATTTTAGAACGCC
Source organism: Phrynocephalus guinanensis (assembly GCA_037367245.1). Taxonomy (NCBI): domain Eukaryota; kingdom Metazoa; phylum Chordata; class Lepidosauria; order Squamata; family Agamidae; genus Phrynocephalus; species Phrynocephalus guinanensis. Next base: position 87,524,492 of record CM074740.1, on the reverse strand, counting down.
AGCGGGAGAGGCTTAATAGCACATTTCACCACTTAAAATTATACCCATCAAAGAGAAGAGATAAAAGCCAGTTATGCTCCTAAAGCTTTGAGATGCAGGACTTGGTCCCCACTCCCCCCACCCCCAAAAGATACCATGTTTCTTCCCTCTGCCTTCTGTGATTCATTTCCACTGTGCTACGCCCCCCCCCCAATACATACCTGAGTTTTTTTTTGGGGGGGAAAGGTTAAGTGAAGGATCAATAGCACATTTGAAAAGCCAGATTTATGGAACAAGGTAATCCATCCTTTCCTTTTTGAAGTCATGCTGTCCCAGCCCTGTCAAAGCCCCATGACACTGCCCCATGGGGATCATTTTTGCAATTGCATTTGTTTTAGCTAAGTGATGTGAATGGTCCATGCCATCAGCCTTCCTATCTCATGTTTACTATTTGTGATAAAAATCAATCAATGTTTTCCCTGTGTAAATTTATAACCTCACATTCTCTAAGCTGATCCTAAGCCAATATTGTATACAATTTGATTTGCTGAAGGTACCCAAGAAGTAATGGAAGACACAACGTTGTCCGTTTTTCCTCTGGGGCTGCAAGCAGCCCATCATCAATTCAGATACTGTGCATGTTTGCTTAGAACCAACTTCAAAGGGACTTACTCACAGGTAGGTCTGAGTAGGATTGCAGCCTTATTTCCAAATCTCTGCCCAGAAGCAAGGAGAAGAACTTGGATCACACCGTAACCCACATACATCTTTTGTAAGATGGTTAGCGAACTAAGACCCCAGATAAGATGCAGTACTTTTGTTAGAGGCACCTACTTTCTATATTTTAATTATACATTTTAAATATTTTAATCATACTTCAGTGCCATCACTTAGTCCAAAAGCAGGCTATAAATTTAATAATAAATAATTCCTACTTACAGTACATATGCTCTGTTTACGGTAATTCCAGTTCAGAGCTGAGCAGGTAAGGGGGATTCCTATTCTCAATATTCTGTGTCTGAAAGGACAGCATCTTGTAATGACTGTACATGTCATACCCCTGATAACCATGGGAAGAATCCCATTTTCCTACCTTACCTTAATAAAGGCAAAGGTGTGCAGGTGAAACACAAAAAATTAGAATATCATGCAAAAGTTCATTTATTTCAGTAATGCAACTTTAAATGCGAAACTAATATATGAGATAGATTCAAAGCGAGATAGTTCAAGCCTTAAGTTGTTATAATTGTAATGATTATGGCTTACAGCTTATGAAAAACCCCAAATTCTTGATCTCCGACAATTAGAATATTACATGAAAGCAACAAAAAAAAAGAATTTTAAACAGAACAATATCGGGCCTGTGAAAAGTATAAGCATGCATATATACTCAGTACTGACTTCATTTTCCAACAGGACTTGGCACCTACCCACACTGCGAAAAGTACCAAAACCTGGTTCAGTGACCATGGGATCACTGTGCTTGATTGGCCAGCAAACTTGCCTGACCTGAACCCCATAGAGAATCTATAGGGCATTGCCAAGAGAAAGAGGAGGGACATGAGACTGAACAATGCAGAAGAGCTGAAGGCCACTATTGAAGCATCCTTGTCTTCCGTAACACCTCAGCAGTGCCACAGGCTGGTAGCATCCATGCCACGCTGCATTGAGGCAGTAACTGATGCAAAAGGGGCCCAAACCAAGTACAGTACTGAGTACATATGCATGCTTATACTTTTCAGAGGCCCGATATTGTTCTATTTACAATCCTTGTTTTATTGCTTTCGTATAATATTCTAATTGTCAGAGATTGAGAATTTGGGGGTTTTCATAAGCTGTAAGCCATAATCATCACAATTATAACAAATTAAAGCTTGAACTATCTCACTTTGCATGTAATGAGTCTATCTCATATATTACTTTCACCTTTAAAGTTGCATTACTGAAATAAATGAACTTTGCACAATATTCTAAATCACCTGTATATTCACCTATAATTCACCTTTTCTTTTGTCTTTTTCCCCTCTCTCTTGCCGGATTGTGTATTTTTCTTTTCTTTTGTTATGTTCTTCATGGTTATTGCTTTTAATTGGAAGATTGATTGTTGTCATGGGTGTCTATTTGGGCAGTTTGTTTTTGCAATTTGTTGTACACCGCCCAGAGTTCCCGAGGGAAAATTGGGAGGTTAACAAGTACATAAATAAATAAATAAATAAATAAATAAATAAATAAATAAATAAATAAAAATAAATAGTTCCCTACCCTCCTGCAGATTCTCCCATGCAGGACCAGTCACACACTGGTTGTGAAAGAAGGTGCACAACCACTTCCATAACCTGAATGGTAATCAACCAAACTGGGGCAAGCCTCTCAATGACTGCCCTTCTGCCCATAGTTTTCTTCATTTTGGTCCATTGATTTCTCAGCAATGTCACCCCACTGATCAGTATAGAAGCACATCAAAGTTGCTTTCTAAATCTACCAGTGAAGAAAAGACAGAAGAGAAAGAGTAACTGGTGGAGGGGGGAGAGAGAGAATTATGCAGCCATAATCCTCAGAAAGAAGTTCTTCATTTCCCCTCCCCCCCGCTTGCCTTGAAACTGGTTTCAGCCTTCACTGAGACTTTGTGTTGGACTATCTTAGTGCAGAAGACTTAATATCTAGGCTAATCCCTCCACAGCATGTATCTAGACAAATCCGCTTAGACATTTAGCCAGAGTCATTTTTACTGGTGCTTTCTTACTTTCACATGCATAAACCTGAACATTTAAAAAAAACTGAAGTTTTTTTAAAAAATATAAAATTTAATTCAAAGACATTAAACAAGTGACTATAGATCATCAGGTAAGGAAAGTATTTCCTTTAATTTTAGCAGAATATGCAACACTAAGAATGAATGTCCTTGACTATGGAAATCAATGATTTTTAGATGAGCACAACCATTTTTATTCCTTTACCAAACCAAAACAACTACACAGGAGGTAAATATCCCAATTAAGTTTTGTTTATGTTTTTTGCCACTGATGGATGAATGTTGCCACAGCTGGCCCTTCTGTTAGGTGGAGTGAAGTGAACATCTCAGGTAGCTGTTTGGGGGTATTTTGAAAGGGCAGCAAATTGCCAATGATTTACTTTGCAGAGTTCATATTTTGTTATTCCTTATTACTCTGCTTTTACTGCCAGAGATGTAGATAAGTGCTTTCCCTCCATATTTTTCTTGTGTGTCAAAATACGTTGGGCTGTTGTCACGCATCTTGATTTGCATGAGTAGGGAGGGTAACCACCAGGGCCGGTGCGTCCATTAAGGCGAACTAGGCAATTGCCTAGGGTGCCAAAATGGAGAAAGGGCGCTGGCCAGCCTGCCACCCCCCCCCGCTGCCACCCCGCTGCTGGCCACCGCCGTCCGTCCCCCCACCGCCCACCAGCTGCCCGTAGCCGTCCGCCCATCGCTGCCCGTCGCCGTCCGCCTGCCACACCTTGCGCCCATCACCGCCCACCCTTCCCGTGCCCATCGCCGTCTGTCCCCCGCCATCCACCGCTGCCCCCCCCGCCGCCTGCCCGCCGCCCCCGCCTGCCACCCGCCCCACCACCCCCGCTCCTCGCCTAGGGCGCAAAAAAAAACTAGCACCGGCCCTGGTAACCACATGCGGCTCCGTCTCAAAGCAAAAAGTACTCCTTATATACTGCCGCACAGCAATTAAAGCACTCCCTGGGCAGTTTACAATGTTTATATGCAGGCTACACATTACCCCACCCCCAGTGAGCTAGGTACTCATTTCACCAAACTCAGAAGGATGGAAGGCTGAGTGAACCTTGAATCTGCTACCTGGAATCGAACCTCAGGTCGTGAGCACAGTTGTGGCTGCAGTACAGCAGTTTAACCACAGCACCACAATGCTCAAATGTCTAGATCCAGCTAGACAAATGTATTCATGGAAAATTTATTGCCTTAGGGAATCTTTAAAACCCATACCTAGCATTTCCTAAGCAAATGTTGTGAAACTTCTCTTGCACCACTTTTCAACAGCTGGAGGTAAGAAGCATGTATTTTTTTCTTTTTAGAACTGGTTTAGTACTTTTCCTACTAGCCACTAGGGAATTTGGGATTTTTCTAATAAATAATAATAATTTAGTTCAAGAAAGAAGCTTCCCCATTCTCTGATTTGAAGTCTTGTTGCCTAACCCTGTCTGTGATCTATGACTGAATGAAAACTGCTGTGGATTCTCTATACAGGTTTCAATTTTCTAAGACAAAGACCAAACATTAATACTTCAGGATGAACTCTAACACCCCTGCATCATCAAATAAATTGTATATGTGCAGAGCCTTTCTCTTTACATCTCAAGACACCATAAACCACACAGTCCTAAAATCGTGTTTTTTCCCGCTCTTTTCCCTTCCTCCTGCTTACTTTTTTGGCATCTTGCCTGAGGAAACGACCCCAAGAGTAAACACATATTGCATGCTATTTTTGGTTGGCCTAATACAGGTACTCTATTAGCCTAGTATGGATGATATGGTACTTTTATACCCATTCAAGTTTCTCCAAGTGGTCAGCCTAAATGAGAGTATCAGAGGACAAAATTGCCTTTCTGCAAGGACAGAGCAACTAACTTGTTAGATCTAACTAAATGTCTTGCCCAGCATTTGGTTCCTGAAGTTGTAACAGAACAAAAACATCTTTCTGGAAAGTCTTAAAGTATGATACATGACAGCAGCAGACTTCTAATGTTACTCTGCCCTCTTCCAATTACCTCAGGAATTAGTCTGAGGTAGCTACTGAAGGAAGAGGTCCCCCACCTTCCTCATTGTCTATTTCCCCCTTGAAAGCCATCTAAACCAGAAGCCATAAATTACTTATAAATTATGCAGCTCAATTCATACCCTTTCTGAATCTACTACCCAACCCATTAAAGAAAAACAAAAGAAAAGAAAAGACACAAACATGTGGCACACCTCATTCTGCTGCTATATGTCTGAAGAAGAGCACATGTGCACGAAACGTCACATTAAAATATGGAAGTTAGTCTTTAAGGTGCCACATGTTTGTGTCTTTTGTATTGTTTTGTTTTTCTTTATTTTTTGCCTGACAATCATCAGGGTAAGCCCATTGTAATAAAGCCAGATGCTGTGCTTAAAAAAATCCAGAGGAGCCTGCTTTCTCCCACTCCAACACACAAATAGTTGCTTTAGTATACCACAACAAAGCAGACACACATATCATTATAACCAACATACTCTGCGCCTATGTGCAGCTGCTGCTCTACTTTTCAAATTCCCACATGCTCCAAACCTAGTTTATTATAAATACAGATTCTCAATTACCCAAATAAATTTTTTTAACTAAGATACTTGTGAGGAAATCCATGTTGGAATTGCTTTGCAGACTTGTGCGAAAACATCAATTTATGTGGCACTTCAAAGCCCAGTTTTATTTGGCTCAAGCTTTTAGGAATTGAATATATACTTAGTCTTATCTTTCACTTATCACTGAACTGTTGTCTTGTGCGGCTGCAACAAACACCACTACCAATCCACCCTCAACATTTCTACTCCACGGAAAAGGTTACCTAGTGAAACCTGCCATGAGGTCTTAAGAGTTTCTTTCACATTTCAGAGTATCTTACAATTGGATGGTTTTTAATGGTTTTTCAGAATGTACTACGCATCAAACTGACTGAACAAAGGGTAAAACTCAGCATGCACATATAAGTGTATGTGTGCACATCTCTTTCTCTTTTTGTTTTCGTTTATTATTCTGGCCTCTGGCATAACCTTAAATTAAAATTTATTTTTTTCCTAAATATAAAGGCTAAGAATAATTCTCACTCTACTGTGCAAACTGTGCTATTGCTTCTCACTAACAAAGGGCTTCAGAAACAGATGGCAGCCAGCAAGTTGCACAGATGCTTTGTCTGTAGAGTGCAAACTAGGCCTCCGTTGCCCATCCAAGTCAGGCATCACATTGTGAAGCACTGACCCTAACAAATCCATTTTGTTCCTCTGTCACTATGCTTAAACCCAGGCAAATGAAACTGACATAACAACAGTAAGCAGTGGTGCAAACCAGAGACAATCTTAAATAGTCTTACAAGTCCCCAAAAGCAAAATGTTTCTGCATTTGGCATTTTGTAGAGGAATTGACGAAAAAGTTGTCTATTTAGAAACATACATGGTGGGATCCAAATTTACTTATATAAATTTCAACACGTCTGACTAAAATGGGATTTCTAACTGACAAAAATCACACTGATTTCAGTGGCCCCATGCCCAAATAAGAGTCTAACCCTATATGTTGCAGCAATATTTTGATACCCAAATATTAAACCGTTGTTCTACCAGGAATATTGCTGATCTGCAAGAACTCTGACTGCACATCTGAATAGATAAAAGGAGGGGTACATTTGAATCACAAGGCAAACAAATATAACTACAATCACTTGTTTTGATTGCCGAGTGTCAGAATTTTATATTAGTATTTCAGGGTCTGCTTTTTAATGGCATTTTTTCCTTTTCTTCTCCCTCATTCCACTTCTAGCATCTAAGGGGCACTGATCCTACAACAGCACACTCACAAACTGCATGGGAATTCAACACAGCAAATCACTGGAAGAACACTTCGCATTTTCAGAAGAAAAAATACATTTTTGAATGAAAGCAGTGGGTGTGAGGTGAGAGGAACACACTTTTGCTTTCAAGGAGGGGGGGGAAATAGCTTTCTGGAGGCCTCCAGGAAGATAATTCTCCTTGCTTTTAATAAATCAGGGCTGGAGACATGAGCAAAAAACCAAGTCATTCATTGCCTATCCCTCCTGTATGATCTCTCAGCTATTGCAAACAAATTTATTTATTTGTATTTTTGATACTGCCAAGTTTAATTCATAGAACAACTCCAGGCAGTGCACAAGTAAAGTTAAAACAATCAAATAAAAATAACATTTTATATATGTTAAGTACAGTAAACATAATAAACATAGAACAAACAAATCATAATAGGGAGTCAGGTAGGTGGCAGGTAACGTGCAGCACTTTCCTTGATGTGTCAAGGTAAGCAGTATCTAAAATTGAACACTTGCCATGCACTGTATTTCCTATCCTCCATATAACAGTAATAATTGCATGTTGAAATGTAAACCCTTTTCAAAGTGTTCTAGGCAGAGAATACACATAAGTGTATTCTTGTGAGGGTGCCTTGGGAATGTGCAGCTTACCCAAGGCCACACAGGCTGGATCTTCTCCTAGGATGAACAGTGGGGACGTGAACTCACACAACATCTGGCTCAGCAGCCAGATACATAAGCCACTGAACTATCCAGCTGCCCATCTTCCTTATACCATATACTATTTCCTATATACAGTATGAGATGTAATAATTTGTTTGGCTTGTTTGTTACATTTTTCTATCCCCCATCTAGAAGCAAGCCACTACTCTGAGTAGTTTACAGCAATATAAACAAATCCTTCCTACTGCACAACTGTAAAAATACCAAACAATTATCCGACAAAAACCACAATTGCAACAGCTGTAAACATACTCTTTTAGACTAAGAAGAATTAAAAATGAAAAACAATACATCAAGCAGGTCTCCCACAAAGGGAGGATACTCTCAAAAGTCTCTTTGAAAAGCACAAATTTCACAAGCTTTCTAAAGGGAGTCATGTGTGTGTGTGTGTGTTGTGTCGTTACAGTCGCGACCGACTCTTCGTGACTCCATGCCCATGGAGCTTTCTTGGCAGGAATACTGGAGTGGTTTGCCAGTTCCTACTCCAGGCGCCTACAACACCTGGTATTCCCTGGTGGTCTCCCATCCAAGTACTAACCAGGGCCGACCCTGCTTAGCTTCTGAGATCAGGCGATATCGGATGTGCTCAGGGCATCTAGGCAGCAAAGGGAGTCATATCACACCATAATCACTGCCTCCAGATGCAAAAAAAAGAGAGAGTGAGAGAGAGAGTCGGTCCCATGGATATAATCTCAGTGATAAAACCTAAGCAATCACTATGAGGCACAGGGAAAATCCAGATCTAGACAAATAGGCTGCACTGCTAAGAAGTGATCAAGAATAAAACAACAGAGGAAAGATAATGTGATCATCTACCATGCTAGTGACTGGGAACAACTTTTTTGCTTAAAGGATGATGCACGTGAAAGCAGGCTGTGTGGTCTGACCACAAAGTCACCTGGACTTATTCATATCTCCTTTTAAAATTATTTAGTCCACCAAACTAAATTTTCTAAAATCAAGGTCCGAAGCATTTGAGAATGTTGTCTAAGAGGTCTGCTCTTCAGATCCTGAAAAGCTACTCAGCCTAATTGACCACACAGTGAGGCCACGAGCTGACAATCTACATTCACAGTGTCTTACCATCTCTGTTGTCGTTGCTCACATGGCCACCAGCGATGTTTTCAGGTGGTAAGCTGTTTTGGCAATGATGGAAGGTACCACTCTAAGGACTGCTCAGAGTAGCCCACTAGCTAGATGGGTGGTATATAAATAAATAAATAAATAAATAAATAAATAAATAAAAATAAATAAATAAAGTCCATATCAGAGAAGCCAGCTTTCTCTCATTTCTCTGTAACTGATATCACACCTAGTTTCTGTTGGTATACTGTCTCTAGGTATTCAGTTTTCTTGATGTTTTGGTGGTTGAGGGGTTCAGTCCATGTCTCAAATTGCCACCACAGTCCATTCCTAGTGGTAGACACACCTCATAGTTCTATTTTAGAAATATATTAAGCTTGCTTAATTATTTGAAAATAACACTCCCTAACAATGTGTAATTATTTCTTTTACTCAACAAAAACAATCACCTTAGCTCAGTGTTATAGAAGTCCAAATGTGTTCTTAACGCCTTTATTGTTACCAAATAGCATGTGAGCACTTATCTCCCCCAGAATTCTCCACTAGATTGGTAGACAATCAATAAAAGGCCAAGGAAAAGTGAGTGCTGTTGAGGTTTATCACTTCAACTCTTAAAACTTCCAAGGACTCAACAGAACGCAGGATGAAACTCTATCCAGAGCTTCCAAATGCAGAAACAATGGCACAAAGCAACAGGTGTGAGCCAAAATGGAGTCAGTCCAAGCCAAACAAAAAACCGCCAAAATCCAACATAGCTTATTTTCTTTTTTACGCAAGGCTCATTCATCCTAAGTGAACAATTACATACCGCATTCTCCCTAATTTTCACGCTGCAGTACTTCAAACTGCATAAACCCAACTGCCTGCCAGGTTGCCCTAGTTTGCACTTCCATCCATAAATATTTCATGTATCAGGGCTATTTATGTTATCTGCTGCTCTCAATGTGTTTTAACAGCCACACTTTTCCTCACATGATGGCAGCAGTCTATTTAGAACAGCAGCTGTAGACACTGACAGACTGACTTGCCATCTCAAACAGCACAGCTGATCTTGTGACGTCAGAGCTAAAAAGATGCTGTGATAAAATAGTTAGAATACCTTTTTATGAGTGGGTGGGTGGGGGACTTTGTCCTATAACAAAAAGGCTGAATGTGGGCACAACAATCACTCATAATTTGCTTTCATTTACCACAATTAAACATTATACCTGAACATATGAAATATGGGTCAGATTTGTGCACATATTAGGATATGAAACCATGGTTTAGTGCTCTCTTGCAAAAGTTAGTTGTTTTTTCTTCTTCCTTTCGTTTACCTCTTACTTCCTCCACTCCCTCCACTGCCGCCATCTCACCCTCCGTTGGTTCTGTTCGGAGGTTGTTGTTTTTTTTCTTTCTCTTATTTTATGTGCTTTTTAACATTGTTAGCCGCCCAGAGTTCCCGCTGGGAAGATGGGCGGGATATAAGTTGATAAATAAATAAATAAATAAATAAATAAATAAATAAATTATGGTTCAGTGTTACTTGGTTAACTCCATTCTCCCATGCAGAACAAGACACAAGTCCCACACCATATATCCCTGAAGGGACAAAGTTGGGATCAGCTGGTTAATCATACTTCAACATGCATGTTTGGGATCATAACCAAAATAAGAGCTGCAAGCCACAGGTAGCTCTAACTATGATTTATTATTGATTGGTAAATGTATGCTACCAGTATTGGAAATGAATAATAGAAAACACAACTGAAATAGGACACTTTTAGCTTGAAAAATTACCTTGATAGATGGAGTGGGTAAAAAGATGTAGATGAATTAATTTCTTTAACTTGACTCAAAACTAAAGAGTTTGTATTGGAATAACATTTGTCTGTCAGATTACAAGAATCTTCTTTGTTTGCACTGTTGTATATAATGTCTCTACCAACTTAGCTGCAAATGATAGTATACAATATATCGTAATACTCCTTGCTCTCCAAAACATGATTCTCTGTAGGAACTCTTTGCCTACAAAGCATGGCTGGATACAAAATCAGAAACAGAATGATGGCTTCCAAGCAACACTACGGAACTGACGTGAAATCTTGAACACACAAGGATGGAAGTCTTCCACTAAAAACATTGGCAGCCAAATTCCTGTGCTGATACATGACAGATATGCAACAGTTAAGAAAAAAGAGATACTTCACAAGAGGCCCAAACTTATGTACAGAAACACAAACTACCACGAAAATCACTGAGCAAACTTTATGATAGACCAGCAGCCCACCTATCTAAACCAGGCTAGATATAAAGACCAAGACACTGTTTGGGGGGTCCACTGCAGACTGGAGGGCAGACCCATATGGAACTCTATAAACTCTATGTATTGACCAATCAGAAATCCCAGCGAGCCAGAGTGCTCCTTCACTCTCAGTGGACAAACATTATTTCAGCTGGCTGCACAAGCACACACAGCAACAATATTTTATTCCCTGATATCTGAAAACAGCGCACCAATTGCATTAATTCAGCCTTTTTTCCAGAAAAGCAAATAACTGTCTAGCTATACTGCTTACCTTATGTACCAGCAAGGTGAAATTGATTTATAATGACCCTAATAGGACTTTCGTGAGCCTAGATGCCCTAAGCACATCCGATCTCGCCCAATTTCGGAAGCTAAGCAGGGTCGACCCTGGTTAGTACTTGGATGGGAGACCACCAGGGAATACCAGGTGCTGTAGCCGTCTGGAGTAGGAACTGGCAAGCCACTCCAGTATTCCTGCCAAGAAAACTCCATGGACATGGGGTCACGAAGAGTCAGTCACGACTGTAACGACACAACACACACACACACAATAGGACTTTCAAGGTGCATGAGACATTTAATGAGTGTTTTTACAAGTTCCACTCGTCCACTCAGTTTCCATGCCCAATTGGAGATCTCAATTCAGGCCTCCCAAATCACAGTCTGTCACTCTATCCAGTATACCATAGTGGGTACTCTATAGTACAAGTTGTTGTTGTTGTTGTTGTTGTTGTTGTTGTTGTTGTTGTTGTTGTTGTTGTTGTTGTTGTTGTTGTTGTTGTCATAACCAACTCTTTGTCACCCCATGTCCATGGAGTTTTTTTTTGGCAGGAATACTGGAGTGGCTTGCCAGTTCCTACTCCAGGCGCCTACAGCACTTGGTATTCCCTGGTGGTCGCTCATCCAAGTACTAGCCTGGCTTGACCCTGCTTAGCGTCCGAGATCAGGCGAGATCAGATGTGCTCAGGGCATCTAGGTATATAAATACATAAATAAATAAAAATAAATAAATAAATTAGCTGTGTCTAAATACAGAAACTGATGAAATATCTATGAATTTGTGTCCTAAATTTTTTGGACCATTGCTATCATAGCATGAGGGGAAATGGCCTGTTATCATAATCCAATATTAAAGTTTGCCTGTATCCTTCTACAATAATATAAAATTGAAATACCGTTATTGGCTTTCACACAAACATAAATATTTAAATTCTAAAACTACAGTTCAAAACAGAACAGCTATTTGCCAACAATGACACACACATACACAAACACAGGAGGAAGTGTCAGAAGATAGCTATCATAATGCAGTATCACACAACAATAGTATTCTCTCTGCATCACCCACTATCTATGAAAGGTGGCAAGACGTAAAGGAAAATCTATGGTACAAGAGAAAAATGGGTTAGTCCACGAAATCTCATATTGAAGTGTAGCAGCAAGTCTTTAATGTGCCACAATACTTTTGTCATGTTTATTTTTAATTTTGCCCAACATAGTTCAGATAATATTTTGAGAATAATCCACCAAGATTGAAGATGCTTTATCAACACAGATGGCATTAAACAGCCATTGTTGTACTGCTATTTTTCAGGAAATAGCAAATGCATAGAAAGACAAGGCATTGGAACAAAACCAAAAGAGGATATATTATATTATCTGGATACATAATTTCCTATAAATCATAATCTGCCAAGTACATCATTTAAATAGATTTCTGGTTATGTCATTACAAATTTATCTCCCTAGGTTCCCAAAGGGAACATTTCAATCAATATTAATGGTATTTTAAGTGCCATCTATATTACATTCTCATTTTAGTCTAATAGTTTCTGAAATTATAAAACACAGATGTTTATGCTTCTTCTAGATTGGAAGCTGTAAAATTACTTTTTGGATTACATACAATCCCATCTGCTAGTTCTGATTTTTGTGAGGGGGGAAAAGAGTGTCCCTCTTTCTATCCACTTTACTCATGCCCTACATTATTTTGTATGTCTCAGTCATATCCCCCCTCAGGTGCTTTTCCAGACTAAGGAGCCCCAAATGCTATAGCCTTTCCTCACAAGGGAGGTCCCCCAGCCCAGTAATCATTTTAGTTGCTCTCTTTTGCACCTTTTCCAGTTCCACTAAAAATTTTTTTTGAGTTGCAGTGACCAGAACTGTCCCACAAATCACAAACTAAGAACAGGAAACATCTTCTCATCGGTGTTCAATAACTTGCTCATTGTTTACTTCAGGAGCTCTAGCGGCAAGACTTTCACAGAAAAGAGAATGACTTGGGAATATATTATCACTCATCAAGCCATAGTAAAAAAACAACAACAACCAGAAAGTCTCATTCCACTGAAATAAATTCTGAGATTTTTTTTTGTTGCGGTGACCAGAACTGTATGCAATACTCCAGGTATGGTCTTACTATCATTTTGTACAATGGCACTATAATGTTGGCTGTTTTATTTTCAGTCCCCTTTTTGATTAACCCTAGCATGGAATTGGCCTTCTTCACCACTACCACACACTGGGTAGACACTTTCATTGAGCTCTCCACCAGCACACCAAGATCTCTTTCCTGATCCATCACAGGTAGCTCAGAACACCTGTTCTCAGCTTTGGAAATGTCCTGCAAATCACAAATCATGAAAGCATCTTATTTCCCAAGGCTAGAAACATCATGATGAACACAAGACCAAGATGAGAGTGAGAAGCTGTAGGGAAAAGTTCAGGTCTCTTGTACACCACAGTAACTTCAAATCAGTTCCATTTAAAAAGATAATTTAACTCCTCCTAATATTACATTCTGAATAGAGTACAAGTATCACTTTTTAAAATTCTTAATATATTTATTTATTTTATTTTATTTTCAAACTTATATACCTCAGCCTATTTCCCGCAAAATACCTGGCAACTATCCTAGCCCCACTGCTGGGACACACGGACCACCACGTACACAACTCAGAAGAGTTTGTTTCTAAAGTCAGGGAACTCAAACTGGATACAGAGGAAACCATGGTATCCTTTGATGTTACATCACTCTTTACCAGCATACCCACCACTGATGCGCTAATAATGGTAAAGAGAAGATTAAGAGAAGACAGCACCCTCACCTCCAGAAGCCGCCTCAGCCCAGACCAGATAGGCCTGCTCCTGGACCTGTGTCTGAACACCACATATTTCATGTACAGAGGGGACTTCTACAGACAGAAGCATGGCTGTGCCATGGGTTCCCCAGTGTCACAAATTGTAGCAAACCTATACATGGAAGAAGTGGAGAAGAAGGCACTCAACACCTTCCCAGGGACAACATCATCCCACTGGTTCAGGTATGTAGATGATACCTGGGTTAAAATAAAGACGCAGGAAGTACAGGCCTTTACAGACCACATCAACGCAGTGGATCCTAATATTAAGTTCACTAGGGAAGACACCCAAGACAACAGGCTGGCTTTCCTGGATTGTGCAGTCATCATCAGACCTGACCGTGGCCTAGGAGTAGAAGTTTACAGGAAACCCACCCACACAGATCAATACTTACTGTTTGACTCCCACCATCCATTACAACACAAACTAGGAGTCATCAGGACCCTAAGCCACAGAGCAGAGAGCATCCCCACCTCCTCAGAAGCCAAGAAGAAGGAAGACAGGCACCTGAACACAGCACTTAAGGCCTGTGGATATCCAAGGTGGGCCTTCAACAAAGCAGTGGGCCATCCCAGAAGAACAAGGGATCAGTCTGAGACCCAGACCCGACGGAAGAACCTGGTCATTCCCTACATGGCGGGAGTGTCGGAGAAGCTTAAAAGGATTTTTGGCAAACACCACATCCCTGTTTATTTCAAACCCATGAACACACTAAGGCAGAGACTTGTCCACCCAAAGGATCCGATACCAAACCATAAAAGGAGCAATATAGTATATGCAGTCCAATGCAGTGAAGAGTGTTCAGACCTCTACATTGGAGAAACTAAACAGCCATTAAACAGAAGAATGGCCCAACATAGGAGAGGTAACAGCTCAGGACCAGAATCAGCAGTACACCTCCATTTGAAGGAAAAAGGCCACTCTTTCAAAGATGAGGATGTACACATATTAGACAAAGAAGAGAGGTGGTTTGAGAGAGGAGTAAGGGAAGCCATTCATGTTAGCATTGAAAATCCCTCTCTCAACAGAGGTGGGGGGCTCCGGCATAGTCTAGCTGCTACTTATCAGGCTGTACTTTCCAAACTACCCAGGCAAATCAAGGAGCCTTCACCACCAGGTCACAGCTAAGGACCCATTCTTGATGGGTTTCAACACCTTAGGCCATTGTTTACCTTAAGGCCATGGACACTAATGTCTCCCTAACGAGCCTATTCAGGCTTTGTTCATCTTATGAGCCAATCAGACCAGGGGACAAGAGGTCAAGCTGACTATAAGAAGGTCTCTTGCACTAGCTGTATTCAGACTGATGAAGCTGTTTGGATGAACAGCGAAACGTTTCTATCTCTCAAAAAAGAAGTCCAGTAGCCATGACTCAACTCCCAGTTAAACGAACCTGGATGACTGAGAATCTTCACAGACGTATTTCCCGAAGGGAACTCAGGGCGGTTTACACAAAATTAAAAACAATAGCAGTTATAACAGATAAAGACAAAGTTGGCAAGAGGCGGGGGAAAGAAAAAATATATATCCCTTTTGTGTGTAAATTTTAGACTGAATAGTGCTTTCAAGAATTGTTATCTGCTGGCACCCACCGCCATTTTGTACGATTGTTTCTCAAGAGATTTACAAGCAAACCTGGAAATAAGAAGTCTGGGATCTACTGCTCTAGCATAACCCTCTTCCAATTTCGTTTGCCTCTCCTTATTTCCTCACCATTGTTACATATATTTAAGTAGCCCATTGTGAATGATGGACAGAGAGAAGACGCCGTGATTGCGGCTTCCCTTAGAGCAGTTGTTCCCAACCTTGAGTAACCCAAGTGTTCTTGGACATTCCCAGAAATTCCGGACAGCACAGCTAATGGCAAAGACTCCCCTATAACCCTGACAAAAAGTCAAGAACCATTCCACTCATAGAAAACCTTGGAGAAGGAGCTTCTGTCATTCAATAAAATGATTATACAGTAGGACCCCAGTATCTGCTGGGGATTGGTTCCAGGACTTCCCATGGATAACAAAAAAACAAACATGGATAAGAGAGAACTCCAAGCACCCCCACCAAAAAACCTGCTGTTTTGTGACAGTAGCTTACTTTACGGCTGCCGTTTTGCGGCAGTAGCTTGCTTTACAGCTGCTGTTTGTGACAGTAGCTTGCTTTACGTCTGATGTTTCATGTCAGTAGCTTGCTTTACAGCTGCTGTTTGTGACATTATATTTGCAGCTGCTGAATTATTTAATTTTTCCTTTGTCAACTGTGGATAACTGAATCAGTGGATGGGGAGGCTACTGTATCATAAACATGGATAAGAGAGAACTCCAAGCACCCCCACCAAAAAACCTGCTGTTTTGTGACAGTAGCTTGCTTTACAGCTGCTGTTTTGTGACAGTAGCTTACTTTACGGCTGCCGTTTTGCGGCAGTAGCTTGCTTTACAGCTGCTGTTTGTGACAGTAGCTTGCTTTACGTCTGATGTTTCATGTCAGTAGCTTGCTTTACAGCTGCTGTTTGTGACATTATATTTGCAGCTGCTGAATTATTTAATTTTTCCTTTGTCAACTGTGGATAACTGAATCAGTGGATGGGGAGGCTACTGTATCATAAACAGACTAGCGACTCACATTTCAAAACTATGACAAGAAACCCCCAGACCTATTTATAAATGAAAGGGTGTTTCTACTCCCAAAAATCTCTTTGAAAATGTTATTTTCCCTCGCCTTCTAGCCCCCCCCCCAAAAAAGGAAGACCAAAAAGTTCAACCACCAGAGAAATATTTCCTCCCAGAAATTCCTACGAACAAGTATCTTGCTTCAATAACAAAATTAACTTCAAAACCCTTTAAACAAATCAGGGGTATCTCTGTTTATGTTCCGCTTTATGCCTGTTTTACATAGCAGGCATATTACCAAGAGAATACATCTCAGATTCACTCTTCAGATATGATACTGTAAAACTGTTTCCCAGTGTTATTAATTGGGGAATTAGTTTGAAGAGCGACAGAACCAATGCCTTTAAGGTGCACAGTAGAGGATGAAATTCATTTCAACCTAATCGCTTGGCATTTGGTATGCAGAATGAATGCTGCTGTCAACAAAACAGCTGAACGATGAAAAATCTTGATGAAACACACTCTTTTGTTCCATAGTCGCCTGATCACAGTGTCAAGGAGAACTTGAACTTGGAGCAATGTTACTAATGTCTTTGCAGCTTAGTAAACAAGCTTTCATTTTTGAGCTGCCAAGCACATCTTGGGAATATTTCAGTTGTATTCTCAGTTCTCTCCACCATCACCCCGCATAGGTAAGCAAATGACCGTTGTGAAATGACCACAAAAGTAGTAATTCAATATCCTCATCAGAAATCACTTCAGACAGGTTAACAGCCCATTTATAATACCCAAATTGCAAATGAAACAAAAGGAAAAAATGGCTAAATATTTTATTAAAGATCAGCCTTTCTTCGCTTCCTTTCATTCATATACATTGATCAGGTAACTGAAGGGAAATCCAGCATCGTCATTATTCCATACATGTAGGTATGGGTTATGCTAGAGCAGCAGATCCCATACATGTTACTTCCTACATGTAGGGTTTTAGACGGCTGCCTCAGCAACAGATTTTGGCTACCATGAAAATGCAGTTTTCAAAGAGGTAGCCTTCTCAGTGTGTTTCAATATGCACAATACAAATAAAAAACAAGAGTTATAGCCACCTAAAAAGAATAACAAATTAATGCAAGAGACTTCTTTAGACATAAGTATGTAAACACAGAGAAAATGGCAGAGGCTAGGGACATAGTGAGATGGGAAAAAGAGGATGGCATTATATTGGCAATGAACGTACAAGGTGACAATGACATTGTTAACACCAGTAATGGGTTAATGTGCTGCTTACATCCCACTATTGGCAATCACTTTTTTTCTTCAGGAAATGTGCTGAGGGCTAAGGAAAATAACTCTTGGTATTTAGATATGGTATGTAATGTGCTAAGAAGGGGGCTACAGACTAGAAACCCTTCTTCACACACTACCTTGTCACGTTCGTTGTGCAACTTGTACAACCCTGATTTGGCCTATACAGTATTTCTTTCATATTGTGTTAATAGCTCTGGCCAAAAGAAAATGTTGAGAATGGCTATACTGGAATATTATGCATCCTGGTGTTTCTGTGTCTCAGGCAGCAAAACCTTTAGGGACAGCCCCAATTCAGGTCACCCCATTACAGTGCTGTCGAACTTATGGTACAGGTGCCAAAGGTGGCACTTAGAGCCCTTTCTGTGGGCATCCAACATCGCCCGTTCACAGCCACCTGTTTTCAGGTTAAATTGCTGTCTTGGCACTTTACAAAAATTAGTGGGTTTTGAATCCTAGTTTGGGCACTTGGTCTCTAAAAGGTTCGCCATCACTGCCCTATCACATACCTTTAAACTCAGAGAAATCCCCTCTGGATTCACTTCCCTGAATTATCTTTTTTTGCAGGATGGGGCTAAAATATATATTCTACTGGGGCTTTCACAAATGTGGTAACCTCCAAATGTACTAAATTGCAAGTTCCACTACAAGTTCCAAAAGAGTTTTATGCTCAATTTAGAGGAGATACAACATACATTTCAATATACCAAAAGTCCAGGACTTAAGATCACCTCATGAAATGAGCTGATACCTCATTCAGGACAGACAGCATACTCTTCACATAAGGCATAAACCCCTGTAGTTGTGAAGCACATCCGATCTCGCCTGATTTCGGAAGCTAAGCAGGGTCGGCCCTGGTTAGTACTTGGATGGGAGACCACCAGGGAAAACCAGGTGCTGTAGGCACCTGGAGTAGGAACCGACAAGCCACCTCAGTATTCCTGCCAAGAAAACTCCATGGACATGGAGTTACAGAGAGTCGGTCACGACTGTAATGACACAACACACATGCCTATGGGTTTTTTTTAGAAGACAGATTTATGCTTCTAAGTATACTTCTGTCAGAAAATGGAACAAACAAAACCACCAGCTAAGATTACTTCTTTCAATGCCACCAAAGTATGTGATTTCCAAGTTCTCTAGAGCTGTTCTTCAGGTGTGACTGCACCCAAAACAAGGAAACTGGGAAGGAAGTGCCATTTTGTCACTACTAAATATAAAAAAGTACTAGTTTTACTCCTGGGCTCCTACAGCTGCCACCTTTGCTTTTTATTTTCTGGGGACAAAAGGGGGAAATGGTGGATTGGCCTGATCTAAGAAAATTCAACTGCTAATCCCAAGCAAACTGCACTGAATGAGAACTATTAAATAATGGAATTCAACTGCCTTGGAAAGTGGGGGGATCTTTTTCACTGGATATTTGAAAACAGAGGTTGAATGGCCTTCCATCAGGAATGTGTTAGCTGTGAGTTTCCTGCACTGAGAGAGTCAATTCTGGTGCTAAATTTTTATCATTCTACTCTAATGCTAACTGGGGACTCAATGGTTTTAACTAAGTTCATTGGGTCTATTCTAGTTGGATCTGTCAGATATATCCAGACACTTGTATTCTCAAAAGCCATAAAACCATTTCCTCACTTGAAAGTATTGCTCACATGAAGGAGTGTCAAGGTATGTAATTATAATTAGCAGCACTAGAATAATAGAGCGCATTGCTCTAAGTGTGAAATGCTCACCAGAATGAATGCAAATTCCACAGCTCATGTTTAAATAAACAACTGATTCTCTCACTGCCTGAAAATAACAGCCTCCAATTTGGCCAGACCATGGAATTTTTAAAAAGCACAACCCTTCTGATTTAAATTCAACTGTTAATCCTAGCCTTCTTGGCTGCTACCCCCAGACTCTGGAACTCCCTACCACTAGAGGTGAGGAATGCCCCATCTCTGATGTCTTTCTGTAAATAGGCAGAGACCTTTCTCTTCAGGCAAGGTTTACCTGCTATGTGTCTTTTATATGAATCTACTATACATGGTCACAGATATATTGTGTTTATAACCACTTATAACCTTGTGTGATTGCATTGACACTATGTTTTCAATGTTAGTTCCATCACTCATAACTTTTACATGAATATTACTCTCTTTTCAACTGCTCACGTTCTCTTGTAGCTTTAACGTAATGTCGTCTTTTAATGCGGTAAAATGTCCCTCAATCCCCTGTTCTCAATACTTGAACATGTCTTAATTGTACTGGACTGTATATTATCCCTCGTTACTGTAAGCCACCTTGGGTCCTTTTCCAAAGAGAAAGGTGGGGTAAAAATACTATAAAAATAAAATAAAATAAATAGCTAGTATATATGTTTTTAGCCAGTGTTGACTCTCATTCAGCATCAGCAATAAATTCAATGAGTCTACTCTAGTTGGAATTTTGTTTAAACTGGATTTAGGCCACTGTACTGGAGTTTAATCACTACTTTTGAAAAAACATTTGTCCTTTTAATAGTAGCAACACTATAAATATGTTATTTTGATTTTTACATCCAGGTCTTTTACAAAAAACCCCACTAAAATAGAATAATAGGCAAAAGTTTCACCCAATAATGCACATATTACAAATGACTAACAAAGATTTCTTGTTACAAACACAAAAAGATGGTATTACCATTGGCGATACTACACTACAGTACTTCAAAAAACTGCATCATATGCCATCATAAAATACCACTGTGATACCAATGTGATACCACCGAGAGCATTTGATATTTCAAATTGGTTAATGTGCCTTCAAGTTATCTCTGATCTATGGTGCTCTAACAGAGATGTTGGTGTATGTGAGATGTTCAAGGAGTTTCCATGGCTGAGATAGGATTTGAACCCAGGTTTCCCAAGTTGTAGTCACCATGATAGATTTCATTTCAATTCTACCGTTGTCCAAAACTGGAGATGCCTTCCTTTTACCTTCTAGAAGAGGATACTTTCCAAATTAAACGTCCATCATGCAATTGCTTAGCCTCAAACACACAAGTCTACTGAGGCCCAGGTGTCAGCAACATCTATTTAACCTCTTCCCATGTTTTCAAATAGAAAAACATTGGTCTAAGGATGTGTCATTCATGTTTTTGAACTCTGACTTGAAGAATTCTCCAAAAATCCTCCATCTAGACTTCTGGGAGTTCAAACCCAGAGACCCACATCTAGCGATGGTTATAGTTCGCTCAGCTAGATCAGCATCTATCTGGCTGCTGCAAGCCTTGATTCCAATAGCTAATGTACAAAAAAGGGAAACTATCATTGTGCTTCTCAATAATTATACAAAGGGTGACTCTCAAAGAACTATGATTCCTAGGAAGCACTGCAGCAGTTTTTGTACATTAACAACAGAAAGCAGGCCTTGGGGAAGGCCCTGGTCCAATTAAGTAAAATGTATGTGTGGGTCTGCAGGCTTGAACTCCCAGAATTCTGTCTGGAGGTGGAGCTCAAGAAAATCACAATATCACATCCCTACAGTGGTTAAAGTGATTAACAGATGCTTCACAATACCTTTGAACTGTCAGCACCAGGAGGCATGCATTTTGGATGCACTTTTAAGGCCACTGTACAAGCAATCATGAATTGTTGCATGTGCATTATAACCATGGGTTTTATAAACAGATAAATGTTTATAAGCTTATATTATGGTCTTTAAAGTGATAAAATACTTTGTCTTGCACAGTCCTTCCCCTAAAACAACAGCTTTCTCTCCCCTGATCGTAAGATGCACATCTGCTTCCAGCTGTCCATGGACACTATTATTTATAGACAGGCTGGTGAGTGGGACACATCACCCCAAAACAATGCCATATCAGCAACAAAACAGATACAAAAAAGTTATGTGCAACACCTTCATTGTTGCCATTCACCAACAATGTGGTGGTGCAATTTGGCACCAACAGCTCATTCATGGTCAGCAATTTGCCACCATGACATGTGATTTTCCTTACAAAGGTGTAAATTGACCATAGGATTTTGACCTATCACTACACCCAAACGTAACAAGCACTTGCTTTCCAAGCTCTGCTCAGTTATTATTACATCCGATTATTTAATGCAAACTGCGTTGAGCATTCTCCTGGATTGAGAGGCAGTGCGGTAATCAAATTAGTAAAATAAGTAATAAAAAGTGTGACACTGGCTGAAATCCAGCAGCAAGCTGAAACCAGAGTAGGCCAACAAATCAATTGAATATACAGTGGAGTTGACTTCTCAAATTCCCACTGATACAAAGGGCCTACTCTACTTGCAACTTACTACTGGATTTCAGCCATAGTTAACTAAAAAGGCATTAGCTTTTTATTTTCATTAGCTGTCTTCTCTTCTCTCCAAAATCCTCCAAAATAATGCATCCCAGAGTCTAACTACTGCATTTCATGAAGTATGCTTTGGGCTATTAATGCTGATGTCACACTACATCACTTCAAGGCTGGCCCGGGAAGCAGAATGAAGGAACGCAAAGCAGTTCTACCACTGAACCTAATTATTTCTGACTAGCCCCATGGAGAAATTTTGTCTTTTGGACTACAGCTTCATAAAAACAGCAGAACTGTAAATGGCTATTTCGACTTTAGATCAGTGCTTAGCTTAGGTAATGAACTGGATGAGGAAGAACAAACTGAAACTAAACCCAGACAAGACAGAGATGCTTCCGGTCAGTCAAAAAGGAGATCAAGGGATAGGAATGCAACCTGTCCTAGAGGAGATTACTCGCTCCCCAATTGAAAAAAGAGGTACATTGCTTGAGGGTGCTCCTGGACTTATCCTTGAGCTTAGATGCCCAGGTCACAGCTGTGGCCAGAAGTGCATTTGCAAAATTAAAACTAATA
This sequence comes from Phrynocephalus guinanensis, assembly GCA_037367245.1. Classification (NCBI taxonomy): domain Eukaryota; kingdom Metazoa; phylum Chordata; class Lepidosauria; order Squamata; family Agamidae; genus Phrynocephalus; species Phrynocephalus guinanensis. The sequence goes on along the minus strand of CM074740.1, from coordinate 87,501,949 downwards.
CGCCAGTTACAGCCGTTTCTTGAGAAATCTGCTCTGGCCACTGTGACACATTCCCTAGTGACCTCCCGGCTGGACTATTGTAATGCGCTCAATGGAAAGTCTCAGGAAACTTCGACGGGTCCAGAACGCAGCAGCCAGATTGCTGACTGGGACAGCTTAGAGAGATCGCATTACACCCCTACTAAAGCAGCTCCACAGGCTGCCAATCACCTACCGGGCACAATTCAAGGTGCTGACCTTAACCTACAAGCACAAAATGGCCTGGGTCCAAGCTACCTTGAAGTTCGAATCTCACCATATGAACAAGCTTGGGTGCTAAGATCATCAGGAGAGGCCTTTCTCTCCATCCCACCACCTTCACAGGTACATCTTGTGGGAACCTATGAAAGGGCCTTCTTGACTGCTGCGCCCAGACTCTGGAACTTCCTCCCACTAGAGGCCAGGACTGCCCCGTCTCTGCTGTCTTTCCAGAAGCAGGCAAAGACCTTCCTCTTTAGTCAAGTTTTCCCTGAATGAGGGACTTCCTACTATATAACTTTATATGGATTACCATACATTGGCTGATTTCATAAGAACAGTGTTTTCCACGTTACTTTCTAGCCTGATTATTGATTTTTCTTTTCCTTTTGTATCCTCCTTGTAGCTCTACTGTTAACTTTTAATCTTCTAAGATGTTCATTAGAGGGTTCATCCTGCGGGAGAAATTTTGCAAGGTGTGCTTCTAACACTAAGCAGTGCCTAGATGGCATACCAATGAAGGGGCCATCAGCTGCATTTGGCTTTTTGAAGAACATGTGGAGCACAAGGGTATGGATAAGGTGAATAAAGCTTGTACAAAACTTAATTGAGTGTGGGTTATGGAATCTTAAGCTATACAATATGAAGGACAACAGGGTACTTGATAAATTATCAGAACATCCTAGTTTTATGGAGGCTTGACAGACTTATAGAAACATTACATCAAAGCCTGATATGTCTGTAGGAACTGAGTGGCATAACCTAAGTAGCAACGGGATTTTTTTATTCAAGTGAATTTTTGGTAACTCATTAGCTATTAATAAAAGGTTTTAATGTAGGTGCTGCAATTTTATGATTGATATTCTTTTCCATTTTGTTTAGTTCAATTGCATTTTAAAATTGCAGTATTTTAAACTGTATTTTAATAATGTACTGTACTTTCATGCATGTGATTCAATCTTGTGAGTCACTCTAAATCCTAATTTTTGGAGTAAAATGGGATAAAAGTCAAAAAGATAAACAAGTAAAATGAAAAATAGACTACTAGTTTCAATGAACCAAGACTCCAGGCTTCAACAAGATCCATTATATTAGTCTCTAACTGTCGTAAGAACAGCCTTTCTGGAACAGGCCACAGCCCTTCCAGTCCAGCATTCTGTCTCACACAGTGGCTCACCATTTGCTTCAGGGTATTCCCAAGCAAACGTCTTCACCTGCTTAACATTCCCTGCAAATGGTATTGTGAGATATCCTGCCTATCTCTCCAACCCAGAGGTTGTCCTGAGGCATCCATAATGATAGCCATTGATACCCTTGTTCTCCATGAACTTGTCCAATCCTTTCTTAAAGCTGTCAAGGCTGACAGCTGTCACCACTTCTTCTGGCAGGGAGTTCCACAGACCTGTGATCCTCTGGGTGAAAAAGTACTTTCTCTTATTTGTTTGAGATCTAGCAACCAAAGGTTTCATGGAGTGCTCCCTAGTTCTAGTGTTGTGCTATAGGGAAATCAGTTTTTCCTTATCTACTTTGTCCACGCCGTACATGATTTTATAAACTTCAATCAGGTCACCTCTTGGGTGCCGTCGTTCAAGAGTGAAGAGGCCCAACCACTGCAGCGTCAGATGGTAAGGAAGGTGTTCCAGTCCCCTAATCATTCTGGTTGCCCTCCTCTGCACTTTTTCCATTTCCATAATATCCTTCTGGAGATACGGTGACCAGAACTGTACACAATACACCAGATGGGGCCTCACCATAGATTTATAAAGAGGAAAAATGACACTTGCTGATTTATTTTCTATACCCTTCCTAATGATCCCTAGCACTGAGTTTGCTTTTTTCACTGTTGCAGCACACTGGGTTGACACCTTCATTGAGCTGTCCACCAGGACACCAAGGCCCCTTTTCTGGTTTGTTGCAGTGTTAATTTCCATTTAATATATACAAACAACAAAGTCAACATAATGTCATTGTCATACCCCCTCCTGCATAGATGACAAAGTTTACACAGTGCCAGATGATGCTGGAACGCTGACTCACTTTGGTTGTCAGCAGACTGTACGCATTCCTTAAGCCTCAAATCTTGAGCTCATTCCAAGCAAGACAGAATATAGCAGCCAAAGGTTTGGGAAGGTTTATTATAACGAGAGTTGACTTTTTCTTGCCTTCTTAGGTAAGATTTTTAAAGTTAAGTACAACACCTTAGTTTTCTATCCTACTATAATGAAATCCTCAGCTGTTCTCATGTATCTGATGGTGGATTATTTTTATTCACTGTGGTTTCATTGAGAGGCAAGATAGAAATAAAATATGCTTATATCCATTAAACTTAAATAACAGCATAGTTATTTAAGTTACTTGTTTTTAATAATATACAGCAGTTACCTATTTTTAATAATGTACAGAGAGGCATATCTGTAATATCAGAATCTGCTTTCTAGAAGACAGAGTTCTGTACAAATTCATTAATATTTTCTTTTTAACTCCCTACCGCAATAATAAATGAGAGCCAGGAGATTTTGAAAACAATGAGTTATGCCCTTAAATTTGAAAGCCAATGAAATATGACCTAGCAATTAATCAACTAATGCTTTATTATTCATTCATTCAAAAACTGGTATCCTGCCAAGCAGCCAGAATTGACTTTCATAGAGGCTATCAATATGTTAAAAGCATTTAAGGCTGACCTTTTAAAAAAGAATTGTCTGGTAAACAAACACACAGTTCCACGGTATCCTTAGAAAGCAATCATTTAGTCACTGTGGATTAATCCATCAATTAAATAAATTAGAGCTTGCTGCCCAAGTTATACTGCTAAATACAGCTGAAGAACTGGCATCAATATCTTCTCTATTTTCCAGTTTCTATTCAACATTTCAAAATACAAAATGTTCCCAGATAGCATACAGAGTCAACCTCATGGCCCATGCTGGTCAGTACTGGCTATTTTGAGAAGCAAGTCCTCAAGGTATCACCGCTTGTGTGAGGCCTCTTCCATCTGTCCTGCTATAGAGACCTTCAACAGCCATTAAAATTAATGCAATTTATCACCTCCCACTTCCTGGGGTCACCCATATTACTCTTTCAGTACAAAAATGACAAATAATCTTGTTGCACTTTAAATGGCGCATCAACCCTTGAACAAGAGCCCTAGTTCTGTGTAAAGCAAACAAGTTCTTCAATTCCCTTAGGGTGCAAATGGATCTGATGATGATGATACATGCCAGGGATGGGCAACTGTGGGGCTTGGCCATCATGTAGCTTCACAAGGTCATTTTTGCAGCCCCTGGATGTGTCTCCCCCACCCCATAAAAAATCTACCAAAACTTCCTGGAGTGCTTTTTTGCAATAAAACAGCCAGCTCCCCAATCATCACCCCAACAAGAACAAAACCAGAAATATACTCCAATTGCTTTGGATTATTCTACATACTTTCTGTTCATTTGGAGGCCTGGCCGTGGCTCTTGAGGGTGGCAAACCTACCCTTAGGCCTTCTCAACACGCCCGTCTCCAGTGCAAGTAGTAATGTTCAGGACAGGTGAAAACATAGCGGAAGCCCACCAGTGCCCCCCTGATTTTATTTCAGTGGGCTTGTTCTTATGCCATTGTGCGATCTAATCAATTCGACATCACCCACAGAGACAGCATATGTACTAACAGTCCAGATTAGTACCTGAATGGATGCACTAAACAGGCAAAACAAAGCAGCACAAATTTTAACACTGCTTCTACTCCTGTTACTTGAAGCCATGTCCACAAGCAAACGGTTCATTTTGGAGCATAGTAAAGACAGCCGCTGCATCTATTTACATTTAGCACATATTTGCCTTCATGGCTCTCAGAACAGAAGTGAGTGCATTCAGGCTGTGAGGATAAGAAAAAAACAATCTCCTCAACACCACCATGTAAATACAACCCTCTTCAGAAAGAGGAATTGGAAATTATTGCAGTTAAAACTCCCAAAGGCCATACTATGCAAATCAAACTTGATAGACTTTCGCGGAAACAAGCAGGATTCTATTTCTGAAGAACCTTGCATGTAAATACAAGCCACTCGACAAACTGAAATTGAGAACAATACACAAATTAAAACAAGGGGAAGCAGAGAGAACAGCCCTAGCTGTCAGTTCTACAGCAACTACCTCGGATCTTTTCATCACCCAATACTGCATTGACTGTATATCTTTTCTTTAACAAGAGTTACCTTTTCAACAAAAAACAAAGGCAGCCATGTTGACCTATAAAGAAACATTCCAAAATTCATGGCTCTGCTAGGATTAACCCAAGTATAACCCTTTCCAGACAGGTGATGTGTTACAGCAAAAAAACATGGCACCTTACGGACTAAGAAAACAGTTCCAGGCAACTATTGTTGCAATAAAAGGGCATGTCTTCAGTCTCTAACTTGTAAAAAAAACATATGGTAATACAGTAATCTGCAAATGTTCCAATCTGACAGAACTACGAAAGGATAACAACCTTGCAGGATCATTTTTACAGTGAGAAAAGCAGCTTTGTTAATTACAGCTACAAAATAATAAATCTGCCAAGTCGTAATCCAATTTAGCAATACTGTACTTAAGGAGAGATTTTCACATGATAGCAAAATGCCTATGAGGTTACAGCATTTAAATCAAAACTGGATTCTTATGTCTGAGATAGCCGATATACCAGATTTTAAAAGTTCTGTCTCTCTCCTGTCCCATTCAAGATCTAAGGATCACTCAGCTGTTATGGCCACAATTTTTGGAGTTATAATCTAAATATAACTCTAATAACAGTCCAAAGCTTAGTGATATATACAGGAAAACCTACTTCCATGCAGAGACTCTGCTAATTGGATCTGTGTCTGTGTGTTTATGATCATGGCACCAATTATCCCCTTAATGTTTTGATCAGCATTGATGGGCCACCTGCCTCAAAACAAGACTGCACAAAGGCCTCTCTTGTTTAAGATCCGAGTCTAGGACTACTTGCTGTGAAAACAAACAGAAAATTCAGATATGACTAAAAATGGACTTCCCATTAAAAGAAATAGCAATTGGTTTTATTTTTTATTTTTAGGAATTTAAATGAAACCGATCTCTATCATGACAAAAATAGAGAATGACAGATTCCCAGGCCTCTGGGAAAGTACAATACAGGATAGTACACCCTCTTGATAACCAACACAAAACAAAAATAAGTCTTAGGTGACTATTTTCCCCTTTCTTGTTTCTCATTGCGAATAAGGCTAAGTATTTTAGACATGTCATTTTCAAAAATATTATTGAGATGGGTAAAGCTGTGAACCATCTTCTGAATCAGTCCAATAATCGTGTGGAAACAACACATGAAACTCCTAACTGCTATTAACTCACAACCAGCATTGTGAGTTCCATTATCACAAGTTTAGAGAAAAGAGCCTCCAATCTTTATTTACCAAACTGATAATTGGACATTGCTCCCACCTCAGGACTGCAAAATGGGGAGAGGGGGGAGAGTTTTTCTGAAACACTTTAGAAAGCTGCAAACAACCAGGTAATCAGCACAGGCCTTTTTTGCCCCCTTGGGAGAAGGTAACTGTTCTTACAATCCATCTGTGTTTTTGAAATATTTTCTCTTCCTCACACAGCTGGTTAGCTCATTATGCAGTTCAAGCCTTTGGCATCTCACCAACACTGAACCCCCCACACCCCCAAATTTATCTTTGACAAATCCCCCTGAAAATCACTAAAAATTATGCAACCAATGTTTTCAGCAACACGCACAAGCGCTCTTAGGATTAACGTTGACAGACAGGCTCCGTTTTAATCAGTCCACAAGCAAACTGCAGCGGAAAAGGCCCTGTGTCCAGACAGTGTGTGTGGGGGGGGGGATGAATAAAACTGGTCTGCCACTGATGGGCATTTGGATAGATTAAGGAAAAAGGATTTGGTGAACTGGGCAGAGAGTGCAAAATGAAGATTGTACTTGGGGTACTTGGGTTGTTAATTGCTTTTGATTCCAAGATTATTTATCAATCTGTTCCCTTTAAAAATGGTTTTTCTTCCATTTAGCTATAGCTCTTTTGTACATCTGTTTTTCCCTTGAATATTTTGGATTTTATAAACTTGCGAGCAAAGCTGCAGGTCTTCACTGTAACAGCGACTAGCACCAGATGAGTAATAGATGACAATAAGCTCCAGCAGTAGGCTTATCAAATATTATCAACAGAAGGATGCTGCAGGTTATATAAATTATATAAAGAGAGTGACACAATCCCTCCCTATCAGGGTGCTTTTGTGACAGCTTGGTCTGCCAACTGCCAAACTCCTGACAGATGCTGGAATAGGCATCAGTCCTCATTCCGTTTGCTACAGAAAAATGTAACTTGCCTCTCTAATTCCTGGAAATAGTGGCTTCAAACAAGCACCACCGCTATCACTACCACCACCCTCCCTGCTCCCAAGCTGCGTCTGCACCCAAGGAGTTCCAAAGGTAGCTTTTTTCGCTCTTTGGACTCAACAAGGCCGCACATCTCCGGCCTCTTGATGATGACACACAAGCCAAAGGGGGGGGGATGTGATTAAAACCCCGTGGGGGGGCTCAAGAGCACTGCACTGAAACATGGTTCCTCCTGGCGGTGACATAACCCATCCAGCCACTGCAGTTGGGAAGCATCACGATTGGGGGCTGGGGTGGGGGGAGCAGAAAGAGAGAAGATTCTTGATAGACGTGTGACCCCTTTTCCTTGGTGCCCAATACTACCAGTTGGGGTTTGATCTGTGGAATAACTAGAAAAGAATCGGGGGGACGGGACAAAAAAGGGGGGGCGCGATTTCGAGAGAATTAAAAGAGGATTTTCGGAGAGGAGAAACCCCTCTTCCCTCCTCCTCCTCCTCCTCCTTCTCTTTTCAACCCCTCGCCCCCCACCCCAGTTGGCAAGACAATAAACAAACGCGGCAGGATAACCGCAGTTTCCCAAGAGGCTGGTGGGTCTCCGGGCCTTGTCGGTAAGCCGGTCAAGCAACCCAAATCGCCGGGGACCCCCCTCCTGCCCTTTCCTCCCAAGAGGGCCGGTGGCTTCCCTCCGGTGTTTTGCTCGCCGCGCCGGGGAGGAAGAGGAGGAGGAGGGGCGGCGTTGCTGTGTCGAGCAAGAAGAACACGTGTAAAGCCGCTCGTGTGATCAGTCCGTCGCGATGGGGAGGCCAGCTCGTCTCAACCGGGACGCGAGCTGAGAAATCCGGCAGGGGCTCCGAGGCGAAGCCTGTAATTGGGTTTGGGGATGGGGGGGGGGTCCCCCAAGAGAAATCCCTGCACGGGCTGGATCCCGTTGGAGGGGCGCACGGGGCAAGAAAGACAAGAGGCCTCCGGGGGTGCGGGAAAGGGAGGGGAACTGCCCGACTAGGGCCGGGGAAGGCGCTGGGGAAACGGGCGCACCCCCCCCCAAGACGTCCAAGGAAAGGACCCCCCCCCCGGGGATGCCGCCGCCGCCGCCGCGTCTCTTTGTCTCCTTCCCCGGCTTACCTGCCAGCTCGTCGGGCTCCAGCCCGCTATCGGCGTCGATGCCGCACAGGACGAAGTAGTGGGCGAAAGCGGCAAGGGGCAGAGCCCGAGCCCGGCCCGGGGGGCGCCGCGCCACCGCCACCGCCGCCGCCGCCGCCGCTCATCCCGCCCGCTCCGGCCGCAACCTCGGCGCTGCTCTTCTCTGCCTTTGGGCTCCTTCCAACAAGCCCTCCGGCCCTCCAAGCCCTGTGTCTCCGGCACTTTCCAGGGGGCCGCGCCGTTAACGCCGCCGGAGCCGCGCTTCTTCTCCCATGGCGCCTGCCCGGGGGTCGGTGCGCGGCTGGCTCGCTCTCCGTAGGGCGCACGGCCAAGGCTGCGTCGGCGTCGGCGGCCGCGTCCCTCGGTCAGCTGAGGCTGCAGACGACGCTCTCGCCCCGCCAAGGCACCACCATCCCCCCCCCACCCTTTTTCCCCAACACCCAGCCGCCTCCGCCTCCCGCTGCGGAGCAGCCGCCAACCAGCGCCACCGGAGGGGCCAGGCGGACACCGACCCGCTTCCGCCCCGCCTCCCCGGCAGGACCTTTAAATGGCTGGGCGGGAGCGAGATCCGGAGCGGAGGGCCTCCGGGCGCCCAAAGCGGGGGTCGCTCACACGCATAACGAGCACCGGTAATAGAAACGGAAGCCTCTCATCGGTTTTGGGAAGGCTAAAAATAAGGCACGGTATATTCTGAAGGATTTAGAGAGAGAGAGAGAGAGCTAGGCATGCTGAGATAGATTTTACAGAAACCGTACCAGCAGGGGGAAAAGGAAAAAGGAGGAAAATAAATCTGAAGCCCTAATGGGAGCACGTTTGCAACAAACCGTTGGGAATTGTTCCTGTAACCCAAGACTTGGAAAGTTAAAACAAGAATATGGAGGACAGCAGAGAAATTGAGGAGATACTAAAGGAGACATTTGCCGTGCCCATAACATGGATGTGTGCATTTATAACAAATAAAGTTGAAAACTGCCTTTACACAGAAACATTTATTTATTTATTTATTTATTTATTTATTTATTTATTTATTTATTTATTATTTGATTTTTATACTGCCCCATCTACAGCTGCTGTGGGCGGTTTAAAATACAATTTATGTAACAAGGCCATAAGAATAAATAAGATATATCACCAGGTCAATATAAAAAACTAAGACTGGAACCAAAAAACCCAATAAAAACAAACAAACAATTTAAAAGGGCCAAGGAGGTATAAATCTTAGGAGCAAGAGTATATCACTGGAGTTGTGTGCTAGACTCAGGCTTACTTGAATAGCCAAGTTTTTAATGTCTGCTTAAATATTCCCAGTGAGGGGGACAGGCAGATTTCAGGGGGTAATGTTTTCCAAAGGTGGGGGCTACCACTGAGAAGGTCTGGTTCTTTGTTCAAGTTTTCCTCAGGATCTAAGCCCCCAGTCACCATGCCTAGGAAGAATGGGTGACACAGGGTGGGAGAAAGAACTCAGACAAGTACCGAGGTCCATTTAGGACTTTGTATGTTATCATCATCACCTTGAAGTCAAAGTTAATGGGGAATTATTGTGGTTAATCTGATTTATACTTATGTAGAGAAAGCATGGAAATGTACCGCAGGTATGCAGATTCATTCATTTTTATTTACAATGTGTGGCTTTAAAAACAAACAAACAAACAAAAAGCTTTTAACCCAGGGGTGCCCAAACTTTTTCCAAGGAGGGCCAGATTTGGTGATGTGAAAATGTGTGGGGGCCGACCATTCAGCCTGAAGGGGGGAGGAAGGGTGTGGTCCATGCGCATCTCCAACAGCTGCAAATGCTCCAGTTTCAAGGTACCCAAGAGCCCAGCGGCTGTTGCACAGCATGGGAATTGGCCCACATGCACCCAAGATGCACCACTGCTCTCATATGCTGCCCTCCCTTGCAAGGAGGTGGGGAAGACGCTGCAGCAATAGAGCCAGTAGCGGGTAGGCAGGGTGGGTGGCGGAGGGGATGGACGGAGCCAGGGAGGGCAGGCAAACCATAAAACTGCAAGCTCACATCTCTAGCCAGCACGGGGAAGGGCCAGCCGGTGGGGATGAGTGACAGGCTGAGCTGGGAGTGAGAAGAGGCTGAGGGCCACTCAAAATTTTAAATCGGGCTGCATTTGGCCCCCAGGCCTGACTTTGGGCATGCCTGTTTTAACCTAACCAATTGTGGGTGCTCATCCTATTACCTCCCTGTATCCTGTCCATGTTGCTGTTATACTGTAATTGTGCAGGAGTAGAGATATCCTCCCCAAAGCCAAACAAAGTTTGAGAACCATGGGACTAGAGCATTTTCCTGCCCTTACTGTTAAACGAGTTCATTTGTTTCTACTAGTTACAATGCAGCTTTATTTTTAAATACAGTACCTTATTGTTGTGTTGATGTTTTATGCATGATGTTTTTGATGTTGGAATCTGTTTGGTGATGACAACAAAAAGCATAGCTTCTGAATAAATTTGTCCGCAGTATTTGCTGGTCCAGCAGGATTTCTTTTGCCTGGCGTGACTCACTTGAGATGACCTGATGGGTACACCGTTGTGCAACTGCTTTCCTGCATGCGTCTTCCTGCACTAATCTGACTCAATCTGGTAGAACTATAATCACTACTTGCAGAACATTTTTGTCAACCTTTCCCAGCCAGGAACCCTTAGGATGTTGAGAAACTAGTTTCCATTACTAAACCGATGGTGCTATTGTTGTGTCGTTACAGTTCTGACTGACTCTTTGTGACCCCATGTCCATGGAGTTTTCTTGGCAGGAATACTGGAGTGGTTTGCCAGTTCCTACTCCAGGTGCCTACAGCACCCGGTATTCCCTGGTGGTCATCCATCCAAGTACTAGCCAGGCCCAACCCTGCTTAGCTTCCGAGATCAGACATAATCAGATGTGCTCAGGACATCTAGGCACCAAACTGATGGTAGTCTCAAATTAAAGCTGGCATTGATGAGTGAGATCCTTCCCTTTCATCTGAATATCTGCGTATAAGAGACAAGGCACGAAGCAATAAAAAGGGGGCTAAGATTAAGTGAAGAAGGGGGTCCACTGTTTCTTCTGCCAATGCGGAGGCAACTGAGTCCCGTGTCACACTAGTAGACCCTTAAAAGGGTCTCCTGAAGGAGATCATAGTGTATCAGCAAGATAATAGGAATGAAGGAGTTCCTTCAAACAATGTAGTCCCAATATCTTTTGAATCTCAGAGGTTAAAACCATGGGCTTGAATGGAGCCCAGACACTTATTGACAACCAAAGGAGCTGGTGCAGAAGTGGGGTTATTATTTTAGGCTTCTGGTCCCCATCAGTGTTCAGGTAGGTGCATTCCAGAGCAGCTACAACTTTCAGATTGCGCTTCCCCATATAGGGTACTGTACATAGCAGTGGCCTGGTATGGAGGTGATAGCCTTGTGGCGCAGTGGTTAAATGCCTGTACTGCAGCTGAAACTGTGCTCACAACCTGGGGTTCAATCCCAGGTAGCCAGCTCATGGTTGAGTCAGCCTTCAATCCTTCCGAGGTTGGTAAAATGAGTACCCAGCTTGCTGGGGGGGGGGCAATGTGTAGCCTGCATTATTAAATTGTAAACCGCCCAGAGAGTGCTTGAAGCGATATGGGGCGGTATGTAAGCAGAACACTGTTTTGCTTTGACATAACTGAGTTCAGACCTGACAGCTCACAGAAAGCACTCCTGGGTCACCATGCAGAGGACCATAACATTACACTTGTTTTTCTTGAGCAGCTGTTTCCTTCCTATGCAAAGGATGTCGCTTTAGAAACTGTATCTGAAAGTTCAATCGTGGCAACTGGACTTCTTTTCTTGAGAAATTGAAACGTTTCTCTGCTCATTCACGCATCGAAACCTTTCAGTCTCTCAAGAAAAGAAGTCCAGTTTCCATGACTCTTCTTCCAGATTAAAATCACCTGGATGACTGAATCTTCACAGACATTTAGAAACTGTAAAAAAAGTTTAAATCTGTTTACAGTTTCTAAAGCAACATACTTTGAGCATGCAATGGCAGCAGGGTCCATATCTGTTGAAAGAGGGAATCAGGGTTCTACTAGGTTACTTCCAACTGCTTACATAAACTTAAGCAACACTATGGACAACAGTTAGGAAGAAACTGTGCTTGATAACATAGTAATGGAGGATGCTTCCATAGATGCATTTACTGTATATCTTTATTGCCTATTTTCCTGTCCCATTTAGGCTGAATCAAGCCTGTGTCTGTCAATGGTGTAGCTTGAAATGTTGGGAACCGAACTCGGATTCTGAACTAGCCAGGTACATGGTGTCGTATTAAATGTTGTTCAAGGTAATGCATTCAACTTCACTTTTTCTTCCACCTGCCAAAGGTCCACCCATTTGGTATCACTCTAGCTCTTCCCACCAGACTTGTCCCCATCAAATTTCAAATCTGATTCTGCAAGGCTTGATGCCCACTGCACCAGCACGAGCCATATCCTGAACACATGGACACATCCAGCAGGTCTGAGGTCCATTTCCACTCTCACCTGGGGCTGCACAGGCCATACCTATTCCACCATTGTGCCTATTCCAGCATGAAAATGACCAATGAGATCACTCCAAGACTCAGAGAGAGTGTAACAGGCTATTTTATCACTGTTTCAACTCCCTGGATCTCTTTAAGACCTCAAAGAGACTTTTTGGAAATCTGAAAGGAACTGGCTAGATATAGATGTATAGAAAAACTAGTCTGTAGCTCCTCTTTGCAAATGTTTAATCACAAACTGGAAACCAAGGCAATAACTTAGGCAAGTGACATTTTTGGGGGACCAAAACTCTTGAGAATTAATTCTCTCTCTGGGATAGCTGAGGAATACATTCTGGAAGTTGTAGCCTAAAATTGGTAATTTTTCTAGACAGAATGAATGCAGAATGCACGGTAATATTTATTTCACACATACTGTAGTCTGCAATGTTCAGATAATCCTTTCCCAATCTAGACCTCCTCCAGATGTTTTGGACAATGACTGTTAGCCATCCTCACCCAACTACTACGACAATTGCTTGATTGTAGATCAGTTTGGGGGTGCATCTTAGAAAATAGAATTCATGTACATGATGAAGTGGGTTGCCATCCAAAAAAGGCTTATTCCAGAGATGGGACATGAGTCAAGAGGTTCACGGTTAAGTCAGACTTACACTAAACCCGTGACTTGATCTTGTTTTTATTCTTGTTTGTAATCTGAAAGGCCTGTCACAGTTTTAAGTTAATAGAAACAAAGTTCCAGGTTGAGTAATACTTTTATTGACTCACTAAAAAGACACAAACAAGGCAGAATGTGAACTAATGCCTTTGACCCTTCTGTCTCTAGAGGAATCGGGCGGTGGGGGCAGGGGGGTTAATATTGCCTTGATAATTTTTAGAGCAAATGAGTGTCACCTGACTCAATTTTTGGACTACTTCTCCCCAATCTGAGTTTGATTGATTATCTTTGTTCGATGGAGAGTTTGGGGGAACTTGGAACCTCCAGAATGTTGTTCACACAGCAACTTCTTCTACTACCTTAACTGGATAATCTGTGTAAATATGCATAGAACAGGGCTGAGAAGCTTCTGTGGCTGGATTCTGATCCCTGAACAAATCAGAAAGACAGCAAATAATTCACCCTCCCAGCACCACCCCGCCCTAACCCCACCACACTCATACAATGACATTCGGCTGGCTAATTCAAGGTGATAAGGGTTTAATTTCTATTCCCTTGAAAAATAATTTCCTTGCCTTTTCAGCTCACTCTTTCTCTCTAAACAAAAAAACTTTACTAGCACAGGCCCTTCCTTGAGAATTCCCTATCCACTAGACTAAACCAATTAGTCCATGGATTTTACACAGATGGGCTGCTGTTGTGTGTGTTTCCTTCAGAAGACACATCCGTCTCCTCTTCTATTTTTAGACAAGCACTAGAAACCTTTTGATTCAGTCGAGCCTTTTATGATTGATTTTTACTTCTTTACACTGCCTGTCTCTTTGGTTTAAAGACCATGGGAACCCCAGGCCAGACTATTGTCTATTGAGTTCAGTATTGTCTCCACCAACTTTACAGGCCCAGTCAATTGTCCTTCACCTGCCCTCTCGATGTGGACAATGTTAGAGACCCTTGGGGTCAATTTTCCATCCGCAGAAACCATCCAATAGCTGTACCTACTCCTTCCAACCCCACATGAATAGCTGTTATAAAATAAATATATTTAATTCATGCATTTTCTGAAAATCAGCTTCTTATCTCATTTTTGTTGTGCTTGGAAAGCTCTACTCTCCCTCCATCTGCCCAAAAAGGGACTGTTTGCAACTCTTCTTTTCAGTGCATGTAAATCCAACTTCCTGCTCCCCCTTGTCTTTTAACTTCAATTGATTCTTTTGATTGAAGACACCAGGGACTGAACATGTGATCTGAAGTGGGTTTTGTCTTCTACCAACCTGCAATGCCATCCTACTGTTTCTTTTATTTTTCAAAATCTGCATCATTTTTCTTGAGTCCTCTCCCTTTGTACTTTGAAAGTTTAAAAAACAAGGTATAAACAATTAATTCAGCAAACAGCTATATGTTCCATTGACTACCAGTGCCATCTTATGACTCTTCACTTCAGAGAAGGTTTTGCTGCTTCTAGTGGAGCTTATTCCCTGGTCAGTATTGACCGCAATCTATTCATGATATCATTCATGTTTTATCTAAAAAAACCCTTGAGCACTTTACACACATTTAAATGCAAACAAATCTTGGCAATTCACCTCATTTCTGTTCACCTGTATTCTAGCAGCATCATGTTTTGATTTAGGCATTTTAATTTTCACTTTTGAATAAACCTTTCCCCACACTTGTCCTTCAGTTTCCTCTGTAATGTGCATCTCCTTCTTAATGAGAATTCATTTAGGAAAGGAAATCATGGCTGTTTGCTGTCTCTCTCAGTCTCTCTGCCTCTCTCTGCTATTCCCCCTTGTGGTGATCCCCTCTACCTCTTCTTTTTTACAAATATATTTCAGTTATGATGGCTTGCAGCTTTCACCACAGACTTTTCTTTAATCTCCTCTAAAGCCTTTACCTTTCAGAAATTTAAATTGAGGCAAAACAGACACATTTCAGCGGTGTTTTAGACTGTTTACCCTAAGGATAAAACTGCTGGTCAATCAACCTCTTGCAGACTGCCAGTGATCAGTATTGAAGGAATCTTTAAAAAATAAGTACAACTGTTTTAAAATATAGATGAGCAGCACATCTATGTTGTTTCTCTCATGCATTGTTAATTTGTTGCTGATTGAATGATGACCCTATGAATTAACTAAAGCAATACCTTGGTTTACATGTACTGTACCTTGGTGTAAGAGTGTTTTGCAAGACAAGCAAACATTTCTTATAAATTTTGCCTTGATCAACAAAAAATGCCTTGCTATACAATCACTGGAGAAGGTCACATGATACAAGGGTTTATTTGTTCTCATTTTAATGCTGTGAACCGCCCTGAGTCCCCTTTGTGGGACTAGGGCGGTATACAAGTGTGAATAATAATAAATAAATAAATAAATAAATAAATAAATAAATAAATAAATAAATAAATAAATAAATAAATAAGCCAGTGATCTCTCTCTCTCTCTCTCTCTCTCTCTCTCTCTCTCTCTCTCTGCTAAATTGTGGCTGATTATCTGGAACTTTCCATCTCAGGCAAGCCTCAAAAGCAGAGGGAGGATAAAGGAAGGGAGGGTTTCCTTGCACCAGCCATGATGGCTTTCAAAGGTGAGTGCAGGTTATGGGTTTATTTTTTATATTGTAAATATTTATATCTAATTTGTTGCCAACATCCTTTCTTATTTTTCAAACAATTTCTAGTCAAGGGGCAGCTAGTCAAGTGTGTATATGGCTACAAACTGCATTTTATTATTGTCACATTAAAAACACAGTAGAATCCAGTTAGCTATTTTGAGGGGTTTTTTGGCTGTTTGGCCAGACTCTGTGGCTGGCATCTTCAGATGGCAAGGAGCGCAGGGAACTAGGAGTTCTCTCTGTGCTGGAGAACTCCTAGTTCCCTGAGCAACTTGCCCTCTGAAAATGCTATCCACAGTGTCTGGTGAAATGCCAGGAAGAAAAACTTCCAGAACACTGCCAAACCCAGAAAAGCTCACAACAGCTATCAGATCCCAACCGTGAAAGGCTTCGAGAATACAGTACATTAAAATCCAGTTGTTAGTCCCAAGCAGAGAAGATTCCACAGCCAGATACCTAGACTGGGGTGGGACGTGGACTTCTACCCAACTTCTTGTGTGAGTTTTGATATTTTGTGTGTACAGTAAGTGGTCTATGGGGACCCCAGAATGAATAATCTGAGTTTCCATTATTTCTGATGGGGATATCTGCTTTGATATACAGGAGCTTTGGTTTACAAGCATGTTTCCAGAATGAATTATGCTCGGTAAACCAAGGTATTACTGTACCTCCCAAAGGTCAGCCCTGCTCAGGTTTTGTAGAATATAGCTTCATTTATTGAGCAAGGCAGTCTCTTGTTATTTCCTCCTCCTTTTCTGCTGCCTTCCAATTTTCATAGCATTATTAATGTCTTTTTAAGTGAGTCTTGTCTTCTCAAGATATGCCCAAAGTACAATAACCTCAGTTTAGCTTCCAGAAAGATTTCAGGAAATCCGAAACCAGTTCATTTGTCTTTTTGATAGTCCATGGTATATGCAAATCTCCCAGTGCACAACAACTTTTTCAAAAGGTTTTGCTTCATGAAACGTTTTTTGCGGATTGTGACATGTACTCACAACAACAAATTAATCTGCATGCTACTACAGGCTAAACATTTGACATTTGTGGAGGTGAAGTGTGATTGTCCAATAGGAATACTGGTACATCAGTGATATTCTGAGTGGTTTGAGTTGACAACCACTCAAGCTAGGTGACAACCAGTGGGATTCTGGATTTCTCCTTCAGCAGATCACTTTTTGTTCTTGAGTAACAGTCTGGCCATGCTGGCTAGGTGTTGTTGTTTTTGCAAGTTGCTGAACTAAAAAGTAATCTTTCAAAGATGTAGGTCTGATCAGTTGACCTCAGGGCACTTGTATTTCCTTCATATGGAGGAAAGTGCACTTTACTCTGAGTCATCACCCTAGCCTAGATCAAACTAAAGGCCATTTGAGGTGGCAAAATTATGATGAAGAATGGACAAAGAAAAGAAGCAAAACAAAAGGGAGACAGTTTCTAAAATGTAATAAACCTCCATCTAATCTATTACAGTACATTAATTGCCGGAGGACACAATAAAATATAATAGGAAAAATGTGCCACGCCAGAAAGCTTAACGGCTCGTGCCTAGCACAGGTATTTTTAAAAAATCAAAATAAAAAGTTAATCGAAAAGAAAAGGCTTAGAACGGAAACACAGAGTGAAGAAAACGTCGAGGAGCAGAGATTCACTTAAGGAAGGTACTAAACTTCCGGTCCCTGATCGAACATGAGGAGGACTCAATGCCGAGGGAAGGGAAAAAACGGGAAAAGAAATTATAGAGATAAGGGGGGGAGCCACCTATAGCCTATTATCCAGGATTAGAGGATTTCCGAATGCAAAGACTGTTCCGCCCCGCATATGGCGGCTTTCAAAAGGAAACAGGAAGTAAATGTGGTCGTGTGTGCTGTTTGAACTTCTGGGATTGTTGTGACAGAGACGGAAGGTAATGGGAATATTGTTCGTGGAATAAGGAATCGCGCTGGAGGAAGGCGAGTAGTAGCTCCACTCACTGGGGAGAGCGCTTCCTTTTTTATTTTGTCAGGCAGAAAAGCGGGAATTTCCCCTTTCATCCCATCAATTCGTCCTCCCCACCCCCCCGCCAGAGCTGTGCAAACACGTGGTCCAGATATTCCGCTCTGTGTGAGTCAAGAGGTGGTTGTGTCCATGAAAGGTGCAGATTCCTTTAAGGTGTATCGCTTTGCTTGCGGTGTTGTTCTTGCTGAAACAGACGGAGACAGGTACTCCTCTTAAAATAATTTTAAGTATCTGTTGCTTCTTCTCTGCCCGCATCTGGAATGGGACAGGATGGGATCATCAAGGCGAATTTCCCTGTGCTAGTCTCAGCCGTCAGGAGGCGCTTTTGCATCGGTTGCTCGATGATCACAAATTCCACGAGATGAGCAATAAAAGACAGACCTTAAGGTCTGCCGTATTTTTGCTTTTTGCATCTTCCTGTTCCCTCACTTTTCTTACTCTCAGACACCATGCCTGGTGAAGAAGTGTGATGCCATTAAAAACAACAACAGATAGCTTAATAAAAATATCAACATACTGTAATATTTATTACAGTAAAGGGACCCTAGGTGGTTTACAACAATGAGGGACAATATACTGTCCAGAACCTTTAAGACATATTCAAGTTAAGAACAGGGAATTTTAAGAGGCATCTTAGAACATTAAAAGGTAACATTAGAGTTATAAATAAAGAGAGTTTTATTCCTTATCATGTTTTTATTATTGGATTGTTTGTTCATTGTGTGTTTTGATTGACATTTGTTCAACTTTGCAAACCACCCAGAGTAACCATGCAGCTAGATGGAGCGGTATATAAATTTAATAAATAAATAAATAAATAAATAAATAAATAAATAGCATGCAAAAAGAAAAGAAAATCCATTATGAAGTGTGAAAAGCAACATGCTCCATCCTGCCACCTTCACAGGTGTGTCTCAGAAGAACTCATGAAAGCCTTCTCTGTTGCTGCTCCCAGACTTTGGAACTCCCTTCCACTGGAGGCCACGACTGCCTCATCAGGCAAAGACCTTCCTCTCCAGGCAAGCTTTCCCTGAATGAGGGACTTCCTACTATGTAACTTTACAGTAGGACCCCCGTATCCACTGATTCATTATCCACTTATTCAGTTATCCACGGTTGGCAGAGGAAAACATTAAATCATTCAGCAGCCACAAAGCAAGCTATTGTCACAAACAGCAGCTGTCAAGCAACCTATTGTCACAAATAGCATCTGTAAAGCAAGCTTCTGTCACAAACAGCTGCCATAAAGCAAGCTAGTGTCTCAAAACAGCAGTCATAAAGCAAGCTACTGTCAGGAAACAGCAGTTTGGAGGTGGGCGTTCTCTCTTATACACGGTTTTCATTATCCACAGGAAGGCCTGGAACCAATCCCCAGCGGATACCGGCGTCCTACTGTATATGGATTACCATACATGATTGCATTGACAGATATCATAAGAACACCAGTGTTTTCCATGGTACTTTCCACCCCTCCTAATGGGTTTTTCTTTTCTTTTTGCATCCTCTTTGAAGCTTTACTGTTTCTTAAATGTTCTGAGCTATATATTGTACCTCACTATTGTAAACCACCTTGAGTCCTTTTCCAAGGAGAAAGGTAGGGTAAAAATATTCAAAATAAATAAACCATTATAGGACTTTCAAGATAAATGAGATATTTAAGTACTGATTTTGTTCCACAACCCTAGTCAGTTTCCATGATTGACTGGGGATTCGAACCCTGTTCTCTAGTCCGTCACTCTAGGCACTACACTGCACTGGGAGTCCATCCCTAGCCAATATTATTTTCATTCTATTGAGGATGATGGGACGTGTTGTTCCAAAACATCTGGAGGGCAATAAAATGTGGAAGGCTGATGTAATAGTCAGCATTTGTCTGGTGTTTTCATTTCATAATGTTAGAGCTGATTTTAATTCACATGCCAGACATTGCTCAAAGTAGTTCATAATACAATGAGACAGAAAGACAGCTTGATCGAAATTGAATGTAATTTCTCTTGCCAGCTGCACTTGCCGTATTCATACATATTCCAGAGAGGAAGTCTATTTCAGCTAACATAAAGAGATTTCAGAGCACCTTAAGGAATACCCCATTTATTAGGGCATGCACCTTTCCCTTTTTCTTTTCTTACAAAGGGAAAACTCTTAGTTTAGTGCCCTTGTACCCAGCCCTGGATGGGTTACTGTTGGGTGTCTGTTCTCTCACTGGCTGTGAGATGGGTCATGGGTCTGGTCATATTATGGGAGCCCTCCTGCAGGGACACATTTTTTCTGAATACATAACACTATAAACATGTCTGTCTTTAACATACTGCAAAACTTTATTCTGTCTTAATAGAGGTAAATATGTTCTCTAAAGTATTTTTCATAGATTTTGAGAACATATTTCTTACTAGTTTAGGTCACCTGGCATAACTTTTCTTCCTTTTAATAATTTTAAACCTGTAAGTTAATGGTGGTTATTGTTCATTGTTTTTTCCAAATTTTTTTTTATTTGAGTGATTTGTAATCACTTAAATATTGTTTGTTTTTGTTTATGAGATTGCAGGTTTTAATAAAAGCATGCGATTTTTGGAGCTGCCCACTAGAACTTGGTGCTTAGCCTGGGGAAGATGAATTATCACTGAAAGTTTATTTATTTATGTATTTTGTTTCATTTTCTTACTGATCCAATAAAGGTATCACCTGTTTGAGCATATTGTACAATATTGTGTGGCCATATGGCAATCTTTCTTACCACTCTTTTATGTATCAGTATATACTGTAGTGAAAATACTTATTTTTATTTTCAGAAATAGTTCCTTCTAGATTCTGAAAGCAACTGTATGCAGATTTTAATACCTGCCACCAGTTTTGACTTTTTCTGCAAATATGGTCTAATTGGAATCTTGGAAGGAGTTTGCCAAGTGCAAGGCAGCCATGATTTCCAAAGGTTGCCAAGGGTTGCTACAAGTATGTGGTGGCAACATCACCCAAAGAGCCTTAACGCAGAAGAGTCAAAGCAGCTGTTTCCTTTGGAGGTGCTATCACCGGGGGATTTCTGGAAAACCCCTGGATCCAGAAATGAGAGCATTTCTGGAGGAGAACACTGAAGTCATCAACAGTGGGAACCTGACGCCAGAAATAAGACTACGACTCCTGACTCCTCGCTGCAGATTTTGGCATGACAAAGCTATCTTGTGGCCATATGGAGACCCCTACTGGGCAATCTACTGGCCAGGAGGCCAAGGGCTAGCAAGGTATAGTTCCCAAAGAGGCGCTCACATTAACCTGTTGCACCAAAAGCAGATGACTTGGGGGTTATTTTAAATACCAGTATATTCATTGTGTGTGTTGTGTCATTACAGTCGGGACCGACTCTTCGTGACGCCATGTCCATGGAGTTTTCTTGGCAGGAATACTGGAGTGGCTTGCCAGTTCCTACTCCAGGTGCCTACAAGCACCTGGTATTCCCTGGTGGTCTCCCAGCCAAGTACTAACCATGGCCGACCCTGCTTAGCTTCCGCAATCAGGCGAGATGGGATGTGCTTAGGGCATCTAGGCAGTAAGCTTAAGTTATAATAAATGACATAATCTTCAAGATGACACAAAGCCCTTTGTTGTCTTCATCATAATGCACTAGAAGTCTTGCATGCTGTTTTTGTTCTTTTTTTTTTCAATGCACCTTTCCAGGATTTTCTAGATATCCAGTGCAGATGTGGTTTACCAGTCCCTTCTGGGACATACTGGGAATGTGGAGCTTGCCCAAGGCTACATAGCCCAGCTTTTCCCTGGGAGTCACAATGGGGAATTTAACTCTCTCACTCTGCAGCCAAAGCCATCTCAAACCAGCAGGAGTATTCAAGGACAGGGCAGGGCCCCTGCGGCCTGTTAAGAATCAGGTTGCGCAGTGCTTCAGCTTCCAGTAGGATTTGTTTTAAGGCACACAGTTCTTCCCACGCCAGCACAGTTTTTTCTCCCTGTGCACCTGTCACAAGTTTTTGTTTGTTTGCAGCAGAGCCAACGTGTGTGGGGGGGATTGTATGTATGTGTGCAAACCAACCCACGACTATCATCTTTTCAAAGCATCTGGAATGATGTAAAACAGCTTTAGGTAAAAGAGCAAGAGATAAAAAGTGTGAGCCTTTTGCCTTGGAAAAACTGGCTCGGGTGTCCTGGAAGTTGTAGTCCAAAAAGATAACTTTTTTTCTATCTCTGATCTAGGTACAGGAATGGTTTGGGAAGCACTGCAGTAGGTTGATGGAATAGCGTTTACTATGATTTTCTCCCGTTCCTATTTTTCAAAAAATCTTTAGGTACCTCCTTGATAACCCCAAGGTTGTCTACAGGAAGAGAGTTCTAGATCTTGGCAGTGGCTGTGGAGCAACCGCAATTGCAGCCCTGATGAGTGGCGCATCACAGGTTGTGGCCAATGACATTGATCCTGGTAGGAGATTCCCTTCTGGGACAGTAAAGTGTCAATCCATGGGGTGGGAGGGAGACAGTATGACACAGCTGCCTGTTTCAGTTAAATGTGCATTATAGACACCAATCCTGGCTAACAATGTGCAATTCATACAAATAGCCATTCATCAGAAAGACAAACTTTGTTCTTGTACTGAAAGGCTTTCCAGATGTTACCGGAATGCCATTCCCACGATTCCTCCCCATTGCTTAAGATGACTTAAGATTGATGGGAGCAGCTGCCCAGCAATGTCTGCAATGCCATATGTTCCCCAGCACTGATACATGCTCAGGAGTGACAGTGACAGATTTTCACAGGATACTTGACATCAGAAGAATGCTAGAAAAAGCATAAGTTTCATTCCCATTCCTGAGGTACGTGTGAAGACTCAAAAGTTCAGGCCTTCAACTTTTGAATATCATCACTATAGAGTAACCTCATGCAGATTTTCAGAGGTAACCAGTGTGACTTTTTAAAAAGACCTGCACCTTTTAGACTGGAAAAAATATTTCAATCCTATGGCAGTCCATCTTGTAGAAGCATCCATCCTTAACTCTTTTTTTTTGGGGGGGGGGGACAACCATAAATACAATACAAAAGAAATATAGACCCAATCCGGATCATATAAATTGCATTATGAACCTTATCAGGTGGTGTGTAAAGAATTGTTTTTCCCCGCCATTTGCCATTAGTCATTTGTTTAGTTTTATTGTCTGCTTAAGTATTTTAAACCGTTATATTTATTTGCTGTGATGTTGTTATATATTTCTCTGTTGTGAACCGGCTGGAGTTCCTTCGGGAAGACAAGCCTAATAAATAAATAAATAAATAAATAAATAAATAAATAAATAGTTTCCAGTCGGTGGGCCCCTTCAAATGTGCCAGGGGCCCTCAGGTGGCTGCATGGCCCCCACTGAGAAGGGCTACTGTAGAGCAGGCATGTCTAACTTTGGCCCTCCAGATGTTTTGGACCACAACTCCCACAGTCCTTTGCCATTAGCAATACAGGCTTGGAATTCTGGGAGTTTGGGTCCAAAACATCAGTAGGGCCAAGGTTGGACATACCTGCTGTAGAGGATTGTCCTCTGCAGAAAAGAAAGCAAGCCATGGCCTACTGTCTGCGGCACACTCGAGTGTACTTGGATAATGTGGATCCTTACTTCTCCATTTGTGTCCAGAATCAATCCATTGGGGCTTCTGTAGTGTAAGGAACAACCAACAGGGTGCTTCCTTGAGCCCAGAGGGTACCCAAAGATGTTCAGCATCCTCACATTATTTGGGGAGGCTTATTTTCCATCCAAACTGCAGTAGCCTCCCCCATTCAAAGCATCAAGAGGGAACATGAATGATTTGATCGTCATTAGCCTGCCCCCTCTTAGCCCAGCAATCTTCTTAGCCAAGCAAATGGCAGCCCAGCAGCCGCAACTGCACCTTGTCCCTAGGACATCTCTGAGTGCCGTATGTTTGACAGGAAAAGTCATAATTCCCCAAGGGATCAGCAACTGTAAAATTTTGCTTGAGGCATGTTGGATTCCCAAGTGAGAGATCTAGACACTGATCTTTTGTTTTGTCTCAGTTGCAGGAGCTGCCATGAGATTGAACTGTGAGCTGAACAATGTGAACTCCTTTCCTGTTGTTACAGAGGACTTGATAGGCACAAAGCTGGACGGGTGGGATCTTATTGTCCTCGGAGACATGTTTTACAGTGAGGAACTTGCAGAGAGCCTTCACTGGTGGCTGAAGAAGCATGCCAAGATCCCTGGGACCCAAGTGCTGATTGGGGACCCCGGCAGGCCCCACTTTGTGACCCATCATATTCAGAGAGAGTTGCACAAAATTAGCGAGTATGTCCTTCCTGAAGCAACAAAGCAGGAGAACTATGGCTTGGCTACTACTGTTGTCTGGCATTATCAACCTTGATTTTGAAGTGGACACCACGCCCAGGAATTCTGGATTGCATTACGTTGTCCAGGTATCTTAAAATGTCACATCCGGTGGTTCAACTTCTGTCTGGCAAGATGTAAATTAAATAAATGCAACACTTCATAGGGATTCACTGGCTCAATGCAGACTTGCAGTTGGTGAAGACACAGTTGTATAAAGGAGGATATTTTAGAAAATCACTTTGTTTCTAGCAGCCTTCCTTAAGTCAATGGAAATAAGATGTGTGTGTCCCAAGTTGTAACAGAGGTTTTATTCTTTAAAAAAGCATCATTGTATGTGAAGTGATTGTTTTCAACTTAACAGAGAACAGATCTCTTGGCTTCATTTAGGTTTGCTCACAATAGGGGAACCAGAATCTCCAGGTGCAGAAAAAGCATTTTGAATACTAGTTCTTGGGGGAGCAATTTGCATTAATACAGTTAAGAACTCCAGAACTGGTGATGCATTGTTTGTGGCCCTAAAGTTCTAAATTATGCACTGTTGTGTAGTTCAGCAACATAGTTCACAGGGGCACACTGCTGCTAATCAATACGACCCAGCATTGATTTCTCATTGCACACCACTCAAGTAGTTCCACACAAACCCAGCAAGAGCAGGGTCTTATTAATGGCAGTTTGCCTTTGTGAGCCCACTCTTGCTGGTCCAGGATTGTGGCTGTTGTATCAGTCTAGAATTTCATTCAGGTGGGGCATGAAATTATGTGCAGCTTTTGTATTCTGTAAGAAAATCCCATTATCAGACACAAATTCACTCCATAAAAATAAAATAAAAACATTTTCTAAACTTCAAAAGTATTCATACTGGCTTGCCAACATTCATAGGAAAAGATGGTGGTTGAAATCTTGTTGCGCAGACATTTGGAAAGAACTTAACAATTCAAAGAAAAAACAAAGCCAAGTAAACCAAACATTGTCTTCCAAATTACCTGATGCTCAAGATATACAACCAGGTTTTCACTTGGAGATGTCAGTCAATCCTCCAAGAAGAGGCCACTCTACAACTTGGTTGCTAAATAAAGAAACCCCAGTTCCCTCTCTATTAATTGTGCATCCAATTTATTTGCTACCAACCACACAGAACCTCCTTGACCTTCAGTGTAGGGCAGGATTTCACAGCAAGCAGCGTCTGCTTTGTCTGCAACCTCCAACACAGGCTCTAGAACAGGGGTGGCAAACCTTTGGCACTCCAGATGTTTTGGACTACAACTCCCACAGTCCTTTGTCATTGGCAGTCTAGGCTTGGAATTCTGGGAGTTGTGGTCCAAAACATCTGGAGTGCTGAAGGTTCGCCACCACTGCTCTAGAACATTGGGAGACTCTCTAGAGCCAATTTCCATGCAGACTGGAAGGCTGTGGGAAGGGTGGGAAGAAAGTTAATGGGACTGTATTGATTTGATGTATTGTTTGAACCAGCAAGTGCCTATATTTCCAAATACGTTTCATTAAGAGGTTTTTCTAATGCCAATAAAAATGAGCTAAACAATACAACTCTGCAAAGAGTTAGCACATTTCATATATGCCCTTTGTCTTTATTTTAAAATGTTTGTTTAATTTTTCTGGTAGGAGACATAGAACATGTGTATTAATACTCAAATGCTAGCACTATTAAAGGGGGGGGAGGGAGAAGCAAAACACTGTGATATGTTAAAGACTAACACTTTTATTGTGCATCATGGCTTCATAATTTAGCATTCTCTAATAATCATAAAACAGTACTTTGTCTAGAAATATTCTGACTTCTGCTTCAGAAGCAACTTTCAATGAGGGCTAAATCTACCTGGCATAAAATTAGCACTCTGGGTCTGCAATTACAAGTCATTAACAACTTAATTGCCCCATTCTTGTGTTAACAAAGCATTGTCACTTTATCTATTGTCTGAATCCTTACCTGGCAGCAATCTGTACTTTTGTAGGAATATGTTCAGATGCAGAGGACACAGTCTTGGCTTCATGTCAGAGTTGGTGGATTTTTGGATCCACAAATGCTGAGATGGAAATACATCTGGTAATCTTTAAATCTTTCGCCAACATGCTAAGAGAGGTTATCATGGCCAGTTGTTTGGGAAATGTTAAAATATGTGTACACAGTGCATTGAGGAAGAAATCCAAAATTTCCAGTCAACAGAATTTGATAAGACAAGTTAAAAAGAAGATGGGGGAGAGAGAGAGAGAGAGAGAGAGAGAGAGAGAGAGAGAGAGAGAGAGAGAGAGAAGAGAAGTAGCCATGCTGGAATCCATAAGAAAAAATCCTAAATCTAGCTGGAAAATATTTTTATGACTAAAAACTGATGTGTGCTTTGAAGATGATGCTAAATATCGACAACCCTTCTTGCAATTTCCTGGGTACAGGATACTCAGAAATGTTTTACTAGTTCCTTTCTTCTGGGGACACTCAGAGGCCATGGACCTGGCCTAAGGCCACACATTCCCTAAGGTTGCACACTGGGCAATTAAATGCTTGACCTCGGTTCCACAGCAAGGTGCTCCACCTTGGGGAGCTACCCACCACAGCGTCCTTGAGGATGCGTCCATTTTGTTCTTCAGCCCAAACTTGATTATCTTGGCCAGTAGGTGTCAGCAAATACCTAGCTCTTCTCCCAGAAGCTGCAGTAAGGCTTTTAATACTTGCTTCCAAAGAAATGAAAAGCCATACGCCTGCCAGTTGTAGAGAAAGGTCGGGCTTTTATTTCAACCTGAGAAGCTGCATGAAGGACATCTAGTTCTAGTTACAAATGCTACCTTGATCTATCAATGGTGCTCTCCCGTGAGAATTGAGTGAGTGGCATTCCAAGGTGCCCAAGCAGCACTTGTTCCCACATCTTAATAGCTCACTCTACTTTTTGTACCTTGGCCTTTTGTGAGAACAGAATGTAATATTGTATTTGGAATGTCATGAAGCTTGAATATTCATCACAGACCTCATATGATGCTCTTCTGCAAACACGGTAAAAGTTCCTTTTAGAATATGGGAAGGGAACACAACCACTTCTGAAAAACATGAACAGCAACTGTGCCTGTTGATGGGAACCACTACATTGAAACATTATAAGATAACAAGACTTTCTAGAAGAGGGTCTATCCTTTAAAAAAAACAGGCAGTGCCAATAACTTTAGATAAGGAGACGAATCAATAAACAGTCCACGAAACTTGCTTAAATTTCTTCGGTCCAACTAACTGTTCCAGGGCCACCCGGGAACGATCTGCAAAGCAAAGAGGAGAAATTCACAGTTTGTTTTAGGAGAATAAAATGGTTTGGGGGTGGAGACAAAAAAGTGCTAGATGAGGATATCATTTCATAGCAGGCTGGTTGTCTTTTCCAAAATATCATTGTATCAGCTACAGCTAGATAAGCTGCTTCTGAACTTGGTGAGATGAACATTTAACTG
This sequence comes from Phrynocephalus guinanensis, assembly GCA_037367245.1. Taxonomy (NCBI): domain Eukaryota; kingdom Metazoa; phylum Chordata; class Lepidosauria; order Squamata; family Agamidae; genus Phrynocephalus; species Phrynocephalus guinanensis. Next base: position 87,474,674 of record CM074740.1, on the reverse strand, counting down.
GCTTTTATGGAATACTGTATCTTTTTACACCCAGCCGATGTTCTGCAAGCTGATGATTAAGAAACCACTGTTGTAACATGATTTTGATGTCTAGTTTCTGGTACAATGTTGCCACTGCTGTGCTCTCTTCCAAGGTCCCAACAAGCAAACACTTTTATTAGGACCAGCCAAAATTCCACAGTATTCTCAAGGTCATTATTTTCTTTACAATGAGAGAGCTGTTTTTCTGTTCCATTCTATTTTTATGGGGATTGTTTTATTTTATTTTATTTCCTTTTTTGTTGTCCCTAATCAAAACTGCTTTGTGACACTGACTCTAGTTTATTTTAAACCTCTCCTTTTGAGGAGAGAGGAGAGCATTCAAATGTAATGCACAGAATAATTTGTCTGCTTTTATTAATTAGTTACCTGTTGTACATTTGTTTCATTTGAAATATCTATATACCATTTTAAACCCCCTGTGACAAAAACAACAGCATGACAAAACTCATTAACCGTAAAATCCATGCAATAAAATCGATGAGAAACACTTATCTGTAAAACATTCCACCCAGACAGGAACCGCATCTAAAACATACTTGCAGCTACAATCCACTTCTGTCCTTTCTAATACATCAGTTTTTCATGGCATCAGGCAATGTAAAACTTATTTCTTGACATCTCTTATCTGATTGCTGTTTTAAAATTTCTCTCCCAAACTAGCTGTAACTGTTTGATCCATGCAACAACCTGAATCACCTGTTATGAGTGGACACCCATGGAAGAGAAGAATGTATATCCTTGGGCAGTAAGTGAGGACTGCTTCCACAGCAACATCTGTCAGATTCACACATCGCTCCATATGGATCTCCTAATGGGAAAAGAAGGCTAGATTCAACAGCTGTTAATGAAAATAGATCTCAGATCAATTAACAGTGCAATCCCATACATGTTTATTTCAAAATCATCCTTTTTGAGGTCAAAAGTATTTATGGTCAGACAACTGATTATAAAGTTGCAGTCTAAACAACATAACTTGTTTATGATGACAATTTGAACAGAACATGTTGAAAATTTACCTTTAAACTGTTTGAACATTGTCCACTAACAAGTGCTATTACCCCATCATCAGTAACCTGAATGGGAGAAAAACAGATTTCTTGTTGGCACACTGAATAAAATACAGTAATTGTGCAGCAAAATAAAAATGTTTAAGTAGTATGATGAATGAATGAATAAAAGCTGAGAATAAACCACCATAACCTAGAAAAGTGATTCGATCAATCTTTTCTTGCAGTTAAATATTTTAGTATACAACCCATCATGAAGATTTTTATGCATGTTCACTTGGCGTCAGCTCCACAGAATTTAACAAACTTCTTTTGAAGCAAACATGTAGTGGATCAGGTTAAATACTTGATAGGTTTGAGAAGAAGGTCAGGTCAAATAAATAATTAATTGATAAGGTTGAGAAGAAGGTCAGGTCAAATAAATATATGTTTCCATGAGATAGGCTCTCTGTTATCAGTGTCACAGTGTCACAGCTGGAACACAGGAAAACCACAAAGAATCCATTCCCATGAGAACTGCACCTGACCTGCCAGCAAAGTAGGTGCAAGGTTGGGTCATTTTAGGTAACAAGAGGAGGAACCAAAATGACTCTTAGCTATCAACAAAAGTAAGCCAGTTTTAACTGGTTCTTGGGGGGGGGGGGAAGCAGAAATGGCTCATCTTATGATTAAGGGGCGTGGTTTCGAAAAACTATTTAAGATGCTGGTGGGAGACAATGAGAGCTGTCCAGGACAGCAGGGTTAATCAACTGATTGATCTGTGCTGTCTTAAACCACTGATGGCGAGCCTTTTAAAGATCGAGTGCCCAAATTGCAATTCAAAACCCACTAATTTTTTTGCAAAGTGCCAATACAGTAATTACAGGTGGTTATGAAGGGGCGATGTCGGGTGCCCACAGAAAGGGCTCTGAGTGCCACCTTTGGCACCCATGCCATAGGTTCGCTATCACTGACTTAAACCCTTAAGCAGCTAAGATGCTTAAGATCTTTACTAACCTACCTGTGTTCTGTGTTTTCAAATCTTTCTGTACTGCTGTAACTCTGACTTTTAATAAACCTTTACTATTTTACTACTTCTGAGCGTGGCATTTTTGAGATACCACTAAATCACCCCAATATTTCATACTGTCATTTTGAACTTCTGCTTTTCAAAATCCTCTATAGCTCGCTGAAGCTTCAAGAATCCCAACTCATTCTCTGTCAAACAGCCTGCCTAAATTTTTGTAATTACAAGCAGGCAATTTTTAAAAACACTACTGTACTGATCTAACATTTGATGGAACAATACAGAGCTGATCACCTGTGTTTAGCTTTGCCAGTAACATATGTTACACAGACCTGTATTAGACGAACAAGCTCCACCACTTTCTGTAGACCCTCTGGAGTTCGTTGGTGTTGAGCTTATCAAGAGTGCCAGACCATTCCAGACCTAGAGCTCAGTTGCTGTTGATCCATTTGGGAGATAGGATGCCCGATAATATCCTGTTTACATGCTAAGCAAGGAAATCTCATCTATCTCCCTGGGGCCTCCCCGGGCAAGTAAGAATGACAAAATATCCTGCTGCCTGCTCAGGTCTGTGGGTCATGATCTTTTCCCAAATGGAGTTGTAATTCCTTCAGTCAATAAACACTAAATACAGTGGTGCCTCTTAAGACAAATTTAATTCGTTCTACGGGTCAATTGGTTTTACAAAAAAATTCATCCTATGAAACACGGTTTAACATGGTTCCCACAGGAATGCATTCAATTTGTCTTGTAAGGCATAACATAGGAAAAATTCATCTTGCAAGATTTTCCTATTCCCAGAAATCTCATTCATTATACGAGTTTTTCGTATTTATTTTTTAATTTTTTGGAATATTTTACCCCATCTTTCCCCTTGGAAAAGGACCCAAGGTGGCTTACACTAATGAGGGACAATATACAATCAGGAACATTTAAGACATATTCAAGTTGAGCACCCCAAGCGATGTACCTCTTTTTTCAATTGGCGGGTAATCCCATCCAGTATAGGTTGCATCCCTATCCCATGATCTCCTTTTGGACTAAGCAGAAGCATCTCTCTCTTGTCTGGGTTTAGTTTCATTTTGTTCTTCCTCATCCAGTTCATTACTGAAACTAAGCACTGATCTATAGTCAAAATAGCTTCCTTGGAATCCGGAGGTGACGAGAGGTAGAGTTGAGTGTCATCGGCATAATGGTGACACTTCACCCCAAAACTCTGAATAATTTTCCTCAGTAGTTTCATATAAATGTTAAATGACATAGGAGACAGAACAGAACCCTGAGGTACCCTATAGGCCAGTGGCCGTAGCATTGAACATGAGTCCCCTAACACCACTTTCTGCATTTTCTCCTGCAGGAAGAACTGAAGCCACTGTAAGACAGTGCCCCCAAGTCCCATTTCAGAGAGACGAGCCAGGAGGATAAGTGTCAAAAGCAGCTGAGAGGTCCAGTAAAATCAAAAGGGACACAGATCCCCTATCCATTTCTCTGAGCAGGTCATCTACCAGGGCAACCAGTACCATCTCAGTCCCATAACCAGGCCTAAAGCCAGATTGAGCTGGATCAAGATAGTTTATTTCATCCATAAACCTCTGGAGCTGCAAGGCTACAGCTCACTATAGTACCCAAGAATAGGATGTTAAAGACTGGTCGGTAATTGTTCAGTATTGTTGGTTCTCAAGAGGGCTTTTTAAAGAGCGGTTTTACTATTGCCCCCTTCAAGCATGCTGGAATCCTGCCCTGTTGCAAGGAGGTATTCACTAATCTTCCTAACCAGTTCGCCAGACCCTCTCTGGCAGCTTTTATGAGCCAGGAACGGGAAGGGTATTAAGGGGCATTCGTCTTATGAGGTACTACTGTATAACCTAACATAAACAAGAAACCCAAGTGCTACTGAAATTATTGATATTGATAAACAGTTGCTGTCATTTTACACCCTTTAAGTTAAAAATTCCCAAACACTGATAACAGTAAAGCTAATTTTCAAAACTGTCTTCTATATTGCTGATGTGTTTTAATTGCCATCAATCTTACTTGGGTAGACGAAAAATCCACGCTATGCAAATGGCTACAGTTTTGCCCAAGAGCTTGCAGTGATGCATCTGTGATACTGGAACATCCACCAATGTTCAATATTTGCAAAAGGGGGCAGTTTAAGGCAAGAGCAAGGACTCCACTGTCAGTAAGATTGCTGCATCTTTTGAACGAGACTTCACACAAATAGGGGCATGACAAAGCAAGAGCTGCAACACCTATTGGAGAGAAAGACTGCATGTCATCTTCATAGAGGTGGACCTTTCTCTTTAGAAGTTTAACTAGGATAGGCTATTATCTCAAGGAATGCATAAAACATTTTGCTTAAAATATATCTTAACATTTACTATCTTTAGCAGCCCCTGAGGGAGTCTCCATCTGAGCTGTGACATGTTCTAGTTTTTTACAGCACCCAAGCATCTTTCCTGACTCAAGATGTAAATCAGAATACAAAATACACAATGTATGCTTCTTTACAAATTAAAAAGTAATCCATCCATACTTAAAGTTATAAAGGAAATGTTAAGGATCTGTCCTAGAATATAAAATGAAAGAGGGCATACAATACGTCAGTCTTCCTGAAACTAAACAGAATTGGAGCCCAACAATACCTGGATTGGCTGGGCCATGGGGAACCATATACTGTATACTACAGTAGACAGACACCATGCATGGGTCATTAATAGAAAGAAAAAGGGACTTGAATACAATAAATAAATCTAATATATTGTAATTTCAAACAAAGGAACCATATTACTTCTGCTTTAACTAGATCCTTTTCAATCAGGTTTCAGACCAGGCTATGGGACAGAAACTGCCCTGGTCGCTTTGGTGGATGACCTATGCCGGGGACTAGATAGGGGGAGTGCGTCCCTGTTGGTCCTGCTGGACCTCTCAGCAGCTTTCGACACCATCGACCATGGTGTCCTTCTGGGCCGATTGGCTGAGTTGGGAGTTGGAGGCACTGTTCTGCAGTGGTTCTGCTCCTACTTGGAGGATCGGTCCCAGATGGTGGTGCTGGGGGATGCCTGTTCGGCACCCTGGCCCTTGAAGTGTGGGGTGCCACAGGGCTCTATTCTGTCCCCCATGCTATTTAACATGTACATGAAACCGCTGGGAGAGGTCATCCGGGGATTTGGAGTTGGGTGCCATCAATATGCTGATGACACCCAGTTATATCTCTCCTTTCTCCCAGATTCCAGGGGGGCAGTGGAAGTCCTAGAACGCTGTCTGGAGTCGGTGGGGATCTGGATGAGGGCTAACAAAATGAAATTAAATCCGGACCAGACAGAGGTTCTCCTGGTTCGGAAATCTTTGATGCAGGTGCTGGAATATCGTCCTGCTCTGAATGGGGATGCACTCCCTCTGAAGGAGCAGGTCCGCAGCTTGGGGGTCCTCCTGGATTCAGAGCTGCTCCTGGATTCCCAGGTAGCGGCTGTGGCCAGGGGGGCCTTTGCCCAGCTTCGGCTGGTGCGCCAGCTGCGGCCGTACTTGGATCGTGCAGACCTGGCCACGGTGATCCATGCCATGGTGACATCAAGATTAGACTATTGCAATGCGCTCTATGTGGGGCTGTCCTTGAAGACGGTTCGGAAACTACAATCGGTACAGAATGCGGTGGCCCGGGTGGTTACTGGAGCTCGGCAGTACGACTCTGTTGGGCCGCTTCTCCAGGGACTACATTGGCTGCCCATTCGTTTCCGGGCCCAATTCAAGGTGCTTGTTATGATCTTTAAATCCCTATACAGCTCAGGACCCGGTTATCTGAGAGACCGCCTTCTTCCATATAATCCGGTCCGCCCCCTTCGGTCACCGGACAAGGCCCTTCTACGAGTACCGCCACCCAATGAAGTGTGAGGGGCAGCGGCAAGAAATAGGGCCTTCTCAGTAGTGGCACCGATACTATGGAATTCCCTCCCCTTTGAGTTGAGAACCGCCTCCTCCCTTGAAATATTCGAGGCCTTAAGACTTATTTATTTAGGCAGGACTTTTGAGCCTCCAGCATTCACCAACTTTTATAACATCTTACTTTTTAGTTTCATTGGCTGGGGAGCTCTTAACTCTGCTGCAGCTACTGTTTTTTATCTTGTTTTTATTGTATTACACTGTATAGTATTTTTATAGTATTTTATAGGTATTGTGTTGTTTTTACATTGTACTGCTTTTATTGTACTTTTATGGGTCCCTCCGGGGAGAAAGGCGGCATAAAAATAAAGTTGTTGTTGTTGTTGTTGTTAATAACACCTGTTTTAGTAGTGCGCTGGTGCGTTTGGTGTGGACCAAGTTTCCCTCTAAGGTTTGCACATGTGTCCAAGCCCGCCCCCCATGTACCCATCATGACTTTTGGGGGGGGGTTGCAAGAACCAGAGGGACACACAAAATGGAGACAGATTGATCCATTTCTACATTTTATATTCAATGGCTTTTTAACCAAACTGTGAGAAGCTTCAGAGCTTGCAAGAGAGAGGGGCCTCAGGAAATGGGAGCTCTGCAAAGAGGTAAAAATACCAACCAAACCATGAGAAAAGAAGGCTTGTGGGTGCAGAGAGAAATAAGGAAGTGTGAAGTACAAAAATGTGGTGGCAGGGCTAACGCTTGCCTTGAAGAAAACCACAAGAACATTCAAAAGTGGTAAACAACAAGGAGAGAGAATGCACATGTGCAGAAGGAACCCTGCCTACGAAACAGCCATATATGTACAAAACCCAACCCAGTATCACCCCAGTACTGTCTTAACACTCGGGTTGTCTATAAAGCATATTTGTCCTTTGTCTGAAGACTATGGAGAGACAATATGGTGGGCCAGATGCAATATGAAAACACTCAAAACTATAGAGTTCATGTATACGGCTACTTTAACAGAATACAAACTCTGAAACAATGATTATTTAAATCAATTATTACAAACTTATAGTTTGAGAGAAAGCTATACTTGAAGCAAGATTTATTTTCCCCCATATTCTTTCAAGTAACTATCACTAAGAAAAGCATACCTTCTGAAGTGATGGTCAATCTCTTGTCTTTCCAAACATTTAAGTTTATTTTTTTAAGCTGCTTGCAGTTACAAAGTTGTAGGAGAGCATTATCTGAAACATCACAGTCCCGAAGGTCCAGCGTTTCTACTCTAGGGTGCAGAATCTAAAATGCAAAGCATGCAGTCAAATTCTACATGGTGTAGCACAGCCCACTTTCTTATCTAGCACTTTTCTGATGCTTGAACACTCACTATCCCCAGCCAACCATATTAGCTAGCAAAAGAAGAGATGTAATCCCATCTGTGTAGCCTGCATAATTAAATTGTAAAACACTCATAGAGTGCTTGAAGTGCTATGGAGCAGTATATAGGCAGAACATGTTGCTTTTTTCTTTCTGTAGTTCCAGAAGACAGGATCAGAAGTAATGGATTAAAATTATGAGGAACAAAATTTCATTTAAACATGAAAAAGAACTTAGGAAGGGTGGTAGATTCAAGTTCATGGAGAAATTTTAAACAGAGGTGAGGAGGTGAGTTGTCAAAAGTATTTAGCCATGGGTTTCCTGCACTGGCAGAGATTGGGTACATTGACCCAAGGGTTCTTTCTAGCTCAACAGTTTATTTCATTCTAAGAGGTGACTGTGGTGAGGGAGTGCATTATAACACACACACAAAAACTACAAACTAGACTGTTCTGTTGATATATCACAAGCTTCACAAGTAGCATCCACAGAAGTAAATATGGATTGAAACAGAAGTACTGTAGTTGGTTTCAAATCATATGAACATACTAAACACATTGTATCATTGATAATGTTTTATGGTTTCCAAGTAGGTTCAACAGAAACAGAAAACTCCTAGATACCCTGCTAGGGCAGGTAGCTGCATCCCAGGATCTGCATCCTGATGTGTTGTTGAGTCATCGCAACATTTCTCTAAATTTGATCCATGACCAACTACATGTCGGTAATGGAATATTTCCCTCTGGGTTTTTTATAACTCTGTACCACTTTTGAAAATAATTGCTACATTGATGTTTGGGCAACATTTTCTTGATGGGTGTGACTTTCTCTGCTACATTTGTGCCTCTTGCAGGAGAGAAACTCCAGCTGGGCTTTGTTCTCATTGCAGCTCTACTACAATATCCTAAAGAGGAAAATATGAAAGGGCTCAGGAAGGAGCACCATCCGGGGGGAAGGATCCACAAATAAACGGAGAGCAGAGGCTGTTGACTTAAGTTGTCCAACACATCGACACTCAAGTCACAGAATTTATTTAAAAGGGGGGGGCACTGAACAACAGTAGTGGAAGCAGCATCGCACCATGTCGTTCCCAGAAAAAGTTTCAGTACAGTTGTACATGTATGACATCACATAATTAAATGTTTTGCAATACACCTGGAACAAAAATAGTAGAAGCCTCCAGGCAGGTGAGAATTGTTGCAAAGTTAGCACAGAGGCAAAGTAAAAGATTCAGTAGTAGCCTTGTGTCATCAAGTCCAAGATCAATGGGGCATAAGTGGAAAGCATTTCATAGATGCAACGGCAGCCTCAGTTTCTTTAAAATATGCTGATTTCTTAAAAAGAAATGGGGCTTAAAATGTGTACAGACACACATCGCAGTAAGCCTTGTAGGTTTTTTAGCACCAAGCAGCAGTAGGGGTGTGTGCACGGGATTATGGGCAGTTGCAAAAGGAAAGATGTTTATACCACAAATAACTCCAAGTCCTTCCAGATAAATATCGGCCACATAAGTGAATTTTCAACAGATTTATTGCATTTGAAGGCAATGATAGCCCCATGACCCAAGAAAGAGATCCCAGGAATATCTCCAAATAAGGCACAATTACAAAGTTATATAAACAGCAACTGTTAAGTGCTGTAAACTCACCTTTTAAAAAAATTATATGACATAATGATGAAAAAATGACATAAACTGAATTTTACCGTATGAATATTGCTATCAGTTATCCACCCTTGGACACTCAATGATTTAATCAGTTTATCTTTGATGTTGGGAGGCAAAGGCTTAATATCTGCAGCATATCTGGATATGTTTCTTGTTAAGCAATAAAGGCATCTAAGGAAGAAAATAGAATGAAAAACACTCATAAGACAATGCATTTTCTTAATGATTGTAAGTGAATTATGCAGTTGTAAAGCAACCAGTTCCTTATACTGAGTAATAGGCAGGGCCTTCTAGCTTTAAAAAAATGTATCTATTAAGATGCGGGAAGGTTTTTCATACTCATGTTCATGTATTTATCCTATGTATTCATTGTATATCCATGGAACACATATTTACTACTATACAAACATATAATCCGGATAGCAATTATAATATTTCTTTCTTTCTTTCTTTCTTTCTTTCTTTCTTTCTTTAGCTTATATGCAGCCCACTACCCAAAGGTCTCTGGGTGGCTTACAATTAAAATAAACAATTAAAAATTATGACATTAAAATAGAAATAAAATTAATATGCTTAAAACATTTAAATAGTAATTAATTAGTATTTATGTTTTTGACTCTTAAAACAAAATTGGACAGACTAAGTGAACATATTCAATTCTTCAAAAACAAAACCTCTGGTTTATGAATGTGGGTTACTGTGTTTGTTGTATCCATGATTCAAAACACCAGGAAATGGCCTGATGTTGCTAAATAATACTGTGGGGCAATGCCAGAGAAAAAAGGATGCCAAGCTTTACATAGCAAAGGGCTGCCTGAATGTTGACAATACTAATGGTAGCAGTCAAGATGGTCTACTGCCTCCTTTTCCCATCAGTCAACCACTTCTCTCACAAACACAAAGCAATTATCTGAGCTGTTTTTCAAACACGAACAGTAATGAAGTCAGTAATTCCTATAGTCACCAACATCAGAAGTGACATGATCTTTTGATTCCCCCCCCCAAATTATTAAACAATTTATAGTGACAAGATGGGTACAATAAGCATTCAAGTTCTGGTAATACTGAGGCAAACCACCCCCAACCACAAAGTCAAAAACCAGTAATCTCACAGCTGGAGTTTAATGTTTGGCCAGGAAGAAGTTAAATGTTTTCTTCCTCAGAGTCATTTAATGCACTCTTGACTGGCAAAGTTAAACATTCAGACCTCTGGGCTCTAAAGCTTTATGTTTATATTTAGACTCTTGCCATTTACAAGTGCAGAAACTCTTACTGTTTCTCCCTTTAAAATTGCTAGTTTCAGTTTTAGAGCAAAGAATACAGCAGGAACCCAATATCCTCTGATTCTGTTACCCACAGATGGCAGTCACCACCACCCCGCTGCCCATTGTTTGGCCATCCCTATTTTTTGAGTTAGCTTATGGAATGCTGAATTGGCTGTCACACAAAATCTATTGCTGTATGCTTGTGCAGCAATAATGAATGTGCGCACATACTTCTATATATTATTTGCAGGAAGCTATTTATTTGAGCTCTAATATAGTAATATAAAATATTTTTATCCTTAAAATGTTTTTAGCTTTTTACTCCTTAAAAAGAACTTAAAAGATGGTTTACATCATTAAAACTCAATATTTAAGGCTTAAAAAGAGTACAGTAGGACCCCGGTATCAACTGGGGATTGGTTCCAGGCCTTCCTGTGGATAAAGAAAACTGTAGATAAAAGAGAACACCAAAAAGCCCCAAAACTTGTTTTGCAACAGTAGCTTGCTTTACAGCTGCTATTTGTGACAGTAGCTTGCTTTATGGATGCTGTTTTATGATAGTAGCTTGCTTTATAGCTGCTGTTTGTGACAGCAGCTTGCTTCGGGGCTGCTGAATTATTTATTTAATTTTTCCCCTGCCAACCGTGGATAACGAATCAATGGATACAGGGGTCCTACTGTATACAAATGTCTTGCATAATTAAAATACACTATTTTAAGCTAAAATAAATACTTAAAAGGATCAAAAAATACTACTCTGATATACATATGGGGGCACCCAACAAAGAAGAGACCCTGAAGTACAAAGCTTTTTATACCTTCAGCTGGTATGTTACTCCACTTTAGAGAACTCTACAAAGCCTCCTACCATCTTTCTTATTCATTAAAGAGGTTGGGATTTTGTTATACATATACTGGTAAGCAGGGTGGATAAAAATCAATAATGTTTTTAAAAAAATAAAAAATCGGATTTTTTATTTAAATCAGTTTTTTAAATTTAAATGCTTTTTGAGGAAAAATCTCTCTAAATATTATGTTCCAGTTAAGATACATTATAGTCCAAATGTTATTCATCATGAAATTAGTTTTTAATTATGTAGCATAAGGCTGTATTAATCCATTCACAATGCCATGCTCTCCCAGAGATTTGATTATTTGGGCCAATTTTTCTATCTAGAAAAGATTATCAAAGATGCTTGGTTTTGCTATTTTCAAAACTATGCATTTGGGTCTGCAAGGACAGCATGCCTCCTTCAAAGAAAAAAATGTTATAAAATAAACATCAGAATTGAGGGAAAGGTCTCAATCCCATTGTTCCTCTGCAAATCTATGTACACAGAACCAACCCCCTTATCTCTTAAGTGCTACGTTTCAAGAAGTTCAATGAATAGAAGGTTGTTTGGAATGGAATAGGTCTGCACAAGGAGTAAATTTTGAGGAGGGAGGGGAAGCAGTAAATCATAGAAATCATAGAATCATAGAGTTGGAAGAGACCTCAAGGGCCATCTAGTCAAACCCCCCTGCCATGAAGGAACCCCATCACAATATTTCTGACAGATGGCCATCCAGCCTCTGCTTAAAAACCTCCAAAGAAGGAGACTCCACCAACCTCGGTGGAAGCATATTCCAAACAGCTCTAACTGTCATGAAGTTCTTCCTAATGTTCAATCTCTTTTCTTGTGGTTTGAAACCACTGCCCCGAGTCCTAGTCTCTGAAGCCATGAAAAACAAACCTGATCCCTCTTCTATATGACATCCTTTCAAATATTTAAACATAGCTATCATATCCCCCCTCAACCTTCTTTTTGAAAGACTAAAAATTCCCAGTTCCCTAAGCTGTTCCTCATAAGATATTTCTTCCAGACCTTCAACCATCCTGGTTGCCCTCCTCTGTACCCGCTCGAGGTTGTCAACATCCTTTTTAAATTGAGGCGCACAGAACTGAACACACTACTCCAGGTGGGGTCTGACCAGAGCAGAATTGAGTGGTACTATCACTTCCCTTGATCTAGACACTATTGTTCTGTTGATGCAACCAAGAATCGCATTGGCTTTCCTGGCTGCCGCATCACACTGCTGACTCATGTTCAATTTGTCGTCCACCAAGACTCCCAGATCCCTTTCACAGGTACTATTTTCCAGCCAGGTATCTCCCATCCTATATCTATAAGTGAAACTTTTTGAGCACAATAGGAACTGGCAATCCGCTCCAGTATTCCTGCCAAGAAAACTCCATGGACATGGGGTCATGAAGAGTCAGTCATGACTGTAATGACACAACAACTCCACATCTTGAGGTTTTTATATGTATAGCAGCCTGAGGGTTCTCATTCTCACTCTCTTCCTTGAGAAGAAAAACCTATAATGGCAGCAGGCCATAAAAGAGACCCAGTTTGGGAATATCTGTCAGTCTAAGTTTTTAAAAGATATTTTAAGCACACATCAGTTAACAAACATGGATGTTTAAGCAAATACAAGAACTGTATACATAATGCTATATAATATTATTGTTTTGGTTAAATAAAACTGTTTAAATTATTATTAAGGTAATGATTATTTTTCTCCTTCCAGTAAAATACAACAGAACAGTTGTCCTAATATGAATGATTATCTCTGTTAAGCTAGAGATAGTTCACCTTGCAATTATTTCACAATTATCTATCTATGTATTTCTAATGGTATATAACCACCAAATCAGTAATTTTCTGATATAACTGTAAAACTAATCTGAAAAGTTATTATTTTAAAAATGAAACCTTCATCTGGTTGTAAATACTAAGATTAAATCAACTCTGGCAAAAATTAGTCTTTATGTAGAAAATCATGACTTAAACCGAGTTTAACTGACTAGTGATTTAAATCAAATTCACCCTGCTGGTAAGTAATTCTACCACACTAGTCAGCATCCTCTTATAAGCAGACATTCCTTAGTACCATCCTTCTCCCTTCTTTCTGAAGCAATTTAAAACTGATTTCAACCAGCAATGAGGGCCTTAGGAATGCTAAGTTTATAAGGGCCAGGGGTTGGTGTAAGCATCTGTTTCGCTTCAAGTTAATGGTGGTAATTCATCTCACAGGGTGACTAGAGAAGACAAATTGATTCATTTGAAATGTGATGCTAGAGGAGAGCTTTGTGGATACCGACAAAGGACTGTGCGTCTTTTGCCAGAAAGCCAAGCAAATTGGTCCTAGATCAAATCAAGCCAGAACTATGTCTGGAGGCAAAAATGTTGAAACTAAGGCTCTCCTTCTTTGAACACATTATGAGAAGACAGGATTCTCTGGTGAAGACAATTGTTGGGAAATACAATATTAATTTTGAAGAATAGTTAATTCAGAGTGACTCCTTTTATCGGTTCTTGATATTCTTTGCCTTTCTGCATTTTGACTTGCCATCCATACACTGAGAGGTTCAGACTACCTGAGGCTGAAACCACTTGGTCTTGCAACATAGGTAAGCCAACAACTTGCTTAAATTTCCCACCACTGAAGGCCTGGTTATTTCAGTTTCCCATGGGCTTGATTACTGTGGTTTTACTGCCTGATGTAACCACTTCTATATTCTATGCTCTTCCTCATTCCAGGGCTCCAGGGTTGAGGAACTGTCACTTCTTGTTTCCAAAGCCTTAGTATTTGAAACTTTCCATTGCCTTCAGTTGTAAACCTCTCAGGACATATTTGTCTTGCAAAATACAGGTAACTGTTAGAATGCAGCTTGCTGATTGGTAAAGAAATGAACCACCTACAACTTGTTGTTTGGTGGAAATTGTTACCACCCTCCTCCTCCTTGTTTATAGATCCTATAAAACCTATTAGACATGGGCACAACTCGGCGAAATTGTCGTTTCTGTTTTCGGTTATCGTTTCCGTTACGTAACAGAAACGGTAACGATAATTAAAGCAAAGCAAAGTGTTCTGCTTATATACCGCCCCATACCACTACAAGTAGTCTCTGGGCGGTTTACAATTTTGATTACAGTGTGCAGGCTACACATTGCCCCCCCCAGCAAGCTGGATACTCATTTTACCGACCTCGGAAGGATGGAAGGCTGAGTGAACCTTGAGCCTGCTACCGGGGATTGAACCCAGGTCGTGAGCACAGTTTTACCTGCAGTACAGGCATTTAACCACTGCGCCACGAGGCTCAGTCAGAACTCGAACTCGAACCGAAAAAAGAAAAATTTGGTCGGGTTTTTCATTTTCGTTTGTGGCATCGCGCCGATCACACAATGCGAAGCACAGAAAAAGGTTTTAAAAGTTTTTTTTTAAAAAAAACCCGACTCCCGGCCAAAAAAGCAGGTGAAAATATGCCTGCCTGAGGCTTTGCCACCTACCAGAGGGGTGGTTTCTGGGGGTCCCTGGCCTTCCCCCCCTTCTCCTGTCCTGGGCTGCTTGCAGCAGGCTGGGGGGAGGTCATCCTCGTTGTCTCGCCATGCCATGCGGTGGGGGGGGGATCCAAAATGGCGACCGCAATTTTTCTTTTGAAATTGTGGTCAAAAAACACACCAAATCACCACAGAAACATGTGAAATTTATTTATTTTAAATTCCTGAATTTTAATAGTAACAGCAGTGGGTTTTTATAGCAATAAAAGGTATTTATTTTATTTTATTTTATTTTTTATTTTTTTAGACCTGCCCATTTGGGCTGGCCATGGGATGGGACCATGCAAATTTTTTGAACCATTCCACCAATGGCATCGCCAGGTTTTTGACTGACACTTCTGGATGTCTCGGAGGGCATAAAAAGCCAAGGCACCTTCCAGAAATCGCAGTCGGGTGTATGGATGTGGTTGAGGGAGGAGGGCTGGCTGCTGGTGCTGGTGTGATCCGATCGAGATTGAGGAGGGAGGCTGGAGGCTTTAGGATTTAAGTTAGGCAGGCAGGGAGGGAATTGAATTTAGAAAATAATTTCTTTGATTCCCTGCAGCTTTGTCTGCTGAAGGGAATAGCAGTTTATACTTTATTTCTTCTCTGGCAGTTTGAGGATTTTTTTCTGATATTGGATAAAGGGGGAGGTTCGACTGGGAGTGGAAGGTGTGGATTTATTTTAAATGAGGATTTCTTTCTTCATTTCTTTTTTATCCTGGGTTACATATATATTATATACCTTGAGAAATCTGGCTGATGTGCTGGCACTTTGCCAGAATCAGACGCCATTGTGTCTACCATTTATTTTCTATTTTCCCAACTTCAATTTGCTTGCACACACACACATTTGGGGTGCAAGCCAAGAACAGAACCTCTATCCTAAGTGATATCCTAACTGCCCACTTGCCCGTCCGCCTGCGCCGCCGCCCGCCCACTCGCCCGCCCGCGGCCACCACCTCCCCATGGCCCCACCCCGCCGCCCGCCCCCCCACCCCACCCGCCGCCTAGGGCGCAAAAACACCTAGCACCGGCCCTGATTGCGGGACGCACCTATGCTCTGGGAAGTCAAATCGAGGGGGAAAGGTGTGGATTTATTTTTAAATATATATTATATACTACCATTTATTTTCTATTTTCCCAACTTTCAATTTGCTTGCACACACACACACATTTGGGGTGCAAGCCAAGAACAGAACTCTATCCTAAGTGATATCCTAACTGACAAACAACAAACAACAAACGAAACGACAAATTTTTGAAAAATTTCGCGACAAACAGAAACGACCCGAAACGGACCTGTTCCGACAAACGAAAACTCGAAACGTCATTTTTTCTGGTCGTGCCCATGTCTAAAACCTATATACCCATTTCCTTTCATTTGTGTACCTTGGTATTTTATACTGAGTACACCTGACATGGAATAAATTGCTTTAACCGCCTTACTCTCTGTCCAGTTATTCCACCTCCAAAATCCTATTGAGAAAATAAACCTGTAGGCAGGTATTGGGCCATAACAACAGTAATGCTGGAAAAAGTCAAAGATGGCAAGAAAATTGGACAACTAAATACAAGATCAATAGACTTTGTAAAGGAAGTGACAGGCTTGAGTTTACAAGGTCTAAGCAAGACTGTTGGAGATTGCTCATTCATAGGGTCACCATTGTAGGGACTTGATAGCACAAAACAACAAGCTGAACAGATCCTGACCATAACCTGTCAGCAGAAGAAGAAAAAGAGAGCACTTAGCCCAAAGGTTAAATAATCATTACAGGACACTGATCGGGTGGGGGAATGTCGGCACTTGTTTCAGCGGGTGTTGCGGGTGCCATTCCTTCCGCCACCACTCCCGAGGTCTCAGGCGGGCAGCGCAGGCACCTCTTATTTTGCCACTGCTGCAGAGGTCTCGGGCAGGCAATGCAGGCGCCTCTTCTGCCACCACTGCCAAGGCCTCAGGCGGGCGGCTTGGGTGCCTCTTTTCTTTCCCCACCACCGCCAATGTCCCGGGCGGGTGGTTGTGAGGGTTCATCTGAATTATACCGGGGTTCCAAGACGAAATGAAGATTGTCCATTCCAGTATTAACATTTTCAAATAAAGGTTTATTAATAACTTCATACCATTGCAGCTTGTGTCGCATTTGTTCTTCTGTTTCATTACTTTCAACGGTAACATCTAACATAAACAGGTTGTCAACAGGACTTAAACTGGGTGGCTTATTTTCCCCTCATTCTATTTCCTTTATTGAGGCGATCCCCGGGCGTAACATTGGCTGCCACAGCATGGGTGGCGAGCCCATTGTGCCACTGGATTCTCCCTGTTCTGTGGACGACCTCTGCCTCTCGTCCTCAGGATATTTCCCAGACATCATATTGGTCTCAGATGGACAGACCAAGTCCAGTCATTTCCCACTCGCACCTCAAAAGCTTCCTCCTTCCCTCGTCTCTCTCGAGCTTCTCCCCCAACGTCCTTCTCTCCCTTTTTTCTCCCTCTAACGAACTTTCCCCACATGCTTCTGCTTTTCCCTGCGAGCTCGCATCCCCTCGCTCATCTCCCCGTCCTCACACGCACTCTCCTTCTTCTTCGCTCTCCTCCACCGAGCACGCCTCCTCTACCAATTCTATTCTCTCCTGTCTTTCTACTACACTCCCTGGCACTCTCTCTATAGCTTTATATTCTGTTTCCTCCTCTTTATCTCCTTCTCTTTTCTGCTCAGACACCGCACTCTTTTTTCTTCTTCCTTCTTTGCTGACACCTCACAGCCTCTGCAGCCTCTGCTGATGTGCCACCCGGGCTGGCACACCACCGCCATCCCTGCCTCCCCACCACCACTTGCCATCCGCGGGTAACTGAATCATCAGATAGTGAATTCATGGATACGGGGGTGCTACTGTAAAGAAGATTCTTGGTTGGTTAGTGTTGCAAATGGCTCTATGAAGACATGAGGCCAGTGAATTAGACAAATTCATTGGGTATAGACAACAACTGAACATCATGCTAAGCCATAATTCTGTTAACCATGAATTGTCCAAACAACCAAACAAATCAGTTTATTTTATTTTACCCCATTTTCATTCTTTCTCCCTTTTAACAACTGCTATTTTATATCTCGCAAGCAGGTAAACATGACAGCGAGAAGCTGTTAGTTTGGGTTTAGATGTAGCAACAACAGCCCATGGTTTAAACAAGCCAAAGTTCATAAGGAAACAAAACTTTTCGCATATACATCTGGCTAATAATCCACAATGTATTCAACAACTTGTCCTGTGTTAGAGCCCAGACCATATCTTTCAGTAATGTAGCAGGTGAAATAAGTAGTTTACTTGGAAGCAAGTTCTCTCAGTGGAGAGGGTGGAAGCAGATTAACAAAACTGAATAAGGCATAAAAATAGAGAGCGTAAAAGATATGCCCAACACAGAGAGTTAAAGGGGGTATGCCTGCATGGAGTGGCCACCAAGCTTTTATAGTATCTGTTAATGTAAAGGAGTACAGCATCTACCAATTAGCAGGTTACAAGTATCTATCTTTCACCAATCAACAAGCTGGACTCAAGCAGTTCCCTAATAACCATGGACTTTACTCATGTAGATAAGAAACAAAGGAAGTGGTTAATGCATAACTGCTGCATAATCATTAAATCAACAGTCACAAGATAATTGAGTGAGAATGAGTCATAAAATAATCCTGTTGAAGCCACTCTTGGGTAAGTCAGCAGTTCTACTTAATAGGTGAAGGTTCAGCAGTTTACTAAGCTCAAGGACACAGAGGAAAAAAGCTATCACATTTTCCTTGTGAGGTTCCTAAAGGTACCTGGTTGAATGCATATCAGTCAAAAAACAAAGAAAAATAAAAAATAAAGAAGAAAAAACCATGTGGTGCTTTAAAGCAGGCATGTCCAAGCTTCGGCCCTCCTGATGTTTTGGACCACAATTCCCAGAATTCTAAGCTTAGACTGTCAATGGCAAAGGACTGTGGGATTTGCTGTCCAAAACATCTGGAGTGCTGAAGTTTGGACTTGCCTGCCTTAAAGACTAACTGCAGGTCCATGAAAGCTCAAATTAAAATACTGTACTGTATAGCAGTTAGTATGGTATTTAAATTCTCATTTCAGGAAGTAACTTGTCATTGAAAGCTCCAATTTAAATACAGTACTGTATAGCAGCTAGTAAAGCATTTAAAGTTTTCCACAGCATTTTTGTTTTCTTTCTTTTTTATTTTCATTATGTTTAGGTTGACTTTTTTTAACATATATGGTACCCTATACACTATCTATGTATCAACAGAACTTGCTGTACTCATGTTAAATCACAGCACCAAAGGGAAATTGTGTAATTCCGTTTCTCGTTTTTGTGATAATGTTAAATTGTCTACCCTTGATAACAAATAGTTCCAACTCTTTTGCATCAAGGAAACCACACAGCAAATAACTGACACAGGTAAGTGGCAAACAAAGGAATAACAGTATAGAATAGAAGCAAACTTGAAATTCCATTCTATTACCCTTGATCATTACCCTAGTTTATATATACTGTATGTAGCTTATGCTATATTCGAGCAAAGACCAAGTTCTCTGTCATTAACTGCATTTTGCCACAGCAGTGGTTTTGGAAGAGAAAGCCATGTTAATTGTGCTAGCATATCATTAAAAAAACAAAAATAAAAAATAAAATTAATAATGAAAGGTAAAATTGTGAGGTACCTTAAAAACTAACTGCTATATTTCATGGACAAATCCACTTCCTTAGACATAAGAGTTGAAGTGGACTTCTCTACAAAAATTTGCACTTCACAAAGAAGTGTGGGTTATAACTATTAATGATAAAATAGGTAAAATTAGAATAAGCAAAGGAATGTTAAAAAAACAGTGTTTAGAGATATATGGGGATAATGTGTTGACTGTGTATTAACTAAGGGCAAGGCTTGTCTACCTTCACAAGACTCAATGTATTGTTGGAAGGGGAATGGGGTTCCGTAAAAAATATGGAATAGATTATATCTGTTGGTCCTGGTGAAGGGGTGCACAGAAAGTATATATGTAGATTTTTTGTTAGATTTTTATACATATTACATAATAATTTTTCTAAAAAAACCAGCTAGTCTCTAAGATGCCACAATGTTCTTGTCTTCTTTATTATATTCTGTTTTGTTTTTGCCTATCATCATCATCATCATCATCATCATCACCATCACCATCACCATCACCATCACCATCACCATCACCACCACCATCATCATCATCATCATCATCATCATCATCATCATCATCATCATCATCATCATCACAGAACTGCAGAGCTAATGGGATCCTATGGCTCATTGAATCCAGCTCCTACCACAAGAACATAAGAACATAAGAAGAGCCATGCTGGATCAGGCCTAAGGTCCATCTAGTCCAGCTTCCTGTATCTCACAGTGGAACCACCAGATGCGTCTGGGAGCGCATGAGACTAGATATCTGTCTCCTGATACCACCACCACCCTGCATCTGGCCCTTGAAGTACCCCAGTTTTAAGCCTGGAGATTACACATCTCCATCATGGTTTGTAACCTGTGATGGACTTTTCCTCCAGGAATCTGTCCAATCCCCTTTTGCCATCACCACATCCTGTGGCAGGGAGTTCCACAGACTAACAACACGCTGGGTGAAAAAATATTTTCTTTTGTCTGTTCTCACTCTCCAAGCCTTCAATTTGAGTGGATGTCCCCTAGTTCTGGTATTTTGTGAGAGGGAAAAGAGCGTCCCTCTATCCGCTTTACTCATGCCCTGCATTATTTTCTACGTCTCAGTCATATCCCCCCTCAGGCGCCTTTTTTTTCCAGACTAAAGAGCCCCAAATGTTTTAGCCTTTCATCATAAGGGAGGTGACCCAGCCCAGGAATCATTTTAGTCCCTCTCTTTTGCAGCTTTTCCAGTTCCACTATGTCTTTCTTGAGATGCGGTGACCAGAATTGTACATAATACTCCAGGTGCGGCCTTACTATTGTTTTGTATAACGGTGTTATAATGTTGGCTGTTTTATTTTCAATCCCCTTTTCAATAATTCCTAGCATGGAATTGGCCTTCTTCACCACTGCCACACATTGGGTAGACACCTTCATGGAGCTGTCCACCAACCACACCAAGATCTCTTTCCTGATCCATCACGGATAGGTCAGAGCCCATGAGTTGATAGATAAAGTTTTGATTTTTTACCCCAATATGCATTACTTTACATTTGGCTATTTATTTTATTTATTTATTTATTATTGTATTTCTACCCCGCCCATCTTCCCATGGGAACTTTGGGCGGCTTACAATAGGCTGACATGTTCAGCTGATATACAATTTAATGAGCAAAGACAAAATTAGACAAATATAACAGACATAATAAAAAGGCACCCTTGTCATAAAAGCGTACGAGGCTCAGCAGCAATCACCTCACTAACTAGGCTTAAAAACAGATGGCGGGAGAGAAAAAAAACTAAACAAGGTCACCCAAGGCCTCGTGGAAAAGCAAGGTTTTCAACGCTCTGCAAAAGGCCAGCAGGGACTCTGCAGAACGCACTTCGCTGGGTAGGCTGTTCCACAGAGAGGGACCAGCCACCAAGAAGGCCCGGTTTTCCGGGCCTCTCTGGGGGTGACATCCCGCAGCGAGTGTGCCTGCGACTGCCGAACTGGTCGGGCCGAGGTTGATCGCTGGGCGATCCGCTCTGCCAGGTAGTCCAGGCCTAAGCCATGGAGGGTTTTATAAACTAAAACCAGGACTTTTCCTCCAGGAATCTGTCCAATCCCCTTTTGCCATCACCACATCCTGTGGCAGGGAGTTCCACAGACTAACAACACGCTGGGTGAAAAAATATTTTCTTTTGTCTGTTCTCACTCTCCAAGCCTTCAATTTGAGTGGATGTCCCCTAGTTCTGGTATTTTGTGAGAGGGAAAAGAGCGTCCCTCTATCCGCTTTACTCATGCCCTGCATTATTTTCTACGTCTCAGTCATATCCCCCCTCAGGCGCCTTTTTTTTCCAGACTAAAGAGCCCCAAATGTTTTAGCCTTTCATCATAAGGGAGGTGACCCAGCCCAGGAATCATTTTAGTCCCTCTCTTTTGCAGCTTTTCCAGTTCCACTATGTCTTTCTTGAGATGCGGTGACCAGAATTGTACATAATACTCCAGGTGCGGCCTTACTATTGTTTTGTATAACGGTGTTATAATGTTGGCTGTTTTATTTTCAATCCCCTTTTCAATAATTCCTAGCATGGAATTGGCCTTCTTCACCACTGCCACACATTGGGTAGACACCTTCATGGAGCTGTCCACCAACCACACCAAGATCTCTTTCCTGATCCATCACGGATAGGTCAGAGCCCATGAGTTGATAGATAAAGTTTTGATTTTTTACCCCAATATGCATTACTTTACATTTGGCTATTTATTTTATTTATTTATTTATTATTGTATTTCTACCCCGCCCATCTTCCCATGGGAACTTTGGGCGGCTTACAATAGGCTGACATGTTCAGCTGATATACAATTTAATGAGCAAAGACAAAATTAGACAAATATAACAGACATAATAAAAAGGCACCCTTGTCATAAAAGCGTACGAGGCTCAGCAGCAATCACCTCACTAACTAGGCTTAAAAACAGATGGCGGGAGAGAAAAAAAACTAAACAAGGTCACCCAAGGCCTCGTGGAAAAGCAAGGTTTTCAACGCTCTGCAAAAGGCCAGCAGGGACTCTGCAGAACGCACTTCGCTGGGTAGGCTGTTCCACAGAGAGGGACCAGCCACCAAGAAGGCCCGGTTTTCCGGGCCTCTCTGGGGGTGACATCCCGCAGCGAGTGTGCCTGCGACTGCCGAACTGGTCGGGCCGAGGTTGATCGCTGGGCGATCCGCTCTGCCAGGTAGTCCAGGCCTAAGCCATGGAGGGTTTTATAAACTAAAACCAGGACATTGAATCTGATCTGGGACGCAACGGGCAACCAATGCAGGCAGGCCAGGACTGGGGTGATGTGGTCATAATGACGCACACCTGCCACCAGACTTACCCTTACAGAAGCCATGCTGATTTTCTCTCAGCAAGGTTTGTTCTTCTATGTGTTTTAATATTTTCTCTTGGATGAGGCTTTCCACCATCTTCCCTGGGACAGACGTAAGGCTAACTGGCCTGTAGCTTCCCTGTTCCCCCCTCCTTCCTTTTTAAAAAACTGATGTGACATCCGCTATCCTCCAGCACTGTGGCCGTTTTAAGAGACAAGTTGCATATTACCATTAAGAGATACGCAATTTCATTTCTCAGTTCCCTAATAACCCTTGAGTGGATGCCATCTGGGCCCGGTGACTTGTTGATCTTCAATATATTAATTAGTCCTAAAATATCCTCTCTTTTAACCTGTATTTGATTTAATTCTTTAGTCAAGAGGGGCTGTTCGGGCAGTGGAATCTTCCCAAGGTCTTCTGCCATGAAGACAGATGCAAAGAACTCATTTAATTTCTCTGCAATTTCAAAGTCCTCCTTAATCTCCCCTTTTCCTCCCTCACCATCCAGAGGGCCAACTGGTTCTCTGGCAGGTTTTCTACTTCTAACATATTGAAAGAAGCTTTTATTATTACCCTTTATATTGCTAGCCATGCGTTCCTCAAAGTCTTTCTTTGCCTCTCTTATCATCTTCTTACATTTCTTTTGCCAGAGTTTGTGTTTCTTTTTATTTTCCTCATTTGGGGAGGATTTCCATTTACGGAAATACCTCTCCTTGCAGTTTAGAGCCTCTCTAACTCCACTCCTTAACCATGCCAGCGCCCTCTTGGACTTAGATGAGCTCTTCTTTTTTTGTGGTATGCACTTGTGCTGGGCCTCTATTACCGTTGTTTTAAACAGAAGGCATAGTGGGGAATCACATGCTGCCATAGACTAAAATGTCTATCTCTACTAAAACATCAACCACTTAATAAAGCCAGTTTTTGTTTACCTACAGAAAATACAATGGTTAGCACACAGGTCTTAAACAATTATGCCTTCCCCTCATAAGCAAATATTGCCACTTGACAAAGGCTTCTGTTGCCTTGGCAAAAAACACAACAAATCACGAGTCCTGCAGCAGTTTGAAGATGAGCAAGTTTTGTTTGACATAGAATGTTGTGGAGTTTAGCCTACTTTGTTAGATGCATTTGTAGAAATGGGGTAATGTTCACAAAAGCTCACACCAAATGGAATGTGATTCTGTTTAAGCTGCCACAAGATATTTTGCTTTAAGGGACCAATGAGGGTCGAGCCCAGAACCTCCCTGTACCTAACTATAACAGCTCAACTATTTAAAAATATCAACATTCATGATTTTCAAGAGCAAGAACATAAATTATCTGATAATGTCCACAGATCAGCCCGTGATTAAAAGCCTAACTCCAGTAGATACCCTTCCAGCGTGGCTTATTCAGAGACAAATCCCAGGGAGCTCCATGAAATTTACTTCCTAAGGAAAGTAAGGAAGGTAAGACAGACCCAGGTATTGGAAACAATACCCGGGTCATGAGGATCAACAGTAACCAGGCAGTCAGTCCTATCACAGGGCTACTCAAAAAGTAAGCCCTTTGGAATCGAGGTAGACGTATAAAGCCAACATTAATGAGGCTCTACTTGTGAGAGAAACCACTTCCCATCCCTCCCGGAGGGATGAGCAGCCTCAGCAGCGCTGCTACTTTTGCATAACACCCGTGGCAGAAAAAATGTGCTGCTTTTGTTTAGGCAGCTATCTATAGATCTTGCCTTGCAGAAGTCTGTATGTTGTTGTGCGTGGACGATTCCCTGCACATGAACATAAGAAGAGCCATGCTGGATCAGGCCAAGGAGCCATTTAGTCCAGCTTCCTGTATCTCACAGTGGCCCTGCCAAATGCGTCTTGGAGCGCACGAAACTAGATCTCTGTCTCTTGATACCACTCCCCTGCATCTGGCCCCTGAAGTACCCTGGTTTTAAGCCTGGAGATTAAACATCTCCATCATGGTTTGTAACCTGGGATGGACTTCTCCTCCAGGAATCTGTCCAATCCCCTTTTGAAGGCCTCCAGTCCACATGCCATCCCCAAATCCTGTGGCAGGGAGGTCCACAGACTAACACAGTGGTGGTTAAAAAAAAATTCCTTTTGTTTGTTCTCACTCTCCAAGCCTTCAATTTGAGTGGATGTCCCCTAGTTCTGGTATTTTGTGAGAGGGAGAAGAGCGTCCCTCTATCCACTTTACTCATGCTTTGCATTATTTTGTACCTCTCAATCATGTCCCTCCTCAGGCGCATTTTTTTCCAAAATCAAGAGCCCCAAATGTTTTAGCCTTTCCTCATAAGGGAGGTGCCCCCCAGCCCAGGAACCATTTTAAAATTGACTGGGTTCAGAGGCTCTTCTCCTTGGGCGATTTATTTATTTATTTATTTATTTATTTATTTATTTACTGTATTTATTGTTCGAGGGTCGGTGGGTGACTCTTGGGGGGGGGCAGATTGGCGAGGAGCTCAACACGAATGGGGGATTCGGCGACCGGTGGAAAGAAGGGGGAGAGGACGACATAATACGGACCCAAGCGAGCGACGGAGGTTTGGGGAGGAGGACAACGACAAAGGAATGGAAGCAAGCCAGGCCATGTCGTTATTAATTAGGGGAGGGAGCACATATCTAGGGGGAGAAGGCCAGTCCTGCCCCCAGTAGTACCGCTCACTTACAAGTCTAACAAAGACCGGACGGCCCCGCCGTCTCCGCTGAGGTAACTCATGGCCAGGCCCCGGCCGCTCGCTCGCGCTTTTGGCCCTCTCTCTCTCTCTCTCATTCCCCGGCCGGGGAGTGGGCGCCTTAGGGAGCGTCGTGTAATTGGCCGAGCGCCCACACGCGGCGCCCGCTCATCTTCTCCTTCCTCTTCTACGGAGCTCGGCCGGCTCCTCGCCACTGAAGGGGACTACGAATTCTCTGAGCGTCCCTTGGCCCCGGAGGACGTCGGGAAATGTAGTTTTTAGAAAGACAGGCTGGGCTTCGGTGGGAGGAGGCAAAGCTGGAGGCCGCGTCCAGGAAAAGTCGCGGCGGTGCCTTTCTGTTGCCTCCGAGCTTACTTCGTCGGTAAACTTCTCAAGGCGCCACGCGAAGCATCATTTTACTTGGAAGAGAGACTGGCTGCAAAGTTAGGGCTTTTAATCAAATCTCATTAAGACGGGGTCTAAGAAAGGACAGGAATTGTGCCTTTCTGCCCCAGTATGGAAATAGGATCTCTTCTTGCCAAAACAGACTTCGCTTCAAGGGGCCAACGAGGGGTCGGCCCAGAATTCTCCTGTATGTAAAACACATCAATTCTTTTTTTTTTAAAGATGATTTTCAAGAGCAATTTCAGCAGCTGGAGCGATTGTCAATAGCTGCCCTTTTCCTTCCAGAAATTCGAAACTGAATTTCTGAGCAAATGCAGCAAGAAAAGGTCAAACCAAGCAGTCAACGTAACCTCAAGCTTCGCTATTACTCTTAAATTGTCCTAATAACAAGACAGCTGTTTTTGCACCGCAAGTAAAAAGGAAAAGGTAAAGATTTCCCCCTTACATCCATACTAGTCATGTTCGACTCTAGGGACAGTGCTGATCTCTGTTTTCAAGCCAAAGAACTAATGTTGTGCAAGTCAGTGGCCATGTGGCTGGCATGGCTGCATGGAACACTGTTTACCTTTCCACTTTTTATGGAGGTACCTATTTCTCTATTTATCTACTTGCATTTACATGATTTCAAACTGCTAGGTTGGCAGGAGCTGGGGTTAACAGCGGGAGCTCACTCCGCTGCATGGCACCCGGGATTTGAACCGCTGAGCTGCCAACTTTGCAGCTGACCATTTCAGCGCTCTAGTCCAGAGCCACCACGCCTCTAATGAAGCCCCTAATGGAGAATTAACCATATTAAGCTACAGCAGAAGTGCAGCATAAATTAACCAATTAGCGTGCTCTGTAGATGGTTTCCATTGTTGTTCAGGGCAAGTGTTTCCAGATGGAACAAATGAATGACACATTTCATAGTTTATTTTGTTAAATGCATAAATCTTTGTTTTGGTTTTTACAGAATACTTTTGAGCCCGTGCCTGGCTTGGAATTAGTGTCCCATAATTAAATTGAAATAAAGTGTACTGTTTAAGTTTGATTTATTGAAGCCAAGCCAATAGACAACAATCAATGGTCTCACCCTGGTTGATGTGAGTGAGCAAATAACCATTGATAGAGCATCAGTTTTTATAGACATAAACCAGTTCAAGGTCTCCCTCAATCTGCATTGATGGGTTCAGTGCATCCTGATGATATAATTTCCTGAGCCATTAAGCTCTTGATGGTCCAAATACTTGAGTAAATGTTCCATTGGTTGATTTCCTATTGTTTGACTGGATCCATTCTGGTCTAGTTTGGGAAGGTGGAGTCCCAGACAAAGACAGGGAACTCTAATCTCCTGCCCCTCAGGTACAGTTTACCCTGGGGATAATCCTCTCTCCCAGGTGCTGCGGTTTAAGCTTCTGCTACATCCTGGAGCCCCTGTATACTTCCAGTTAATTTACATTCTTAAGGTATTCAAGTTCCTAACATTTAACTAGCCAGAATCCATAATAAATGTTATGGAGTCTGATTTATCATGGTATTTATCTTCTTCCTAACATTTTCCTGCAAGTGCGGGGTCTGCTCTTTGGATCCTAAAATGCCATTTTGCCCAATTTGACCACGTCTTCAAGGTGCAGTCCAACAATTTGCATGTTCTTATTGAACCTATTCAGACTATTGTCCACCTAACAAGCCTATTCAGGTCTTTGTCCAACTTATGAGCCTAATCAGACCAGGGGGACGTGAAATCAAGGTGAACTATAAAATGGAAGACTCGCCACTAACTTTCCTCAGATTGACAAAGCTGCTTGGATGAGTAGTGAAATGTTTCAATCACTCAAGAAAAGAAGTCCAGTTGCCATGCTTCAACGTCCAGATAAACTCACCTGGATAATTGAGAAGCTTCACAGACATGCCCTTATTGACAGTATTTGGTCATCTCTATTTTGTTCATCCAGGTAGGCCACCAGCCATCAATTTCCAGGTGGTAAGCAGTTTTGGCAATAGTGGAAAGTGCAGCTCTGAGGACACGTCAATACCAGCGGCTTTCTCTACTCTTCTCTGCAATTGATATCACACCTAGTTTCTGTCAGATAGTATCATTTGTGGCATGGTTGAGTAGGGAGATACCCAACATCCAACAGAGCATGGAAGCTCCATAGCATGCAACTGGCTCCCACTGTTGCTGCCCAACTCTCGGTGCCATGCAGTGCAATGGGGCAGACAGTTGTCCTGTAAATAGTATAAATATGTGCAGAAAAACCCTGTTAATTGTTCTCTCACTAGCCAGTGAGAGGAGCCCACCTCTGCAATCAGTCAAAAAAGGAACACCTTGATCCTGAGTTCATTGTAAGTATCTTGTTCTTTAGCACAGCCAAGGGCACACAAGCTGTCTCTGGTGGCCAATTTATAACCTTTGTTGTTGTTGTTGCCATTGCTGGTGTTGTGTCATTACATTCCTAACCAACGCTTTGTAACTCTATGTCCATGAAGTTTTCTTGGCAGGAATGCTGGAGTGGCTTCCTACTCCAGAATTTATAAACTTACTTGCTGTCTTAAGCAGTTTCAGCAAGATGTTAATCTCAAATCCCCCATAGGTATTTGTGTTGAAACAAGTTTAGCTACAGGATATAGTTTGTGGGTTCTTCAGTAGGAGGTGCCTAGGGAATTGCAAGACATCTGCAGGTATAATCATTTCCTTGCACTATGGGGCAGAATATAAACAGAACACTTTGCTTTGCTTTTATTTTTGCTGACCAACATACAGACATATATAATCTGCAGCAGCAAAAGGTTATCTACAAAACTCTCATCCAGTATCAAATTTCAAATTAATCAGTTTATTTCCCCATCAGATTTCTATACTGTCCAGCTTTCATACCCATGCATGGTGATTGGAAATAAGATAGCTATTACTTTGTGATTCATCCTCAAACCATCAATCTCGTGGCAAATTGGACAGGAACTTCCAATTGAAGGGATTTTAGCTAATATATTTGTTTGCATTGCTAGTAAAACTTCTGTTTTGTTGATATATCTCCCATAAACACTGTTGATATACTTATACAAACCACTTCCTCTAGTAACATGGTAACTTACAGAGAAAGGGAAGATGTGTATAAAATTCAAATGGAAAAATGGGTGTTACCTCTCTAGACCATGGGTCTGCAACCCGCGGCTCCCGAGCCGCATGCGGCTCTTTGGAACCTTTGCCGCGGCTCTGGGAGGTGACTGTGACAGGTTCGCCGCTCCGCTCCACACTGCCCGCCCGGTGACAGGCAATAGCGATGCCGACAGGCCGGTGGGCGGGCGCACAGTGGAGGAGCGGCGTGACGTCATGCAGCACCGGCTCGGCTAGGGGAGAGTGCACGGCGGTGGTTTTGCGGCTCCCAGGTTTTTTTTTCCGTCGGAAACGGGTCCAAGTGGCTCTTTATGCCTTAAAGGTTGCAGACCCCTGCTCTAGACCATTAAAAACATACAAAAAACAATCTTTTGTGGATTAAATGCCACTTCATCAGGTTTGCACCAGCACAAAGAACTTCAAGTCCAGAACATAAAAGTCCAATCCAAGTTCTTGGTTGTTGGGTTTTGCCAGGCAAGCTTCCATGTGTATATAACTGTAAATGCAAGCTGGAAGCAGGCAGGATTATAATCATATTAATATAATTTCTGTCTCTAAGATAGTCAACAATACAGGGAAGAAGCCCCATATAGGAGGTGGAGAAGGGTGGACCATTCTCATAGGGCGTTTATACACGACCCCTAAACTCCGGGGCAAATGGCTCCCAGCTCCGGAGCTTAAAAATGTTTACCCACCAGCTCCGGAGTTAACAGGAAATTAAGTGCAACCACACCCACTTTAGCGCGTCCCAGCACAGCTTTCAGGTACCTGCTCTTTGGAGGTGAAAATTATTAGATCCGGTGTAACGATAGTGAGTGCGGGGCTCTCCTTGCTTCTGTTTGTTGTTTTTTGGCTCCCGCCCCTTTAAGAGCTACTTTTACAGAGACAAGAGGCAGAACAAGGTGAGCGGCATGCTTTTCTTTCTCTTTTTCTCCCTCCCCTCACGCAGCCAGCAGCCAGGAAGTGCGGAGGGGGTGGGGACACAGGAAGAGCAACGAACCCCTAAGATCTCTGGTCCGAATTTAAGTGGCCAGCGGATCTTAGGGGTCGTGTAAAAGGGCCCCTTGTCACCCTCCCAAATTCAGCTACGTTTAAAACATTTTCCATGGCTTCAAGAGACTAGGACTCGGAGCAATGGTTTCTAACAGCAAAAAAAGAGATTCTATTTGAACATTAGGAAGAACTTCATGACAGTTTGAGCTGTTCTGACAGCAGAATATGCTGCCATGGAGGTTGGTGGAGTCTCCTTCATTGAAGGTTTTTAAGCAGAGGCTACATGGCCATCTGTTGAGAGTACAGTACTTTGATGGGGGTTCCTGCATGGCAAGGTGTTGGAATGGATGGCCTTTGAGGTCTCTTCCAACTTTATGATTCTATGATTCCAGTGCTTCACAAGTGATATAAGATGCACTCCAGTGCAGTGTAGTAGTAGTGTGTGTGTGTGTGTGTGTGTGTGTGTGTGTGTGTGTGTGTGTGTGTGAGAGAGAGAGAGAGAGAGAGAGAGAGAGAAGTTAAATTAGGCGAGACGTTTTCATTTTAATACCACCAATCTGTACTTCAAACTTTATCAGAAATCAAGAACCAAAAATACAGACGTTCCCTTTGTAATCCCAAATGAAGTAACAGATTCTATCCATTACTATAAATCTATCTTCTTGCTTTTAATTGCAAAACGAAATCTGAGAACCCTAAGGAATGTCGCTCAGAGACCACTTGGCAGTGGAGTGGCTAAACTGTTGTGTAAATAAATAAATAAATAAAAGCTTTTTTCCCAATGATTCTTTAGTTGTGACTACATGCAGTGGAACCAATAATATGCCTAATGCTGCTTCTCCTACCTGTGTCAGGTTAGATAGTTTCATTTGATAAGGAACTGCATTCCTTTCTACAATACAGTACACTGTTTCACGTCTCATAAACTCCCTGACTTGACCTTAGAATTAGCAATTAGCAAGGTATCCATACTGCACACCCTCAACACTTTTTCCTTTCAACTAGCTGATCTCACATCATAGGAATGTAGTCCAGAGCCTAACAGTGACAACAGGAAGCCCAGCAGGGAAGGGGGATTTAAGGCTACACATTTAGGCGTACCTAAACAACACAAATGACAACAAAGATAAGAAAACAGAGGTCCACTTTATTTATTTGTTTTATTTAGAGTGTTTTTACCACACCTTTCTCCTTGGAAAAGGACCCAAGGAGGCTTACAGTAATGAGGGACGATATACAGTCCAGTACAATTAAGACATACCGTATTTAAGTTTGAGAACAGGGAATTGAGAGACATCTTACAGCATTAAAAGACAACATTAAAGCTGCAAGAGAATGCAAGCAGTTAGAGAGTCAATCACACAAGGGAGATGTAGTGTAAAGACAAAGTTATAAGTGGTTATAAATACTATGCATTCGTGCATGGTAGATTCGTATAAAGACACATAATAGGTATCCATCATTTAGGGAAAGCTAGTCTTTGCCTGTTTCCGGAAGGAATGCTGACTGATATAGTTGCTTCCCCCATGGGAGACACTAAAATCGCATTTACAAATCTTTGCAGAATGCATGACGGTGTCCCATCCTGCTCCTCTTTAGGAAAGTAAATTCGCTGCCCCATTTTCCACATATTTACATTACTTCTTTGATTTTTTTTGGCAGGAATGTCTTCTCCTTCATGTCTTCCATCCATCTCTCTCTTTTCTTGTCCCTGTTATGTTCCTATTGTCAGTACAAATTTCACGACAACTGCTGCCACCCAGGCTACAAGGGCGATCTCTTAAAACAACAAGAAGCTTCATGAAATCTACACTGACATTTAAGATGATGTTAGTACCCAGTCAATCCTCAAATCACAGACCAGATCAGGGTGACTGGTTTGCCACATGTGTAACACCTTTCAGTGCTAACAAGGTAACTGAAAGAATTATCAATTGTAGCCTTGACATAATACACATAATAATGAAATGCCACAATATATGAGAAATCAATTTAAACTAATCTCTGGTTTCGAGAAGACATTGCAAACAAAGTATCTGAATACTGTACATGTGATATAAATTCAACAGGCAGCTGTAATTAAATTTTGCTTTTCTCCTTACAGGGCTTACAATGTTCTTATGCCAACATTCATCATGCTATAATCTTTCAGTCACAAACATATGTCCACTTCATCTGTTGTTTCTCAGTAATAAAATGTCTTAGTCTCTGAGCATAAGCAGAGTTCAAATGAGACAGCTTTTGTCTAGGCAGAGGAGGCTTGATTCCTCTCCCCTTCTTTCTTAGTCAAAGAGGGGACTTCAATCCCCCCCTTCTCAGGTTGTTCCTTTTGTCACATAGGGCCTTTTCACACGACCCCTAAGATCCGCTGATCCCTTAAATTCGGACCAGAGATCTTGGGGGTTCGTTTTTGTTCCTGCGTCCCCACCCCTCAGCACTTCCTGCTCCTGTCGGCGTGAGGGGGGGGGAGGCAAAAAAAGGACAAAAGAAGCCTTTACTAACCTGCCCGTGCCGGTCGAACTTGCCACGAGCCCCATTACTTCCTGCTTCCCTCTCAAGGAGCTCTTAAAGGGTCGGGAGGCAAAACAACAACAGAAAAGCCAGGAGAGCTGGGCACTCTTGTCCGCATCTAATTTTTTATCACCTCCAAAGAGAAGGTACAAGGAAAGTGTGCTGGGTTGCGCTAAAGTGGGCGGGGTCGCACTTAATTGTCTCCAAACTCCGGAGCTGGTGGGAAAACATTTCTAAGCTCCGGAGCTGGGAGCCATTTGCAGCGCAGCGTAGGGGTCATGTATAAACGCCCATAGGCAGACCAAACAATAGCCCTTCTATGGCAGAGGCATTTCTAAAGCTGTTTTCCAGGTTTGGGAGCTAATCTTTACAACTAAAGAATTAGTCTGCCAACTGTGAATGAGAATGACTTTTTGTGTGGACACAACTGAAGAAAAATAAAGAATTTTAGATAATTTTGCAGAGTAATCAATTTTATTTATCATGCTTTCGTGGACAGCAGCCTATTTTATCAGAACACTACAGAATAGAAGCCAGCTACTGTTCAGTACATTGAGAAGAAAACAAATCACAGAGAAGTAATAGCCCCAGATAGAGACAGAAAATGCTAATTCAAATCTCCCTCCCACTGACCCTTTTACCTGAAGTCCTGAAGAAGGCTGAAGAGGGGCTCGCAGGAGCCCTTTCAGTTTAGAACTCCTTCAGCATCCCCACACCCAGCACAAGAGAGAACCAAGGTGCATGCCTCGGAAAGTACTGTTTTTCCCTGAAAATAAGACACTGTCTTATATTTTTTTTTCTCAAGAAGACACACTAGGGCTATTTTCAGGGGATGTCTTATTTTTATTAAGTATAATATGCTTGAATGTCAGCCCTGCACACAACCATAGACACACCCATCACTAGGTCTTATTATCAGGGTAGGGCTTATATTTAACAAATGCGTAGAAATCCTGCTAGGGCTTATTTTTTGGGGAGGTCTTATTTTCAGGGAAACAGGGGTTAAGTGCAAGGTCAGCAAGCATAAGTGCTGCCCACATTGGTGACGTCTTGCAATGAGATTTCCTGTACCTCGCACACGAGTGCTCTGGGAGGATGGGATCCTTATCCCCAAAACAACTACGGGAATCGTGCACATGTGTGAACTCATTGGGGCTCACTCTCTTTATGGTTGAAGAATCCTGGGAGAGAAATAAGTGAAGAGCCTGCCTGGCGGGTACCAGATTTTAAAAAAATATGGGACAGTTCCAGGAAAATAATAATCCGGTAAAAGGGTGGGAAAGAGGGGTTAAAATGGGAGTTTCCTGGGCAATATGGGACACTTGACAGGTATGGCCTGGGTGTGGGAAGATGGACATGATAGGGAATGGTGTCAACATGTTTACCTCAGGGTATAAAAAGTATGGGGCTTCCCAATGAATGTTGTGTTTGGGAACAGTGCTATCAGGATTTAAGCAAAAAATATAATATTTAAATGTGTTTGGCACAGAGCAGTGCAGCAGTAGCGTGCAGATAAAATGTCAGTATTAATATAAAGTATTGCAGAGTTAGGTTAACGGAAGACAATGACAATGGGTAGAGTAAAAACTCATATATTCATATATACATCAAAAAATATATACACAGCATAACATCCAAGCAATATATACAAGCAACAGAGTGTGGGGTTCTGTCTCTCACCATAGACAGACCCACCTAACATATGGCAAGCTAGTGCTTTTATACAGTTCAGCACCCATCAGATATGAGTCATCACTAATTACAATCTGATGCAATCTGATGCAACCATGATGTTATAAATTCTTCCACCTGTGCTTCATCACGTAACATGCCTGTGATTACTTATCTCTTACACTTGTGGATTAACATCATGAGACTGCAGAATCTAACTGCCTCCATTTTACAACTCTCTTTCCACTATCTGTTAAATATACATAACATATATTTTATCAACTTTTACATATCTTGACAAGTGCTGCAACTGGCATCTAGCTGATCACTGTTGGAACAGCAAAAAGAAAACACATGCAGAGGGTCAGGTGTGAGTATAGGATGTGTGTGCATATGGGGCCCCTTGATATTTGACATATTGTTATATGTAATTATTAACAACAGACAGAGTTATAGCAGTACAGGAAATATAGAAAGCATTTGAGAACACAGAGTACACCAAAATGTTAGTAGAAATCTAGTAGAAATCTTAAGTCTCTTAGCTTAAGGGTCAAAGACAGCACAGATCAATCGATTCGATTAACCCTGCTGTATTGGACAGGTCTCAATGCCTCCCATCAGCATCTTAAATAGTTTTCCAAAACCACACCCTGTAACCGCAAGATGGGTCATTTCTGCATTTTCCCAAGAACCAGTTAAAACTGGTTTACTTGTTGACAGATAAAAGCCATTCTGGTTCCTCTTTTTTGTTAGCTAAAAATGACCTGACTTTTCACCTGATTGGCTGACAGTCCAGGTTCATTTCTTGTACCTAGCTAACCACCAAATGTTCATTCTCATGGGAACGGACTTTCTGTGGTTTTCCTGTGTTCCAGCTAGGCAGCTGAGGTTGTGATGAGGTCACTGAGGCCTCTTGGGTATAGTTTAGCGGTTCAGCTATAATCAGAAAGTGTTATTTCTGCAAAAGTGCTTCTTAACGTTCCTATAACAGACAGCCTATATCAGGGATGGCGAACCTTTTCGCCACCAAGTGCCCAAACTCGGTGGCGGCGGCAGCGGCAGCGACAGCGGGGGTGGGGGTGGTCGAGATCGGTGGCAGCGGGGGGGGGAGGGGCGAAGGCAGCAAGGGTGACGGAGGGGGCAGGGTCAGGGTCATTGCCGTCAGCGGTGGGAGGGGCAGGGATGGCGGCGGTGATGGCAGCGGAGGCGGGGTCGGGTCGGCGGCAGCAGGGGCGATGGCGATGGGGGGCTGGGATCGGCGGCAGTGGGGGGTCGGGTGGGGCGAGGTCGAACCAGCAAGGGCGACGGGTCAGGGTTATTGGCGGCGGCGGGAGGTTCAGGTATGGTGTTCATGATGGCGGCGGGGTTGGGGGAGGCGGGGTCAGGGGAGGCAGGGGGCGGCGGCAAGGGTGGCGATGGCAATGGTGATGGCAGGGTTGGCCTGGCACCCGACATGCTCCCTGCCCCCCCACTTCCCCCTCCACAAATTCCTCATGGCTGGTCCAGCGGAGGGGGAAGGGGGGCAAGGAGCATGTCGCGTGCCAGGCAAAAGCTCTTTCTGTGCCACCTTTGGCATGTGTGCCATAGGTTCGCCATCCCTGGCCTATATTATTGAAACAAATATTTCTTTGACCTTTTGCACACTTATCAGTACAGTGCTTTGGGATTCAGTTTTTTCTCTAATAGAACAAAGAACCACACTTTAGTTGTGGTAACACATAAAATAACCAATTAGCATGCTCTGTAGATGGTTTTGATAGTTGTAAAAGTATATAAAGCCTTGAAAAGTGCCACATCTTTATCTCACTCCAGTGACACCCTTAAATTCAAGAATCTGAATAAACTGTTCTGTTTGCCTTGCTTCACAAGAAATGTCTTCATTAAATACTTATACCTTTATTTGATTTTGTCGTGATACTTTATTACTACAAAAATACTTTTGTATTACTACAAAATACTTTATTCGATTTTTGTCGTGATATTGTATTGTTTATTTTAATCCTGTTCTAAACTGCCCAGAGTTCCTGCTGGAAGATGGGTGGTATAGAAATGAATAAATACCCTCCTTTTAGGGTGACAATTGAACTACTAAAAAAAGTCAAATTGCAAACTTGCGTGGAGAAAATTTCACTTAGTACAGCCCCTTCATGGATAGTTCAGAATAATGGTATTTCTGAGTTCAAAAAATCAATGGTACAGGTCTATGAGAGTTCCTGTCAGCCTTCTTGAGGGTAAGGTCTCAGGTCTCATTGCAGCATGGTTTGGAACTTTTACTTCTTTCTCTTAGGACCAAAATGTTGCCAATTACTCTGTGATTACCCATCACCACTGCACTCTCATTGCTTGCGTCAAAATTAATGAAGTATGGATAAACATGCCTTCAGTTTTTTATGTTTGGAGCCTGAGTTTTTACACTCATTCAGCTGCCTTAAGCTGTAACCATAAAACAGCAACCAGACTCATGACTTCCAAGAGACAATCCTGCCTAACAAAACCCAAAGCCCAGAGACCACTTGGTAGTGGGATGGGTAATTTTTTTTGTAAATAAAAGAATGCCAAGAATGGTTGGATTTGACATGTAAATGCAATTTGTCTTGCAATATCTATCTTGCCTTGTACATTTGGATGTTAATTTCTTCTCACCGGTACAAACCAAGTGAAGTGCTGTTTAAACTACAAAGACTTGTTTATTGTATGTTTTTAAGGGGTCTGTAAAGGCATAACCTATTTTTGCATTTGCGTTTTATGAAAATCATCAGTGCCTGCAACTTTACAAATGATGCAGGAGACTAGAATGCACCCTTCCCCATTTCCAGGTTTTATGGTTCCTCAAGGACACATTGCCAGCATTCCTTGGATTCACTTTATTTTCACTAGCAACGAAGAAGAAAATTAATGGTAGCATATGTGAACCAATCATTTAGAACAGGGGAGGGGAAGTTTTGACCCCCCAGATGTTCTGGCTTGCAACTTCAGAATTCTGATCTTATATTCCTAATGATCAAGGACTGTGGGGTTTGTATGCCAAAACCTCTGGAGGGGGAATGTTTTCCTCCCTTGGTTTTAGGATATCTAGGAGTTGCAGTTGTAATTTTTTCTGCTCTCAAAACAGACCAAACAAGATATGTTTATTTGGAAGAAGTAATCCAAAGAAACAAAGCAAAGCAAAATAAAAGACAAAAACATGTGGCACCTTAAAGACTAATTATTATATTTTAGTGTAATCTTTCATGGATCAATGCATTGAATGTTGAATGAAATCATACCAAGTATTCGTTGGCTCTTGTGCATATGGTATACAGTATTTACATGCAGTGATTTGGCTATGTTGTTTTAAAGCTGTGCCATAAATTCCTTGGCAGACACAAAACAGATAGCAGACTTGGAGGAAGATGAATGGGGAGAGGAAGAGAGAGGGGAGGTTTGGGGACTGGAAGATAACTTAAAGTTTAAGAGTGAGAAAAACCGATAATATTAAATGGAGTCTACATCATGGTAGACTGAAATGGTTTGAGACAGGTTTCTTTGTATTGTGGTTTCTGATTTCAGATTTTTGACCATTGGTCCATCTCTGCAGAAATTGTCCTGATTATTCTACATCAAGTGAAGATGGGCATTTTGGGCAATAGATGGCATAGATCACATTGGCTGAGGAGCAAATGAAGCTGCCTTTTATATTGTATGTGGTATTTGTTAGGTCCTGTGATTGTGTTGCCAAAGTAGATATGTGGGCAGAGTTGGCATCTGGGTTTGTGGCAATGTGTAGTCTCCCTGTCTATGCATCTATTTCATAATCCCTTTTGTTGTGTGTTAGTATTTGCTTGAGGTTTGGGAGTTGTCTGTAGGCAAGTATGGGTCTCCCACCAAGCCTTTGGAGAGTGAGGTGTTCGTGTCAAGGATCAGCTTATATTGAAGTCTAACATAACTGTATTCTAAAGAATACAGTTCCAATGATTTTGCATAACAAAATCTATTCATCATTGTCAGTGCTCAATTGTACAGGACTAATTCTCAGACAAACAACTCCTTGACACCTAAGAAATTATGACTAATTTATAACTGCTACTATAACAGCTGGTTTCTTCATAGATATAATGGTTATATATCAACAAAACCAGCTAATTTTGAGCAGTGTGTCAGTTGAACCAATTACCCTGAAAGCTGGTCAGTGCTCCAACACTGGAGGCATTCAAGAGAAATGTGGAAACCACCTGGAAGATATCCTTTGATATGTATTCCTGCCTTGAGCAGGTGGTTGGACTTGATGGCCTTGTAGGCCCCTTCCAACTTAATGGTTCTATGATTCTATGACATTGCAATAATTCCTTGTATGTAATGTTATTTACTGTTATCTCTGGGTGTGGAGAAGTAGCTTCCCAAACTGTTTATCTTCTGTTTGTAGCAGCACAACCAGATGAGAGTTGAAGATTATTTAGTATTTGATAAGGATCTGAAGCACGACAAAGTGCATTGTACCAAATCTCATTCACAGCACCGCAGGTGCCACATGTAATCTCCCCCTCCCCCAGCCTGCTGGCCTACTCACCGTCCTTGATGCACTACCAGGTTCCCTCTTCACCTGCAGTGTGTCATCCGGGGAAGGAGCTCAGGCTTCCCTTCTCTGCCTCTTCAGGCAGCTGGCCAGTTTGATTAGGACGCAGGACAGGAATTATCTCTGTATACCCTTTGCAGTTTTGAAGCCGGAATATGTCTGAACAAAAATCCAATATTAAATGGTGATTGGCAAATTCCTGTAGGTGCTTTTTGTGTAGACCATTGGTCTTTGAAAAAGTGTCTGCATCTGCTTTTTTCTCCATAATGCTATGCATTAGACCTCAAGTGGTCCAAAATGTGAGCTATATGCCTGTACGATCACAATCTTTGACGTTGCAATTAGAGTGGCCTTTTCATGATTTCTCTCCCCCTTAAATTACTTTGCTCCCTCAAATTAATCTTCTTTCCATCAGGCGATGTGAGAGTGTATTTAAGTAACTTTAAATTCCAAGAGATAAATCTGATCGTTAGTTCTACTAACTAGAGTAGATCACTGAACAAATTAGGCCTGTTAGCACTTATGAAAGTCCCAATAATTATTGAGTGGAGACTAACAATTGGATTTCACTCACCTTGCGCCATCATGCCTGCCAGCAGGGATGTTGCATCACCATGCGTGTGTGCTAGCTGGCACTTTGCACTGTCTGCTACCAGACCTTGCGCCATCACACACCTGCACCTCTGCCATCTACAGATACCTGAATCTTCAGATGCTGAATCAGCGGATACAGGGGTCCTACTGTAACGAGAAAGGATCTCTGTAACTCTGAAACTCTGTAACTCTGTGGATCTCTGTGGTCCTTTTCCAAGGAGAAAGGCGGGGTAAAAATACTCTAAAATAAAAATAAATACTTCTAGTGCATTACAAATGAAATCTTGCCATGAATTTAAAAATTCATGTACGGTAACAGTAACAAAAATAAAAGCCTTTATGATGTTGTTTTCATTCAAATAAGAGGGGGTTTGCCAGATAAGGATATAAGCAGGATTTACTTGCCCTAATGGTCTTGTTTACACTTGACAACAAATATATGGTATGTAACATAAATCTGGATATGTCAGAGTGTACTTTAAAAATCTTCTTTCTTTGCATAAACTTATAAAAAGTAAAGTGATTATAAGAAATCGCAACACACTGTACGCTACTAGTTTCCAGTGCCTACCACGAGGATAGATGGCTCGTGTTTCCTGGGAAGATTAATCTCAGAGTGAAAAAGTAGGATGTTTACTCCATGGCTTGTCTAGGTTTAACTAGAAAATATTAATTAGTTTACCAGGTCCAATCTTTTAATTGAAAGAAGGAATCCAGTATGGAAAAATAAGTAAGATGTAGCACATGGAGCTTTCAAAACTAGGCCAGTCTACAGCAGACAAAACTGTGCAGTGCTAAACATGTAACAACCAATGAAGGCTGCCACTCCAAATCTCCACTCCTCATATAAATGAAGAGAAATATAAACTAGCTGTTCTTAAATGTCAGATGACTTCTTATATGCTCCGTAAATATTACAGACCAGGCGGCGCTGTGGCAACAGATAGGGAATTATTCCCAAGCACACATGGACTGCAAAAGATTGAACCAGCAACTGAGGTGGGAGGGTGCGTGAGAATATCACACAGGCTATAATAGAATGCTGTCTATATTGTTCTTGATATCTATAAACAGACTAGCTCTATCTTTGGAACCATGGGATTGGAAAAGAACTGGGGGGATGATGAGAGCTGTCATCCAAATTCCAAAGTCTTGTGCTTATTAACTGTAGTTTCTGCTAGGCAAAAAATATTCCAGTTTATTGACATTCTCAACATGCCATGGGGATGATGTCAACCTACTGCATCTGTGTTAGACAAATCTATGTGTTTAGCCTAACTCTTATCTGAAGTAGGCATTTACCACCCTCAGTCCATGTTTTTAGCATTAGCAAATGCCAG
Organism: Phrynocephalus guinanensis; assembly: GCA_037367245.1. Taxonomy (NCBI): domain Eukaryota; kingdom Metazoa; phylum Chordata; class Lepidosauria; order Squamata; family Agamidae; genus Phrynocephalus; species Phrynocephalus guinanensis. The sequence continues at coordinate 87,434,216 of CM074740.1, read as the reverse complement.
GCTTTTCAGGAAGATTCTTCTTTGGCTTACTTTCACCTTCACCACTTTTGGCTTTATTAAAGGCACATTGGACATATAGAAGGATGGTGCCCTTTTGTCTCCTTAACTCTCCTCCGAGAGCCAGTGTGGAGTGATGAATCAATACTCAAGAGAAGTGGGTTTATATCCTTGCTGGGTAATGGAAACACAGGGAGCCAGGAGTGGAAGGAATATATATATAGAACATCTCTTTAAGGATAACAGAAGTATTGACCATGGTCTCAAGTTAGATAATGGTGTAGATATCATGAGAGAAGAGGTAGAACATGCCATTCGATTATCAATATCAACCTGTGGCAAAACCCCAGGCCCTAATAAGTAATGAAATATATATGGAAGTTTTGAAATTGCTTAAGGAAGAACAATCTCTTTCCTTCTGTTTGATTTATATAACAGCATCTATGGAAGTGGAACCATCCCACAGGACTGGCTCAAATCTACTTTTATACCACTTCCAAAGAATCCAAATGCAAAAAGTTGTAATGAATACTGGACAATCAGTTAATGAGTCACATATCTGTGTTATTCTTAAAAGTCTTTCATTTAACAATACTGTACTGTATATCAAAAGTGTGAAGAGAGCATTGGGAATACCCAATCTGGATTCAGGAATTGATTTGGAATTCAGAACACATTATTTTGTCTTCAAATAGCAATGTCTCAATGCCAACATCAATGTTTTTGTTTGCTTCATTGATTATGAAGAAGCATTTGACTCAGTTAAACATGATAAAGCTAGTAATATTCTTAAAGAACTGGGTTTGGACAACAGTGACATCAGATTGATTGGGAATGTATACTGGAATCAGCAAGCTGGTGTCTGGATAGATAGCCAGATATCAAAAGAGGTAAGATTTATATTACTGGATTGAGTTTAACCAAAGTTCAAGCTCCCATTTTAAGCATTAAACAGGAGTGTAATGTGTAAGATTTTCCTAACATCTGATACATTAACTGTACTCTGATGCTTGTGGTACAAAAAGAAAAAGACTGAAATGTTTCTGATAGTTGTGATGTTATTTGTGATGTTAACCTTTGTTATTAGGTTTGCTTATTATGTTGTTGTTGTTCAGTCGTTCAGTTGTGTCCGACTCTTCGTGACCCCATGGACCAGAGCTCGCCAGGCCTTCCTATCCTCCACTGCCTCCCGGAGTTTTGTCAAATTCATTTTGGTTGCATCGATGACACCGTCCAACCATCTCATTCTCTGTCGTCCTCTTTTCCTTTTGCCTTCGATTTTTCCCAGCATCAGGGCCTTTTCCAGGGAGTCCTCTCTTCTCATGAGGTGGCCAAAGTACTGGAGCCTCAGCTTCAAAATCTGTCCTTCCAGTGAGCATTTTTATATTTTGCTTATTATATGTGCCTCTTATTCTGCTTCTCCTCAAACATGCATGGCATTAATTTTTTTACTGAATACAGTACTAAAAATTTTAAATAAGGGTCCCTTGATAGTTTTGAGATGATCAAAGTGTATAGAGAAATCAGTATAACAATCATTAATCAAGAGGGCATTGGCCTGATACAAGATAACCGTTGCATATTACTGTGATACATAGAACTTCTGTTTGTAATAAAGAACATAAGAACAGCCTTGCTGGAACAGGACAAAACCTATCCAGTCCAGCATTCTGTCTCACACAATAGCTCACCATTTGCTTCAGGGTATTCCCAAACAGATGTCTTCACCTGTTTATGATTCCCCACAAATGGCATGGAGAGATATCCTGCTTATCTCTCCAACCCAAAGGTTGTCCTTAGGCATCCATAATGATAGCCATTGATACCCTTGTTCTCCATGAACTTGTCTAATTCTTTCTTAAAGCTGTCAAGGCTGACAGCTGTCACCACTTCTTCTGGCAGGGAGATCCAGAGAACAGCGATCCTCTGGGTAAAAAAGTACTTTCTTATTTGTTTGAGATCTAGCACCCAAAGACATAAAGGCGGTCTGTAACTTCTGCATTTTTACTTAAGGCGCACATAGAGTGTAAACTTTTGGGAGGTTTCCTGTTATTGAGCTATAAGAACAGATGTTGAGTAACATCCTGCAGAAAGCTTAACCACAAAGATGTACAGTTACAGAGATGTCCAGAGGTTATAAATTCATATCAGGTACATAAAAGAGGAAGTTAATACAGTAGTGGGTAAGAGAAAACTGTTTTAAGTGTGTTGATAAAAGGGGGAACTTCAGTAGAAGACTCTGGAAAGTTAGGAGCAGCTCTTAGAAGGTATATAAGGAAGGGAAATGCACCATTTAGGGATCCCAAATCCCTTTTGTCTTTTGAAACAATGTAATTTCCAGGATGCTTCTCCGTTATCCAACTGATAGCTTTATGCTAGTAGCAAGCCCACTAGCTGCACTCTCTGATTGCCTCAGTCTGAGTGGGACCTGATACTGCAAAGAGGCAGAGTCAAGTAGTCCCAACCCTGACATCAGCCTAAGCATCAGTGCCATGAAGAAAAAGAAACATTGCCAACAGTGGACTGGTGGAGACTGGCAAAATGTGAGAGGACCAGAACAGCTACCTGCAAGACAGAGAAAGCAACAGCCAACTAAATGTCAGAACCCCACACACTGAACTGGCACATACAAACAGAGTTCGGTTCTTTGCCAAAGGTTGCTAACCAGAGACTCAAGCAGGGTGCAGTCCTTTGCCAAAAGTCAGGTAACAGGGAGATAACAGAGTTCACAACATGATAACTACCAGTTTGAGGTCACCGAATGTACACAGCAACCAGATGTCAAGCCAGGAGGAGACCATACCATTGTCAAGGAAACCAGTCCGAAGTCAGGCAGGCAGAGTTCAAGATCAGGAACAAAAGCAGGCAGAAGCGTGATCACAGGTCCAATGACTTGTTGATTCCACAGCCGTCTCAAACTGAGTTTTCCAGCTTTATTCCCAAACAGGGAACCCACCCTTTCTCCTGGGAAAGTACTCTGCTAAAACTCAGGACTGGTCGACTTGATGTTTCTTCTGGTCCCATAGTCTTGATCCCCGGCTCTCCTGGCAGCACGCAGAATCCTACTCATGGACCTTCTGGGAGGCGGGGATGTGTCTTAAAGCAAAGTTATCAGGGACAGCTGCCAGCTGACAGGCTGAGCTAGAAAGCTGTGCTAACTGCTCTTCCTCAGTTAACCCCTCATGGTCAGGTTCTGCAGCAGGCAGGGTCCTGACACTACACCATTATATTTGCAACTATTACCAAAATGCTGTACTTACTGTATATATTTTTGCTTCCTCTTTAGTATTACCAGTTTATCAAGGTCTTAAAATATAGTTATGAAGTTATCTTGGGTCTCTTGAGTCATTGCAGTTTGCAGCTCTTCTTCCTCTGTAGCAAAACCCAAGATGTTACGTACCTTTGTAAAAATCCATATTGGCCACACTGGCTATAAGGAAAAAATCAAATTCAGATTAAGGAAATGTCTTTATAAGTAGAGATGGCCACAAACTGTGGTTTGGGCTGGTTCAGTGCAGTGATGTCCACATAGGTGTTCTGCAAGTGCCATGTCCTTCCCTCCCCCTCCTCTGCCAGGTGATTACCCACTCACCGGCAGCAGCACATTTCCCTGTCTCACCTACTTGTTTAAGGAAGAAGAGGAGGAGAATGTGCTGCTGGTGGTGAGTGGGTGATCACCCACAGAAGGCATGGAGAGGAAGCGGGCAAAACCAGTGCAGGTTCTGCACTGATCCAAGCCAAACCATTGAACGATTATTCATTCCCATGTTTGACCATGACAACTGCTGTGAAGCTTTAAAAATCACTTGTTTGTATGCTTCTTAATGCTTTCTTTCTGTATGATTTGTTGCATCTTGTGCTCTTGGCTAGCCTGACACAACAAGATGCTAGGATTTTCCTTCAAGGAGATCCCCTCACTGTATCAGCAGAGCAGCAGTTAAGATATGTATGCTCAACAGTAACAGTAAACTTGTCTCATTCCTCACTGTATCACCTTATGAAGTCACTGTTTGAACACTGCTTGTTAATTGGTACTCGTCAGCTACATGCTTTTTCCTTTGATATGAAAGTGTATAAAAGACTCTAGAATTGCACCACAAGCATGTTTCCTCTGTATGCTCTCCACAGTCTTTCCCTGTGCTGTGGTTGTTCCAGTTAAATATAAAATTTCTCTAATCAGGTGCACCCTACTCATTGGCTGCCATCTCCCTCTTTCACTAGAAAGAGGGACCTCAAAGTCCACGGTTGTCACAACAAGGACCAACTCAAGATTGTAAAATAGCATGCATGCTTTCGAGATCTCTTCATCAAACCAAGGAAAGAAAGAAAGAAAGAAAGAAAGAAAGAAAGAAAGAAAAAAGAAAGAAAGAAAGAAAGAAAGAAAGAAAGAAAGAAAGAAAGAAAGAAAGAAGGAAGAAAGAAAGAAAGAAAGAAAGAAAGAAAGAAAATGATGGTTGAAATTCAACAGCCAGGGTTCCTACATCTACAGTAATTTCAGCCTTAAAATGTAGCAAGGACGAGCTTGTATCAAATGCACAAATGGTTTACAGTTCCTGGGATAAAGGAAGGAATGAATAAACAACATTTTAAAAATATATTTTCATGAAATGTGATTCATTTAAATTAACCTTTGAAATTAACAAAGTTCATGGTAACAAGGTCTTTCTTAAAAAATGAAACGATCTTGAGCTCAATTCAATCCTGATAGTCTGAATTAAATAACAGGCTTCCCTTTGAGAAGATTTGTTCTAAATCATTTCACCTCTGTCTGGTTGATTGATCTGAATGTTGCCACTTGTTAGCCTTCAAGGTAATTGTGAAGAAAACTTAATCTTAAATATTGAGATGGATTAATGAACCATACTCTTATTACTCTGAGCCAAATGGGCAGGGGGATTCTGGCAAGCAGAGGTGCAATTTTCCCCTGAATCTAGCATCAAAAGACACCCTGGGATCAAAGGACCTTGAAATTATGGAGATGCCTGACTGGTTTTATACCCTCAGGGCATACCTGAGAAAGAACATTTTGGCTCAAACAATGCAAACTTCAAAGGCCATTTCAAGCCATTAGTGATTTGGTACAGTGCTGAGAAATGGAAAAACTCTTTATCTCACACTGCAGGCTGGAAACCCTGAGCTGACCAGGGAAGTCTTATGGCAAGATTGCTTAGGCAGCCGGTAGATAACTTTCTGTAAATTAGGATAATGTAGTGGTTTGATCATTTGTATCCTCATATTTCTTTCAATAAACTTTATATACTGCTGGAAATTCTGGTTTGCTCTTGGTCACTCTTCTAAGAAGTACATGTTTAGGTTAAAGGTTATCTGATCTCTTATTTTCTGACAAATGTGATCTTGTGGCAGAGACACAAGACCGGAAACTTTCAGGTAAGATGGGGAGAAAGAATGATTACAGCAATACGTGACATTTTATTGTTTTTGCTGTAGTAGACTCATGTCACTATACTCTGGAAACACCTTGTTTAGACATACTGTACTGTAGTGTGGAGTCACAGAAAGACACTGTGGGGAAATGTGGAGAGCATGGTCAAAAAGCACTATAAAACAATATTTAGTGTGCAATAAACAATAAATAATAATCATAGAACTCCAGGCGGGTTTTCCCCCAGAGAGAGGTTTCAGGAGCAAAGCATCCATCCCTGTCAGATTAATCAAGCTGGTTTGTCCCTGCAGGGCATGAAAATACAAAATTCAGAAAAAAACAGCTTTAGGCTGAAGAGGAAAACTAGCCACTCAGCATTCTCTGAACAAATGTCCTACACACTGGTTTATATGTTCTTCCTTTGTCACTGTCAGGAATTGAACTAATTTCCCAGTATCACCTTACCAGATGTTGCACTTTCCCATGAATTACCAGTTGTTGTGCAGCTCATTAATATCAAAGAGAGGATGTGTTAGGGCATTTATACACGACCCCTAAGCTCCGCTGCAAATGGCTGCAAGGTCCGGACCTTAAAAATGTTTACCCACCAGCTCCGGACTTTGCAGACAATTAAGTGCGACCCCGCCCACTTTAGCAAGACCAAACAGCAGTTTTCTTGTACCTGCTTTTTGGAGGTGACAAATATTTGATCCGGTGTAAGGATAGTGGCTTCCGTTTGTTCTTTTTTTGCGCCCCGCCCCTTTAAGAGATCTGAATGCTGTCCGGAACAAAACGGAGGTAAGAAGGCAGTCTTTTCTTTCTTTTTTCTCCCTCCCTCAGGCAGCCAGCAATCAGGAAGTGCGGAGGGGGGTGGGGACAGAGGAAGAGCGACGAACCCCTAAGATCTCTGGTCCGAATTTAAGTGGCCAGCGGATCTTAGGGGTCGTGTAAAAAGGCCCTTAGTTTACATCAAAGGGAGAAAGTGTGGATTGAAAGAAAGAGAAAGGGAAATGTCCCCCCCCCCCAGATACACAGTTGTTTGTTGCCAAGATCAAAATCATCAAAGTGGTGACAGTCACCTTAATCCCTTCCCCTCCTCCTCTGATCCCTGGCTGATAACAAGAAGCAAGAAGACCCGGTTAGACTACTGTAAAGCGCTCTATGTGGGGCTAATGACAAAAAGTCTCAGGAAACTTCAACGGGTCCAAAATGCAGCAGCCAGACTGCTGACTGGGGCGTGATACAGAGATCACATTACGCCCTTATTAAAGCAGCTCCACTGGCTGCCAATCAGCTATCAGGCACAATTCAAGGTGCTGACCTTAACCTACAAAGCACTGTATGACCTGGGTCCTCCCTACGTCAAAAATTGAATGTCACAGTACGAACTGGCTCAGCCGGCTCAGGTTTTTAGGTCTTCAGGAGAGGTCTTTCTCTCCACCCCGCCACCCTCAAAATTAGATTTAGGGAGATTGCATCACCCCGAGTACAATACCCACTAGATTTCACATTTGTGAAGCAGGGACTGAGCTGATTTTAGAAGACAATTCAGGGGTTTTTGACTTCTGGCTTGGTGAGAGGAGTTTGACGGGTCAGTGTAGAGACCAGTACAGAACTCCTGAGCCAAAGTCTGAAGAAAACCTTGCCAAGAAAAATAATAGTGGTGTGTTTTCAGAAGTGAGTTTACCTCAGGAAAGTTGGCTAGCCTGTGGCCAGAGACCCTTGAGGAGAGGGTAGCTTTTGGGACAGATGGAATGTCAAACCATTGAGAAACTGAGGTGAAACTTAATTGAGTATTAAGGCCTGATTAAGAGCTAAAAAGAAAGGGAACATTCTTCTTAGTTCTATAGAAGTATAAAACAATTTCAGGAAAAAACTGCCATTTTTTTTTAGTTAAAGACTATCTGAAGGTCTGGGAAGCCAGTCAAGTGGAGCTGAGGATAAACAAAGTGTAGTACAGCGGAAGGAAAGGGGGGGGGGCAAAAACCCTTGCCCAGAGGCTTGAGTTAAAGTGCAATATTTTTCTTTTTATTCAAGACCTATCTCTTAATAAAGCAAAATACACCAAATGCCACCCAAAAAAGTTAAGAGTCCTGTCAGAACCATGTCAGCTGAGAACCCTGAGCAGGAGGGAAATGGAGTTACCCAAGAGAGGGAAGTTTTGGAGGGAAATCCTGAGAGAATTACCTCAGAAGAGGAGGTGAACCACCAGGGCAGTTTAGCCTTTCAAAAATGGAAAATAGAACAGGCAAACAAGTTCCAACTAAAACTCAGTTGTCTAGAAATTGAACAGGAAAAAGAACAGACTAGGCTGAGAGAAACAGCCAAACAGACTCGATTGAGAGAACTGCAAATTGATCAAGAAAATAGACAGAGGGAATTACAAATTGAACAAGAGGGTCGAACAACGAGAGATGAATTTCCAGTTAGAAATGCGTAGGCTAGAGCTTAAGACGTTGAGGAATCAAAATAACAATAATTCAAATGTTGGAGAACAGAATAAAACTAAGTGGGATCTCAAGCGTTTCCCAGAGTTTAAGCAGGGTGATGACCCAGAAGCCTTTTTAATTTCTTTTGAGCATTGCTGTCATAAATTTGAAGTCCCACAAGATCAGAGGGTGGTGATTTTAAGGTCCAAGATCTGTGGTGAACTGGCAAAAACATATGCTCAAATGCCATTAGATCAGCCTAGAGATTTTGACAGGTTCAAACAATTGATTTATGTGTGTTTCAGAATTACTTCAGAGCAGCTTAGAAAGAAGTTTAGAGGAGTGACAAAATGCAGAGAAGAAACGTATGCTCAGCTGGGAGTCAAAATCTTAAATAATCTCACAAAATGCCAAGAGGGGGCAAAATCAGCTGTGGAAATCAAAGAAATTGTGGCTCTAGAACAAGTTTATGCAGCCATCAATGGAGAATTAAATAGGGATGGGCACAAAATGGAAAAATTATGTTTCATTTCGTTTCGTTCCCCCGCATTTTTTCCATTTTGTTTGATACAAATTTTTGCACACACCTTTATTGTGTATAGTAGTGTAACTTTCTAAGAGTTTCCCATTATTACTCTTGGTCTACTTCTCCATAGTATGCCTCCGCCAGTTCCGCCTGATTATTTCCACAAGCAGTCTCTTCTCCTTCAAATTTTATTATTTATTTAGTTATTTTAGAGTATTTTTACCCCACCTTTCTCCTTGGAAAAGGACCCAAGATGGCTTACAGAATGAGGGAGAATATACAGTCCTGTACAATTAATGTCAAGGAATGTATGAGGAGCTAACCTCAATTAGCAGAGTTGCAGCAATGTCAAGGATTAGAAACAAGGATTAGAGGTATCTTAAACCTCTCAGGAGGAATTCCCTTGTTGCTTCTTTCAGAACGTCTTAAAATTTGTTCTTCTTCATGTGTGTTTGATTCATCATTTGAAATTTTATTTTCTGTTTCCTGATCTGCCTCAACCTTTACTTCAACTTAAGGTTCATTTTCATGTGTTTGTCTCTCTGTTACTGGCAGCAAAATATCTGGATTTGCATGTACCTTTCCCCAGTTTGAGTGTTCTGCAAAACTAGCAGATCTTGTGGCAACAACTCTGTTCCCTTTGTCATAGAATCTGTAACCTTTTGCATAAGCATCATAACCCACAAAAACCATTTTCTTTGCCTTTGGTTCATTTTTCCTCCTTATTTCATCTGGGACATGAACCCATGCAGGGGAGCCAAATACTTTGAGATTTTTTACAGATGGCCTTTTTCCATACAGCAAGAAATAAGGTATTTCTTTCACTACAGAATTCCAAGTTCTGTTTAACAGAGAATTGGCTGTCATTATAGCCTCTCCCCAAAAACTTTGATTCAAACTTGAATCATACAGCAAAGCATTGCTCATTGTTTTCAGAACTCCTATTCTCTGTTCTGCAACCCCATTCTCTTGGTGAAGCAAAGCAAAGCAAAGCAAAGTGTTCTGCTTATATACCGCCCCATACTACTACAAGTAGTCTCTGGGCGGTTTACAGTTTTAATTACAGAGTGCAGGCTACACATTGCCCCCCCCAGCAAGCTGGGTACTCATTTTACCGACCTCGGAAGGATGGAAGGCTGAGTGAACCTTGAGCCTGCTACCGGGGATTGAACCCAGGTCGTCAGCACAGTTTTACTTGCAGTACAGGCATTTAACCACTGTGCCACGAGGCTGAGTCAACCATGAGCCATTTTCCTGGAACTGAACCCCAGGTCATGAGCACAGTTACGGCTGCATTACTGCCTTTTAAACACTGTGCCACAAGCCTCTAGGCCATGAGGGGAAGCACTGTCTTATATGGAATGTGTATTGTGTCGTTACAGTAATGACCGACTCTTCGTGACTCCATGTCCATGGAGTTTTCTTGGCAGGAATATTGGAGCGGTTTGCCAGTTCCTACTCCAGGTGCCTACAACACCTGGTATTCCCTGGTGGTCTCCCATCCAAGTACTAACCAGGGACAACCCTGCTTAGCTTCCGAAATCAGGCGAGATTGGATGTTCTCCTCCTAGAAATTCCTTTCTTATCTAAGAGTGTTTGAAACTGGTTTGATAGAAATTTTCCTCATGAATCACTTTGCAAACATGACACCTTGGTAGAGAAATTATTTTCTACATAATTCAACCATTTCTGGAAAGCTGTAAATGTTTCTGCTTTTGTTTTCAACAAATAGCAAAACACAAATCTTGTGTAATCATCCACCAGAACCAAAGCATATATTGCGCCTCCTATGCTAGCAATGTCTGAGGGACCTAAACACATCAGTATGTACCAATTGAAAAGGTCTCTTTGATTGCCTATTACTTTGCTAACTTACAACATGTGTCTTTGATTTGGCCATTTTACATACAGCACAATCAAGATATTTTTCACAATTTTTTCAGTTTCATTCCATCAACCCAACCTTTCATGTTTTGTATAGCTTCGAAACTGATATGTGCAAGCTTTTTGTGAAATAGATATATACAGTCATTGTGAGGTGGAACATTCTCTTGAACAAAACATGCTTTAGAATCACCTTCATCATTTTTAAAATAGTATAAATTCCCTACTTTTTCAGTAATAGCACAAACCTTGTTGGATTTGTTTATGTTACAACCTTTTGAATTAAACTCTACAGTGTAGCCATTCTCCACTAGGCAACTTACACTTAACAGATTGTTTTGTAATGATGGTGTTAGCTGCTGCTGGTCAATAGGAATTGTAAGCAATAAATGGTATAGTTCTAATAGTAATATGTAGTCAATGTATGAAGCAGTTAAAATGTGATATTGAGGTGCACAGAGATTAAACTAAACCACAGTAGCTTCCTGTCAGGGTAGGCCAGGTGCCTGACAACGCCTAGCGACGGAAATCACCCCAGAAAGAGCATTTTGCAAAATTCTCTCGTCCTTGTCTTGGGTCATATATCTCGGTCTCCAAAGACTGTATTCCTCTCCAGCTTCCTTTCCTCCTCAAGAAGCTGGACAAATAATCCACAGTTAAGTCTTGGTCTTGCAGTGCTTCAAAACTCAATACAAAATTGCCCCATGTTTCATTTAAACTGCTTAGAATCACATATGCTTTGTGACAGTCCGTGTATCTTAAACCTGCTTCTTCTAACTCCACAAATGTTTGCCTCATGAAGCTTAGATGTTCAGACACACTGTCACCTTCATTCCGCCATTTTCTGTACAGCTTTCTGGTCAGCAGCATTCTACTACATGCTGTTTGACGAACATGCACATTTCTCAGTGCTTCTCAGCAGTCCTTAGCAGAACTTATGCCACAAATATAGTTCAACTGGGAATCTTGCAAGCTTAACACAATTGTAGCCAATGCTTTTTGATTTAGTTCATCAAACTTGTCATCTTCCACTGCTCTGGGATTTTCCACACATTTCCACAAACTTTCGCGCTTCAGGTACATCTCCATTTTGAGACTCCAAGCCAAAAAATTAGACTCAACAAGCCTTGGAACCGGCAACACTCCACTTGCTGTGGCAGACATCATTTTGCACAGGCTTTCTGGCTCACTCTCACTTTCTGAGCTTTGCCCATTATCTTCCTTCTCAGACATCAGGGAAGACTGCCTGGCAACTTCTTTCAGCTTTCAGCTCCAAACTCAGCAACTTCAAAACTTTTCTCTAACAACTTAACATGCTGGCTTAAACGTTGACTGGGCCCATAACCTGTCAAGGAATGTATGAGGAGCTAACCTCAATTAGCAGAGTCGCAGCAATGTCAAGGATTAGAGGCAAAAATATGACAGACTCCGTTGCTGGTTTTCTATTGCAGTCTATTTACAAAATATATACAGGTTCCATTGGTTTCCAGACTTACATCCAGTAGCATAAACAATCCAGCTACTCTTCCTTATCACAGACAACACATCAGGCTTACTGGCTAAACAGCCCTGGCTAAACAGCAATAACATATTGTAATACATACGGTATATATAATATCTCTTTCCAATCAATTCCTTACTTTCACATCACATGTCATAGTGCTTCTCTCATCCACTCTTCTGAGCTACGCTCCACTGTCCTTGTATATTAGCCTTCTTGTCAAGGCCACTTTACCAAGCCTGCTTCAGTCCACAGGTGGACTCCATATCTCTAATTGCAAGTTGAAAAACTCACAATATTCTTGACAATTAAGACATGTTCAAGTACTGAGAACAGGGAATTGAGGGACATCTTACAGCATTAATAGACGACATTACATTAAAGCTACAAGAGAATGTGAGCAGTTAAAGGGGAATAAAGTTCCATGTAAAGTTATGAGTAATGGAAACTAACACTGAAAACATAGTGTCAATGTAAACCCATAAGGTTATAAGTAGTTATTGATAAATTGGAGTTTTGGGTTAGGAACAGTGTGAGACAGCTTAGTTGCAAAGTTATAAGCCAGCAGAATATAGGAGGTTAATACAACACACAACACAAGACACAAAGAGACAGATGGTGGTACCATCCATCTGGGATCCTGGACAGGAGCAATGCTAATAGTGATTGCAAAGGTATAGAACCCCGAACTGAGTACCACCACCCCCTTATATATGTTTAGGGAGTGTCACACCCAGTCTTCCAGAGACTTCCACTAAATTTCCTCTTTTAGCTAAAAAACAGTGCAATGCAATACTGGTGGGCCAGTCTCTAGCCAGGCATCTATCTGCAATAAATCAACTCACAGCTGATCGTAAAGCAAGATCCTGGACACTTAAAACCCCTTCTAAAAATAGAGTGAGTTCTTTCACGTCCCCCAGCCTAGCTGCGAAGAAGATATCTCACTTACCAAAACAGTAATCAAACAGGCAACAGGCACCTTGGCTTGAATATTAATTAAGGCATTTATTTAACTACAAAGATTTCAGAGAAATATTTATCTAACTTAAAAATAATAAAGATGTTTCCCTCCTTAGTTACATATGATTTACTAAGAGGCCATCCCTCTCCCTATCACTAATTTCTACATTGTTAAAATGTCCAAGGGAAAATACCAGGCAGAATCATTCTGATGGAAACGTTCTCTCCCTCTCTCCCTCTCTCTGCAGCTCCAACAGTTCACATCCTTGGAAATGCAGTCACATGTCTTCTCAGTCCAATCAGAGTTCACTTGCTGGTCTGCTGTAGCGATGTTTACATTCTTTAAAGATTATAAATCTACAACGGAAGTCCACTAACACCTTAGAATTCACAGTTTATTTTAAGCCTAGAAAAACAACAACACTTCACTACTCCAAATTACATTACAACCAGTTTGATCCGGTCCACTACTGGATCCATTGTTCTTCCTCTTTTGTTGAGCTGCCTTGACCTTGCCACTTCTGGACACTCTCTATAACTGTACATTTCTTATTAACACCAGCTAAAAATCAATTTATTTTCATTTAGTATCAAAGCAATCCACTCCCATATTTACTTCCTCTTTCATGTACTTCGTATGTTCCCGTTTCTTCAGGAAGCCTCTATGATTAAACTTCTGCGGTTAGGCTGAGGCTAGGCATCATACAGATGTTACCCAAGTCATGTTCTGTGGTTAAGCAACAGGACACCTTCTTTGTGCATCTGATGTTCTCTATAGCTTTACAAAATGTGGAAGTTAACTCTCTTTAGGCAGCACCTATATGCCAGCCAACGCCTGTATGCAGTGTTAATACTTCTATTGATTAATATACAGTGGTACCTTGTATAAAGGAATTAATTCGTTCCAAATGAAATTATGTTAAGCAAATTTTCCTTTATACAAATTTCCCATAGGAATGCATTGAAAACCGAGTACTGTAATCCCATTTTTATGTTGTACAGATTCTCCCCTAAGTGATTATGTTAAGCAAATTTCCCCTATCTGCAGAATTTTTTTATGTTGTACAGATTTTATGTTATACAAACTGTTTGTTATACAAGGTTCCAATGTATCTGGAAAGTACCTAAAAATTCAAGACTATCATTATAAACACAAAGTATATGTGATCCAGTGCTTTGTAGGTCTAGTTCAGCACCTTGAATTGTGCCCGATACCTGACTGGCAACCAGCGCAGCTGCTTTAATAGGGGTGTAATATGATATCTGTATCCTGCCCCAGTCAGCAGTCTGGCTGCTGCATTTTGGACCTGTTGAAGCTTCCTGAGGCTTTTCATTGGTAGCCCCACATAGAGCACATTACAGTTGTCTAGCCGGGATGTCACTAGGGCATGTATTGCTGTGGCCAGAGCTTGTTTCTCAAGAAACAGGCATAATTTGCATACTAGCCTTAATTGTGCCAATGTGCTCCTGGCCACAGCCGTGATCTGGGCATCCAAGCTCAAGGATGAGTCCAAGACCCCCCCCCCAAGCTGTGCACCTCTTTTTTCAATTGGAGAGTGACTCCATCCATTACAGGTTGCATCCCTATTCCTTGTTCTCCCTTTCGACTAACCAGAAGCACCTCTGTCTTCTGTGGGTTTAGTTTTATTTTGTTCATCCTCATCCAGTTCATTACTCTACTTAAGTAAAGAATCTGGAGAATCTGGACGTGATGAGAGGTAGAGCTGGGTATCATTGACATGCTGGTGGCACTTAACTCCAAAAGTCCTGATAATCTTCAACCGTTGCTCCAAAACGAGGCAAAATGCCTTTTCAAGGCTTAGAAGAAATGTGTAAAAGGCAATTCCCCAGAGCCGGGCCACACAGCAGCACAGCAAACCAGATGACAACACTTTTGCCCTTGGCACCTGTGACAACATCCTGGAAGCAGGAGAAAAACATATGTAAATCATCAGCCAATCCCAGCAGGAGGGCGGGGGGTTGTATGGTATAAAATGGGTGGAGCCTGGTCTGTGAGGGAGATTTAAGATTTGAGATTTAAGATTTGAGAGTTGAGAGCTGAGAGACCACAGCTCTGTTAGAGTTCAGTCAGTCAGGTTAGGTGTGAGGGCATTGCTGTTTATTAAAGACAGGGAGGCTTGAAGATTTGATTTAATCTATTCTATGTTTGGGGCAATGCATGCCAACTTCAGTCATTGTTGTATTTATTTATTTTTTCAATAAACATAATCATTATTTTTATATTATATATTTGAGTCTGTCCCAGTTCATAAGGGGACAATTTAAAAGGTGGCAGCATTACCAAGTGGATCCTGTGAAGATTAATAAATTGGTTCCCTACACTTCACATTTTCATCACAATTACACGTCTAAAAGGGAGGTGTTGTCACAGCACTCTACAACCCCCACCATCTGCTTGCCACCCGCTGATAACTGACTCTGCGGATGGCGAATCAGTGGATACGGGGGTGCTACGGTATAGCTGGCAGTTCCATGATTGCTTTTTACAGAAAAAAAAGCTTCAAAGTAAAAGTCGCAAATACCAAAGGTTATAGCAACGGCTATCTCTGTGCCAGTATTTCCTTGCAAGACCAGCGGTCATTAAGCACAATCTTGGTTCACTTCCCCTTTTCCCATGGCTACGCAAGTGAAAAAAGGGAAGGGAGTCCTCCAAAATGGAGAACTATCTTAATATACTTATTTGGTTTTAACTGAACTTTTCATTTAGTGGAACATCTGAAGCTAATCTCCTTTTTTGAAGTGAGCTTTTTAAAAGAACTCTGCCAGTGCCAGGAGATCTAAAGGCACACACACATGTGAGAATAGCCGAACCAACCTTTAGTTTTCTCGCACAAATGAGGAGCTCTTGCATGGTGTATTGTGAATAAACATGGGTGTTTCATTTTGGAAGGGGTCCAGTTCCGAACTGAAACACTTTCAGTACTAGGACCCACCTCCCAGAACAAAACCAACCAGTCTCTTACCTTGTTTTGGGCCGCGTGGGGCTAAAGTCCAATGAGGAAGCAGCCTCTGATGCGTCATCTTCACTCTCCCTGGTGCTGGCTAATCAGACAGGGAGGCGGGATGATGCATGTCCCTGCACAGCTCCAAATTGGCCAGCACCAGGGAGAGTGAAAGATGACGCATCAGAGGCTGCTTCCTCGTTGGAGTTTAGCCCTGCGTGACCCAAAGCATGGTAAGAGACTGGTTGACTGGAAGGTGGGTCCCAGTACCAAAAGTGTTTTGTTTTGGAACTAGACCCCTTCTGAAATGAAATGCCCAGTTCTAATTGTAAGCATAAATTGTAAAACTTTCTGACATTATGGATGCTTCACCAGCCCCCTTTGTTTCTAGCTATACCACATTCTTCCTGTTTTTTAACATAAGAACGGTGTACATCCTATCTCTGGCTAGCTATCTAGAAGTTGAGTCATGGCAACTGGACTTCTTTTTCCTGAGAGATAGAAACATTTCACTGCTCATCCAAATAGTTTCATCAGTCTGAATAAAGCTAGTTGTGAGTCTTCCATCTTATAGTCAGCTTTGGCCTCTTGTCACCCTGGTCTGAAATAAGCTCATAAGGCCTCCAGAAGCACCCTCAATTCCAGAAGCAGCCTCAACCCAGACCAGATATGCCTGCCCCTGAACCTGTGTATATTTCATGTACAGAGGGGGCTTCTACAGACAGAAGCACAGTTGTGCCATGGGTTCCCCAGTGTCACCAATTGTTGCCAACCTATACATGGAAGGAAAAGAAGGCCCTCAACACCGTCCCAGGGACAACACCATCCCACTGGTTCAGGTATGTAGATGATATCTGGGTAAAAATCAAGTCTCAGGAAGTACAGTACAAGCCTTTACAGACCACATCAATACGGTGACCCTAATGCTAAGTTCACTAAGGAAGACACCCAAGACAACAGGCTGGCTTTCCTGGATTGTGCAATCATCATCAGACCCAACTGTGGCCCGGGAGTAGAAGTTTACAGCAAACCCACCCACACAGATCAGTACTTCCAACACAAATCCATTACAACACAAATTAAGAGTCATCAGGCCCCTAAACCACAGAGCAGAGAGCATCCCCACCTCCACAGAAGCCAAGAAGACGGAAGACAGGCACCTGAAGACAGCACTTAAGGCCTGTGGATATTCAAAGTGGGCCTTCAACAAAGCAGTGGGCCATCCCAGAAGAACAAGGGATCAGTCTGAGACCCAGACCCGACAGAATAACCTGGTTATTCCCTACATGGCTGGAATGTCTGAGAAGCTTAAAAGGATTTTTGGCAAACACCACATCCCTGATTATTTCAAATCTACAAACACACTAAGGCAGAGACTTGTCCACCCAAAGAACCCAATGCCAAAGCAAAAAAAGGAGCAATATAGTATTTGCTGTCCAATGCAGTGTGGGGTGTGCAGACCTCTACATTGGAGAAACTAAACAGCCATTAAAGAGAAGGATGGCCCAACATAGGATGGGTAACAGCTCAGGACCAGAATCAACAGTACACCTCCACTTGAAGACAAAGGGCACTCATTCAAAGATGAGGATGTACACATATTAGACAGAGAAGATAGGAGGTTTGAGAGAGGGGTCAGGGAAGCCATTCATGTGAGCATTTGCTACCTTTTCGGATTTACTTTGTATATTTTCTCTGGGAAGAGGTCAGGAAGAGACGCAACTAGCTGAACCAAAGTCCAATTTTATTGATAAATTAATAGGAATCAGCTAGGGTTGAAAGCTTCACCCCGGATTACCTTTGCCGCTAATACGGGAGCCGAGAGTTGAAAGATCACGCCAAGGTTCAAAAGTACGGAGAAAAACTTTAATTTGCTGCAGCAAGGCGCCCAGCCGAATTGCAGTCGGAAAACTGGGGCATTAGACAAAGAAACTTTAAAGTCTTTATAGAGAAACATTCCCCTAGTACCCCTCCTTTATCAGGAAAAAAACAAGGATACATCTGGGCGCCGTAAATCACCCACAAAGAACAAAGAAAACTTCAAAAGACACATAGTTATCACATTGTTACAATCAATTATCAAGGGAAACACACACAGGATACTATTAATCTTGCTCTTCAGCGCCACCTGTCATGCAGTTCCCGGAACTCTCCGCTTTTCCCCAGAAAGCGTTTTGACAGCTCTATCGATACATCGATGTACGGATGTCTGGCTTATCTCTCGCGGGGGCCTCTTTTACTGGTGGCCTTCCCACAAAGATAAGTGTTTGTCCGGTAGTTTTATGGCCTGTTATCTCATGACACAGGCTTGGGGAAAAGTGTAGTGCTTTGTGTTACAGTTTCGTGAGGGGGAGAGGTGAATTAAGGGACACGGAGCTGAATCAATGATAGAACCAAAATACTGTCATTTTATCTACAATGACAGCTTATAGAATATAGGCTGTATTAAAAATCACCTCTATCATTCCCTCCTCTTCTGAATGGACACTCATTTTGAGTCGTCCATCCGAAGGGCTTCATAGTCCTGTAACATGGCAATCAGCTTAGGGGCAGCTGTCTTCTCTACTACCTTTGAAACAGTCGACTGTACAAACCGCAACAAACAAAGAATGCAAATCAAGAGAAATAAAAGAAGACATAAAGGGGCAATTAATAAACTTCCTAATGTTCTCATCCAGGTTTGTGGCATGAAATCATTTAACCACTGCCATTGCATACCCTTCCACTCTTGTGTCGGATTAAAAGTTAACTGTTTAATTTCCGTGGCAAGCTGAGTCACAACCTTACCCACAGGATCAATTTTTAGACAGCAGTTTGTTAAATTAAATTTTCCACACATGCCATTCTCAGAAGCTAATAAGTAATCGAGAGTGAGCCTGTTTTGATAAACAGCTGTTCTTAATTGATCTGTCACTTCTGCTATAGTGGTAAGCGCTGTAGTAATGCGCTGACCCGCCAAATCCAAAACTGCTTGCAATCTAATTATTCTATTGAGCAAGTAGATGGGAGTTCGATATCCCCATGAACCATCTTGAGCCCAAGTGGCTGGACCATAAACACAAACAATTCTTTGAGAGTCCCATACATCCCCTTCATATTCCTCTGGATTCTTGCACGGAAACCCTGCAAACGGGGTATCATCGCGCTTTTTCCTGCTTAAGGGGC